>CM076575.1:179824262-180321980 GCA_034641835.2 Pinus albicaulis | reverse complement strand
GATATGGTGTGGAAGTCGGGGGACTAAATTCTCTATATAAAAGGTGAGAAGGCTAGAATTGGCAGGATCAATTCCATTGATTGCAGATAACAAAGATTTTTGTTGGGATGGACAACTTTGAAGTACTTCCAACGCGGACATCGCGGAAGGCGCCTGTGCTAAATCTTCAATAATGCTGTAATGCTGAGCAACATGGGCGTTCGAATTATAGGAAGAATTTCAGAGAACACCTTTGGAAGGTGGCCGTACAACAGGTTTAGCACTGGGCCATTCAATTTCTATAGAGCCAGAGGCAAGTGAGGGAGGGGGCTCATCAACGACTTCCTTCCCGGCCACTTGGCGTGATTCAGCATAATCCTTCGACCGAGTGGCAGTAGAAATAGGTGCAACACCATTCATCATGAAAACCTGAGACCCAAACGGTGCAGATGGTGATGGCTGCTCGACCATCTAGGTGTTGAGATGGAAAAGGTTCTTTAATAACTACCGGAGTTCCCTTAGAGCCCTTAAGAAGTTGACTAACGTCGGATCATCTAGGACAATCTTTGGTGTAGTGGTATTCATCACAGATCAGACAAGGGTACTTCGGTTTTCATTGTGAACTATCATCAACACGTGGTTTGGATGATTCTGGTTTTGGGGCATCAAATTTGGCTTTGCCTTTGCCCTTCTTCTTCCCTTTGGAAGTCTTGTCTGTGGGATTATCCTGGATAGCGTTGACCTCCACTTTCTTACCAGAATCGAGAGTAGCTAGAGGAGTAGAATTGTTGGAAGAATTCGATTTCTGCTTCTCATTAGAAGACTTGCGAGAAGTGTGAGAGATGAAACCAATAACATGGTCTACTGATGGAGTAGCCGGTGCCTTATAGGTCCCTGGTCGTAGGGCATCAGTCAAGATATCGTACAACGTGCCAGACTGGGAGTACACTAAATTAAGGTACTGGGCACGAGCAATGTCTTGTTCCTCGGTCACACATGCCCCCATAGCAATGTCTTGTGTAATCTTATTGATAAAGGAGGTAGTGAACCAATGAGTTAGAAGCTGATTAGGAATGTCAAACTGGATTAGATGACGACGACGTCTCCACTCGTGAATATGATTTGAAATATGAGTGGCTTTATCCTGTTTCAGATATTTCAGGAGATGCGTTCCGGCTTCGTAACGAACTGGTAACTGGAAATGCGTTAGGAATGCCATAGCCAAAGTATTAAAATCTTGAAAAATACCATGGGACAATTATATGTACCACTTAGTAGCAGCACTCGTGAGAGTGCACTGGAAAAGATGTATACGAATCAAGTCATCTATCCAAGAGTTCGAAGAACACCACAAATGATATGTCATGACATGTGCTTGGGGGTCTTCTCCAGATTTACCCTCAAACTTAGGACAATCACTGGGCACCTTTTTCAGAACCGAAGGCCAATATGGATTATGAAGAATTGGATCATTGGTCAATTTGGACACATCAGGTAATTCCAATGTGGCGAGAAAAGGAAATTGAGGGTTAAAAGGCATACCAAGCCCCTGATAAGGACCTGTACCTAAACTCTACCCTGGTTGATTATAACTCTTCCCCCATTGGTTCTATCCCAGAGGATTATAACCATAGGGGGTATAAGCCGTATAATTGGGTTGATATGGCGGTTTAAAACCTCGATACGGGGGTTGATAACCAGGGTATTGATTCTAATTATATGTGGGCCCCGTTTGAGCAGTATATGGATATGACTACGGAGTATAAGTATATCCAGGTTGTTGAAGGCAATAACCAGAACCTTGGGGTGGGTTGTAAACTAGTCAAGACTGACCTTGAAAGTAATAGCCAGCTTGGGTTTGAAGGGCTACTGGTGAGTAGGACCCTACTAGGTTTGATAAGTAGGGTGCATAGGTGGATTTGGCTATGGCATGGAATAGATTGATTGCTGAGTAGGGTTAACAGGCTGTGCAGGTTGTCCTGGTTGAACAGGTTGACCTGGCTGTGCAGGTTGCCCTGGTTGAATAGGTTAACCTGGCTGATGAGGGACACCAGGTTGCCCTAGTTGAACAGGTTGGCCTAATGGTGGGAAAGGGCCAAGTTGTGCCTGATAATTAGGTTGACCTATGACAGGACCATAAAATGGCCCTAGTTGTGCAACATTTTGACCAGTTGGAAAATAAGGTTGCTGAGGTTGCACCAAAGGTTGAGAAGATTGGGTTTGCCCCTCAGGATCGGATGATGGTCCAGGTTGATACCCCAGTTTCCCTGTTGGTCCTTGAGGTTTCCTTGGTTGGACCACAGGGTGAGGCTGTAGAGGTTGACCTTGAGGATTGTAAGACTGCCCTTGCGGACCGTAAAACAATCCCTGTTGGACCGAAGGTTGTCCCTATAAGGGTTGTCCTTGTGGGTTGTATGCATAACCTGTCTAGGCCAAAGGTTGTCCCTGGAAGGGTTGTCCTTGTGGGCTTGAAGGATATCCTTGCTGAAACAAAGGTTGTCCCTATAAGGGTTTCCCTTGTTGATTAGAAGGTTGCCTAGGTTGGGTAGATAGAAAACCATTAATATACTGATAAGCCTTAGGAGCAGGAAAACGAAGGGGGTTACCTTGCTCATCATATTGATATGGAAATACATAAATCGGGGCACCATTTGGTCCATAATGGGAAAAGTAAGGATGTTTAAGATCTTGAGAGGACTGACCAAACTCGAAGTTTGACGGCTGCAAAGACAGCCAATACTCGTCGGGAGAAATATTATCTGGAATAAAAGAAGCTATATAAATGTCTTCAGGAACTGACAAGGTCCTAGTCGACTGAGTAGTGAAAACAGGCATAGATGAAGTCACACAGACAGTAGGTCTAACAGGTGCTGATGTAACAAAAGGATATGCCATGAGAGGCGTGGATGGCGACATCCCTAATATGGGAATGGTCGGCCTCATGGACGGAGTTGACACTCTCATAGAGGCAATAGCGGCCATGACCTAACTTAAAGACCTATATCCAGCTAGGAGCGAAGGACTAGGTGAAGACATAATAGAAGGTTCAGGGATGTCTTTGGGAAAAAGATGGTAATCTTCACCAAAAGTAGGAATTCCCTCACTAGGAGAAGGATTGGATGATTCCATCTCTGACCCTGCCGTAAGATCTTCTAAAAGACGACAGGGACTAGGAGGTATGACAACAGCCAAAAAGGGTGATACTGATGTAAGAGGAGGGAAGTGCTCCCCTACTCCAAATCCAAACCAAGCGTTGGAAAAGGGCCAATTGAAATCAACTGGTCCTCCAAAGGGAAGTTCGGATATGACCGGTCCCCCGTCGGGAAACTCAGATACAATAGTCTGCTGATACTCAGCACAGGACTGAGAGACTTCTGACAATTTTTTTGTATAAGGACTACCAATAGACGAAACGATGGTTCTGCCACTGTGACTGTAACGAAAAGAGGAACAGATAAAACAAATACACACAGGAAAAAACCAAGGCAAACAACAACAGGCGGAAAAATCAATCTCTAAATGGGCGTGTGATCGTAGGTGATTAATTTTACCACATTGAAACTGGAATTTTACTGTTTCATGTTTTAAGAGTCTAAAAACGAGTAAAATATGACTCTATCACTTTCAGTTTGGAAACAAGCGTGAAAGGACAAGCACTTGATGATCTTTTCAAATTTAGTGAGTCAGTAAAGAACAAAATGACTGCTCTGGTAATCTAGGCAAATGGGTGTACCAGATATCCATGAACTGCCATATACACCTTGGTAAAAATTAAAGAGACATCAACCAAGGACTTAACGTATGTGCAAGTAATCTCCCTGAATGTTGTGTCCAGTGTATCACGAGTAAAAGGTAGCATACTCGGCTTCCTATGGATAAAGGATTCCAACCTAATGGGGTCTCCCTTTATATATGCAACGGTACGGGGAGCACAAGTCCGTACTATCGCGATCTAAATCCAGATGGATAACGACAACTACTAGGTTTATAGACGTCGAAACACGTCTCTACCTTAGACTACTAGATGTTTCGTTAATGTTTCAATGTTTCCTTAGGTTAATTCAGTAAATTTTAAAGTTGATCTTCAATTTACATTTCAATTTCAAGGCCCTATCGAATGTTGGATTTAATAAAACCTATAAATGCAAAAATATATGCCACAAAATATCGTTTTGTTCAATGAAGAGCTATCTATGGGAGAGTTGAGAGCTTTCAAATGACAAGAAAACGAACACACAAAAACATCCACTACTATTTCCAATGCAAGCTATTGAAACTAGAAAACTTCTCTCTAGAGTTATATAACACTAGTGATGCGAAATAGCTTTCAATTTTCACTATGCCAATCCAAATGCAAAAGATTTTTTTTCTGTATTTTTCAATATATTAGAGAAAATGCACTAAATGAATGAAAAAATAATGAAAACAAAAATTCGAGAAATGACAAAGAGAGAGTTGAAACAAACAAGTTCATTCAATTCAAAACCACACAATCAAGACTCAAACTGATGACAAAATACTTCAAAGTGAAGAAGAATCTTGAAAGAGACTCAAAAAAACCGTGTAATCTAGGCTTGGAGTAACACAAAGAAAGATTGAATGAAAGAGAAGGAAATCACTTAATTAACACAATTATTCAATGGAATCCAAAAAGATGAATGAAAAGAAGCAAAAATGAAATTGACCGGGCAAGCAAAGACCCAAAACTCCCACAGGAGGCTTAGCACACTGAAGCACCTAGAAGCCCTAGGGCTAGATTGCAAAATTTATGGTAAAGGGCAAACCACTGAAGGACAAGGGCCAAACACAGTTAAAAATGACTTCAGGGCACTCAATCAATCAGAAAAATGACACCAAGACCAAAACTCAATCTCAAGGAGGCCAAAAGCAAGCAAACCCTAACACCAAGCAAAGTTGGTGTGCATGTTTGGCTGTAATATGCACCAAAAAGGCATTGGTGCGGGGCCTAACTAGCAACAAGCGCCAACTGGCAAAACTGTCAGGAGAAAAACTGCGCCAATCAAGTTGACCCTAGAAAAATAATGAAAATGGACAAACAGAGACTAGATCTGGTCTTCTAGGGGCTGAACAAGGTTTTAATACCAAGGAAGATGAACTAGAAAAGAAAATAAATTAATCAAAAAGCCAAAAACAACCCAAAAGGAGAAAGGACTAACTCGCACTGATCCCCAGTGGAGTCGCCAAATTTTTGAGGAGGTAAATCCCCTCTATGGACAGAGGCAATCCAACTAGCCCTAGATTGGGTCTAGCAACAATCACATCATGCAATGACGTTGGTTCCTAGTTATACGAAAGACAAAGATCGCGATAAGTAGCCTACCTTAAATCCCGTGCTGTTGTTGTCGAGGAAGAAGTGGCGCTCCTCGTCCTTAGCCTGACCGATCACAATCCTTCCATTTGAAATGTCCAGATACCTGTACACACACAGATAAATGACAACATACAATGTAATATTCAAAGCATATAACTATATATCAGTCAGAGAGGATATAATTCAGTGCATTACATAAAAGAGTAAACACACGAATGAAACCAAAATCAGAGTCGCTTATATTAAATATGACAAAAGGGAGATTACAACCAAGTGCTCTGACACTATGATCTTCCTTTGGTGGGGCTTTCAACAGAGCACATCTCAATAAAGCCTGTCAGGGATTTGGACAAAGCTCTCTCCCTCACGGGGTTCTCCTTGGCTATAGTTTCCTTCTCAATGTTCAGCTTCCAAGCGTTCAGCTAGCTTTTTAATGGAGAGGGCAGGTTTTTATAGATGGAGGAAGGGAAGTTGGGATCCCTATAATCATGGGATAGGTCCTATCTCTTAGGAAGCTTCCATGAGAGGTGGAAAACCACTTCCTATACATGGAGATCCGGACCCAAACCACTCAACTTCTTTTGATGATTCATTCTGGAGTTTTTTAGAATCAAAATTCCGCCATTTATTTTTAAAAAATATCCCTTAATAATCTTGGCGCAAGTGAAACATAGGGATAGAGTGTTAGTTGGCATGCCCTCTAGTGTGGATTTCCCCCATTAGCGCGATGGATGAACTGGCTGGTCGCGCCAAGGAAAAAACATCTGTTTTTAGGGTGTTTCAGAGGAAAATTTCTTCAGGAGAATTTTTGCCCTTATGCAGGAGGATGCCATGAAGGTTTTTTTAGGACATTTTATTATTCAAAAGTCATGGGAATAGTCTTCTAATGTACAGGATGAGAGATTGCAGAGACAGTGACAAAATGTTGTGTAACAATAGCCTAAACCTAACCTTAACCAAACCCTTAACCTTATCCTTAACTTGATTAACCTTAACCTGACTAAACCCTTAAGGTTAGGGTAAAGTTAAATTTAAGGTTAAGGTCAAGGTCAAGGTTAAGTTTAAGTGAGGTTAAGGTAAGGTTATAGTTTATGTTAAGGTTAAGGTTAGGTTAAGGTTAAGGTTAAGGGGGTAAGCCTTAACCTAACCTGACTAAACCTGTAACCTTAACCTTAACCTTAACCTAACCTTAACCTTAACTAAACCCTTTACCTTAACCTTCCCCTAACCTTAAACTTAACCTTACCCTTAACCTTAAACTAACCTTGACCCTGACCTTAACCTTAACCTAACCTTAACCTTAACTTTACCCTTAACCTTACCTTAAGCTTAAGCTTAACCTAACCTTAACCTTAACTTTACACTTAACCTAACCCTAACCTTAAGGTCGAGGTTAAGGTTACGTTAAGGGTAAAGTTAAGGTTATGGTTAGGGTAAGGTTAAGGTTAAGGTTATGGTTAAGGTAAGGTTAAGGTTAAGGTTATGGTTATGGTTAAGGTAAAGGTTAAGTTAGGTTAAGGTAAGGTTAAGGTTACTGTTAGGTCAAGGTTAAGGGTTTAGTCAGGTTAAGGTTAAGGTTAAGGTTAAGTATTTGGTCAAGGTTAGGGTTAGGTTAAGGTTAAGGGTGAAGGTTAAGGGTAAGGTTAAGGTTAGGTTAAGGGTAAAGTTAAGGTTATGGTTAAAGTTAAGGTTAGGTTAAAGTTAAGGTTATGTTATAGTTAAGGTCAAGGTTAGGTTAAGGTTAAGGTTAGGCAAAGGTTGAGGTTAAGGTCAAGGTCAACGTCAAGGTTAACATTAACCTAACCTTAACCTTAACCTTAACCCTAACCTTAACCTTAACTTTACCCTTAGGTTACGGGTTTAGTCAGGTTAAGGTTCAGGTTAAGGGTTTGGTCAAGGTTAAGGTTAAGGTGAAGGTGAAGGTTAAGGTTAAGGTCAAGGTTAAGGGTAAATTTAAGGTTAATGTTAAGCTTACGGGTCTAGTAAGGTTAAATTTAAGGTTAAGGTGGAGGTTAAGGGTAAGGTCTGTTAGCCATCAGTAAATTTTGTTTCATCAAATGATGGCTAAAACAAGTCCTGTAGTTTTCAAGAAACAAACTTTCTCTAAAAGTTTTTGACTTCTTGCAGCCTCTTTGTGCCCCTTGTTCGAAGAGTATTTTTCCCTGATATCCTTACTTCAAATCCACCAAAAATCCTTTCTATTCCCAAAGAAAATAGTGTTTCCTAAAGGTTCCATTTACATCATTTCACCCCCCATATCACTCATTTTTCCCTTTCACCTTATCCTCATTTATTTCTAAAAACCCATTTTCCCCGTTTCCATTTACCCTCCATTCCCCTAAAAAAACTTCAAAAATATTTTTAAACCTATAAATCCTTTTAATGATTTAAAACCATTCATTTTTCACTCTATCAAAACTGAAAAATCCCCAAAAAATCCATTGAAAAAAAAAAAAACCCCACTTATTTTTCTTTTTGTTAAAAAAATAGGCCTTAATCCCCTCAGAGCTTAAAGATCCAACCCCCTATCCACCATATGTCCAAGACCCGTAACTGAGCACTTAAACCTTTCGCTCTCAAGACTTCACCTTAGACCTCGACCCTTTCCATTTTATTCATAAAACCTCACCCCCGACCACCAGCTAAAACCTTAGCCCTTCTTTTCTTCGCTCCCGGTTCTGTGTTCTCACATAAAACCGTGCCTTTTTCCTACAAACCCCCACCTTTCCCTTCCTCCATTTTCCTCTTTTGCCTCATCCCACCTTGTCACTTTATAGATTAATCCCAACTGTTGATCTTTAAAGATCAACGACTATAATGCCTCTTCTCCCATCATTTGATCCCCTGCCCCTTACCTATTCCTCCATCCTCCACATCAAATCCACACCATAGATCTTATAGATCTAATGGTTCTCATTAAACTTGATAACCCAACTCCGCCGAGGCCTACCATCCACCGCATAAAGCGCCCACCCTATCACACGCTGCCACCTGGTTTCCACTTTCTCTCCGCCCGAGCAACTTTTCCATTGCGCCCAGTCCGCACCATTAGATATCATCCCCCTCATTTGACGGTTGTCATTGCGTATTGCGTGATTTTGTTGTCTGGGGTTTAACACTGCAAAATCACATGATACCGACGGTATTGAAAATTCCACGTAGCGCTATACAATTGGATCGTGTTCGATTCGTTGAAAACCACTTACCACCCAAATTGAACGTGATAACCATTCCTGGTATTTCAAAACCATTTTTTCCCAAATTCAAGCCAAATGCCATTTTGAATCAGATTTTCGCCTATTTTCTTCATGAAACCTCTTTTTCCTGCATATTCCACCCCTCTGCAATGCTCCTCCACTCCCACTTGACCTCTGTTAGCAGTTAAGCCAAATTGCACGGTTTATTAACGTTTGATGTTTTGTTTGCAGGGTTTTAAAGGCGCTTAAAATATTAAAAGGACCCCCACATTTGGACCAATGGTGGAAGACTCCCAGTTTGATGATATTTGGGGTTTAAAGCGCAAAGATAGATCTGCCATAGTTTTACCTATTTTGTCAGTACCCGTTAACGCTTTAAAAAAAAAAAAAAAAAACTTTCAACACACTAAAAACCTCTTATCCATAAAAAAATAGAAAAACAGTGAAGACAGAGGTGAAATATCAAGAGATTAAAGAGGTTCCGATGCACGAGATGAATAGTTAAAAGATTAAAGTCTTAAATTTACAGTTTGAAGATTTATACATAGTATCAAGAGTTAAGTGTCAAAAGCCGAGGATTAATGGTTTAAACCTACAGTTAAGGGAGGCAAGAAAATTTAATAGGCAGATGTCAACGCCCAAAATAGTAAACACAGTCAGCATATTAAGATTAAAGACTCCGAGATGATTATGAGGGCATAAAGCAATAATCAGGGCTTAATCAGTGTTTAAAGCCACCATATCAGCACAAAATCAGTGACGGAGCCCCTGAATGCCACATCATTGAGGCTATAACTCCTCAAACTACCATTTGAGAGCTATTTTCATTAAAAGAGTGCATATTAATTACACAGTAAGGGATATTTTTAAAGGCAGCTCAAAATTAACTACCAACCTACCTAAAACCCTTAAAGTCAACAAAAGCAACTAAATTTGATGAAATTTAATGTAAAATTAAGTAAAACAGAGATGAGCATTTGAAAACTTCTCCCTTAGGCATCCCAAAGGTCAAGAAACCATTACTCTGTATTAATTGAACAAATGGACCCTTCTTACACTCCACCTCCTCATTCTTATATAAATACTTCTGTAAAAGATAGTATGGAGGTTGGTCTCTGAATACTATTTAAATTGTAAATAGATTTTGAGGCCGCTGAAGCTCTGTATTGTAATAGAAGAAAGATAGGCTGAGATGAGAAGTTTGAATCTATAAAGACCCATTGGACTTGAAGATTGTAACTGGTTTGAACATCAAATACACAATTTGATTTATGGGATCCTAGTCTATGTCAATGGTGATGTGTTTCTCACTGTAAATTGTTATTTTCTTTATGTTTTCATTCTGTCCATTTTTCTCTAATAAAGAACAACAAATATAGATTAGGATTTACTTCTAAAGTACCCTAAATCTCACTGATAAATCTTTATCCTTTATGTTTTTTGCTGATTTTTAATTTGAAGGTAATTCAATAGAGTATAACCAGTGAAGTGTTGGTAAGCCCATATTTGGTGTGTACAACTTGAGATTTTGTCTTTAAATGTTCTTGAGAAGCTTTCTAATTAATGTTGAGCTAGAGAATTTTATGGTTAGCCCTGTCCTCTAGTTTATCTCCAACAGTTGCTTTGAAAATTTCCCTTAAGAGTATGTTGAAAGCAGGCTAGTTTAAAAGTACTTCCCTAATCTTAGACTACTTTTTATGTTCATCATAAATGTTTTCCTTTGAGAATATGCTGAAATCAGGCTAAGTTAAAAGTCTTTACTTGATCTTAAGCTATTCCTTGTTTTAATGTTTTTCTCTTGAAAGTATATCAAAAGAAGGCTAATTTAAAAGTAATTACCTAATCTTAGGTTAATTTGTGTCTCTCTTTTAAGTGCATGGCAAAAGAAGGCTATTTTAGAAGTACTTACCTAATCTTAGGTTGTCCTTTGTTTTTCTCATATGTTTGCTTCTTTCACCACTCTTACTATTTCACTCCATAAAAACAACTTAAAGAGATCCATTGACATAGATGACTTGACCCATGGACCACTCTTGAAAATTGTTGTGCAATTAAATTCTTTATGACTCCATAGCCCAATGGAATAACACTATTACTTACTTATCTTATCAGCTGAACCATTTTCAACCTACTCACAACTTTACCCTTCAAGAGACTTCCTTCATTTTATAGATATTCATCCCAACCAAACAAAAAGAACAACCTTGTTCTTCATAACTAACCTAATATCATATCATAAACCTTAAAGATCATATATTTGAAAACATTCATATAGAGAGATCGCTCTCTGAATCTAGGATGGCTAGATCCTCAGATTCCAAAGGGGTTTTTATGTAGGCTCTGCAGCGTTTGTACTTGCCAATATTGCAAACTATGGAGACCCTAACAAGGTCAAGGTTAAGGGTAAAGTTAAGGTTGAGGGTAATGTTAAGGTTAAGGTTACGGGTTTAGTTAGGTTAAGGTTATGGTTAAGCGTAAGGTTAAGGTTAAGGTTAGAGGAAGGTTAAGGTTAAATTTCGGTTAATGTATGGTTTAGGTTAAGGTAAGGTTAAGGTTAAGGTTACAATTTTAGTCAGTTTAAGGTTAAGATTAACGGTTTGTTCAAGGTTAGGGTTAGGTTATAGTTAAGGTTAGGGTTAGGTTAACGTTTACCTAACCTTAACCTTAACCTTAACCTTAACCTCACTAAAATCGTAACCTTAACCTTAACCCTTAACCTTACCCTAAACTTAACCATAAACTTAACCTTAACCTTAAATTTACCCTTAACATAACCTAACTATAACCTAACCTTAACCTTAAATGTAACATTAACCTTAACCTAACATTAAACTTGAACTTAACCTTAATCTTAACTTTACCCTTAACCTAACCTTAACCTTAAATTTAACCTTAACTTAACCTAAACTTAACCTTAACCTAAATATAACCTTAACCTTACCTTAACCTAACTTAACCTTAACATTCCCCTCACCTTAACCTTAACCTTAACCTTAACCTAACCTTAACCTTGACTTTACCCTTAACCTTAACCTTAACCTTAACCTTAACCTTACCCTTACCCTTATCTTAACCTTAACCTTAACCTTTACCAAACGCTTAACCTTAACCTAACTTAACCCGTAACCTTAACCTTAACTATAACCTAACCCTAACCTTGACCAAACCCCTAAACTTTGTTAGGTCCCTATATTACTAGTATAGTCCCTTATTGTTGTTAGTGTAACCCCCTTATTTTTATTATTGTACCCCTATAACCCCCATATTGTTATTATTGTGCCCTTAAATTGTTATTGTTAGGTCGGCTAGGATTACATTGTGGCCCCACTAGGATTACATTGAGGCCCCATGGACTCCTATATATAGAAAGGAGGTTTTGTAATTTGAATCATCCAAGAATTTTTCATTCATGTAATTTATTGGAGGTTTCCCCCTCGAAGCGGATTATTTCTAAGGCGTTGATATCTCTTTTCTTCTATATTTGGAGTTGGTTTCACAACATTTGGTATCAGAGATGAATGGAAGAAGGAAAAAGAAGTATGGACACTCATTCAAAAATTGCAGCAATATCCTAGTACATCTAATACATTTAGTAGGAAAAATGATTCCTTATGGTACAAAGATCGCTTATATCTTTGTAAGAATTTCCAACTAAAACAAAGGGTTCTTTTGGAATTGCACACTTATCCTTTAGGAGCGTTAGACTCCTATACCAATAGGTGTCATTTTTCATGATTGAATTGTTGAACTATGCAATATGTTCAAACCTTTTTCTTATTGCAAAGGTGTTCCATATTCTCAAAAAATCAAAAAATCAAAAAATTTAAAAAATGTAAAGAGGGTATACCCTAAAAGAAAAATCAAAGGGTAAAAGAATAAAATTGGCCAAAAAAGTGAAAGAAAATGAACCCCATTAAAAGAAAGGCCAAAGAAAGTGTGCAAGTCTAAATGTCACTACTATTTCATTTTCTGTAATAAGCAATTGTGTGCAGCTTGTTAAACTTTTGCCACAATTTATGAAGAGTCAAACTGTTTAAACTTGACTCATTCATATTTCAATTTCATGTTGTAGAATAGAGAATAAATATCTGGCCAAACAGTTTAATCTTGGTAGATAAGTAGATAGGTAGAGTGAATAAAAGGTGCTCAACAGTTTAATCTGAGCCCTTGGATGTAATAAGTGTAGACTTAGATAGGTTTTCCTTGTAAAAGAAAAAGTGTGATAAGGGTTTGCCAGTCTAAGTGCACCCTAATAAAGGAGAAAAATGGTAGAGTAAAGTAGATAGGGTAGGTAGATGATGTTGCAAATTTTCATTTGATGAATGATGGTGTTAAAATGTGTTAAGAATTTACTTTCATCACAAGTGCAAAGGCAGAACACCACATTGGCAGAATTTCAAAGCAAAGCAAGGTCAAGATTATTAACTTCCCCTTCATTTTTCCATAAAGGTTTCACTAATTTCCCCTAAGTGCTAAGGTATTTGAAAATTAGAGGGGCTCAAGGCATTTCCTTGACTTTTGGAGGGACCGGACCCTAGGCCCAATAATTGAAAAGACCTAAGTACTTGAATCATCCACTATCACATTCATTCAACCCTCAAAATCACTTTTTATTCTAAGTTTAAGTGATGAAATGATTATAATGCTATTTTCTTGTAAATCTTCACTTCCTTGGTTATATTTAAGTGTTTTGAGTTTACATTGTCCCTAGGTCATATTAACTCTAATTTATGTATTAACTGCCATAAAAATCACCTTTTCCTATTATATATAAATCCTTTGTACTAATACCCCCAAAACCCTTATATTACACTTTTTAGCCAAAGTATTTAGCCCTAATACATTCAAATAAAAACCCACCTTATATGCCCTTTGGCTAAAAAATAACATTAGTTTTATTCCTGCCCCTATGGTAAGAAATTCATATTGATTTAATTACCATATATTAAAAAATATATGAAAAAATGTTTAAACATATGAAAATATGTTTGAAATAAAAATAAATCCAAATTTTAATCGAAATAAAACTTTGAAATAATTCGTCCATGCGCCATTTTCCATTTCTCGACTATTTTTTCATACGCGATTAATTAATCCTTAAGATTAATTAATAACCAAACCCTCCAATCAATCGCTTCCCGAAATGATTAATTTATATTAGATCATGTTGGTCTCGCACATTAAATATCCATCAACTCCATATCTTGTCAACCGTTGGATCGATCCGCCCAAGATCGACGGCTCCCATTGATTTCGCTAGCCATCCCCTGTACGAGTGTTAATGCGCGAAATCAAAAAGGTTTTCAAATAGTACTTGGCTATGTGTCAAGCACTGTATCGCTCCGCTGCCTCTCCGCCCAATACCGCCTTTCCACATAAGTGGTGCGGAATAAACCGCTTACTGCCTCCACTGTTCCTCGTGACTCATCCATTGTACAGGATGACGTCATTCATTAAATTAATAAAATTTCCGCCACCCATTGACTTTGCCAATTAAATGAAAAGAGCTTGCGTTTTTTTATTATTATTTCGTGCACAGTGAACGACCAGACTCCCATGCAGTAAAACCCTTTGTAACCCAGCTGCACTACCTGAAGCCTCTGTTAACCAATTCAAGCATGGTTTACCTCCCAAAAATCATTCTAGATTCACTCCAGACCTCTCAAAATCAAATGAAACATTTTCAACCTTCCCTACAAACCAATGCTTTCTTAACAATTTGTTTTGTTTTACAGGTGATCGGAAGACCACATCCTTGGATAAAAAATCTTAATACTAGTCATAAGACTTGTTTACTCCAAGAGTGTTATCAAATCTATTCAAACAGAGATGGAAGATAAAACATATAGTTGAAAGACAAGCAAAGCAAACAGGATATTAAACGATTTATTGTTGAAACAGACAGTAAAAACCTAAACTACACATTGAAGGTAAAAGGACACAGTAAAGAACAGTCAAAGAGTATCAGATTGAAGACCAAGTCAAGTAAATCAGCTAGCATGAAGATAAACATGAGGGAAGACAGTTACAAAACAGAACATACAAGTTCATGACAAAATGAAGACAGATAAAAAATAGAGCGGTAAAAAGTAAAAAGTAAACTGTAAACAGTGAAAGAAAACATGAAGATATTAAAGGTTAAAAAAATATGAAAACACTTCCACTAGCCACAATGAAGTTTATCCAAAATAAAAGTGAAAAACAGTGAAAAGAAGTTTAAGGTTAAAAGCTGAAATTAGAGCAAAAATGGTACATTCTTCAAAACTTTCATGTTTAAGTTATAGTTTTGCAGAAAATATTGTGATCAATCCAAGATGAATTTTTAAAAACTGAAGAAGGTTTATGTTCTTAATAGGACCATATACGAAAACCTCTCTCACTTTTCTAACAGCTATTATGGTTTTGGAAATATTAAACAATGATGGAAAGCACTTTTTGCAGAAAATTCCTGTTAAGTCATCATTTTGTAGAGAGGATTGTGACCAATCAGAAATATATATTACAAAACTGAAGGATTGTGTTGTTCCTAAGAGACTCATCTACAAAAACCTATCTCACTTTTTTCACAGTGATTTCAGAATGAGAGATACATGCACATCTTTACAGGATATTGTTTAGACTCTGTAAAACTCTTTTTTACACATATTTTTACAGAGTCTATTGTACCCAGCTGGAGAGGAATTTTGAGAAACTGAAAGAGGTTTATCTCACCCACATGCTATTCCACAATAACCTCGTTCACTTTTTACATATCTATTACGGATTGATAAATAAAAAGATATCATTGGACCCCAAGTTTGCATAATTGTTGGAGCAGATTGCACAAATAAAGGAAACAGTTAGTGACTTGGATGCCTCATCATCAACTAAGAGTTGGATAAAATTTGAATTCTCCTCTTTTTCATCACCTATCCATACAAAATAGTTCCAAATATATGCATTAGTTTGAGTGTCCTTTACTTAAGTTCTATTTATGTAAAATAGTTGGAGAGATTTGTGAACCAATTTTGATATTTTTTCAAGATATTTTAGTTTAGAATTTGTATAAATACTTCACTCTTGGAAGTATTTTTGGTGGATTCTACTACTTTGCTGTAACATTGATCTTTTGGAATAAAAGTGCTTTGGAGAAACTTCTTTGTGGCTTGCTGGATGATGATTTGAAGCTCAAGACTTTTTGCAGGATTCATGTGTCCGACTACAGTTCAATAAGTCCTTTCTATCCTATGTTTTAAGTTTTATATCTGTTTATAATATCACTCTGTTCCATTTCTGAATAATTGACATAAAAGAATAAATCAGAATTTGCTTAAGTGTACTCTGATTTCAATTGTGATTATTCTAAGATGTTTTCTGCTAAACTGGCTATAAGCAACGAATTCTTAATTGCTCTTGTTTCGCTGGTTTAAACATTTTGATTACTATAATAAAGAATTCTTCACTGCTCTTTATTTGTAATCATTTCATTTCTTTCTTTTGAACATGTTGAAAGATTCTTAACTGCCTTTCATCCCTTCAAACCCATTCCATTCACTTTAAATTCTAAAATTGTCCTCTGTTTGGCTATCTTGCCCTGCAAAGCCATCTTGTGTGTAGAATAGTAATCCAGTAAAGCCATCCTTCGACTCCATAGCCCAATGGACTGAAAATCTTCAGCCTTGCCCTCAGTTGGCGGATTCCACCATTCAAACAAAATCAAAACTCTTGGACTTATAACTAGCCTAAAACTTTCTAAGAACAAAACTAAATTTTAAAGAGAGAGCCCTCTCTGGATACAGATTGGCTAGATTCTGTATCTGAAGGTTGGTTTGTGGTTACCTCGGGTATACTTTCCTTTTCCACAACTTCAAGGAAAACCTGAGTGATAACATAGTGGCGACCATACTGGGGATCTGAATCATTTTAATTGTTACTATTGTTTGCTTATAAGCTACAGACAGAGCCTGAAGATCAGCCAGGTAGCCTTTGAACTGCTTTTGCTCTGCAATTGCATAGTAAATAAATGTTGCTTCAGTCTATCTCTGGTTTAGCTTAATAACTGAACTTTAGTTTCAAACATTCAATCAGACTCTCTAGTTCAATAAATCTTTGAGAAAATTTTAATTAAAAATCTAAAACTTCTTGAAGAAAATTGTCGAAGTTGTATTTTTCATTCCATTTAAAAACCAAAAAAAAAAAAAAAAATTATCTAGAAAACTGACTGGGGAAGACTAACCTTTTTCTTCAGAAATACTTTACAGGTTCAGATCTGATCTATGATGGTGGACAGTGATCAGACACACAGAGGTTAAAATCATCCACCTGGCGACTCCAAATCCATTTCACAATCAAGACTCCACTGGAGGAATGAACCTGGAAGAACAATATGGAAAGATCAGGCTTTCAACTTGCATCTTAATCCAAGACATTATGTTCTTTCTCGTTAAGATTCAATATGTATTGTATTTTATATAAAGATCTAACTTGGTTGTACAGATAAAGTGGCTTTTCATTATGGCTGATTTTCAAGATGATCCAAGAATAAAACGAAGATATGCTCCCATGAGCAGAAATCACATACCTGGATTTCCACACAAATTACCAAAGGTAGATTGGGGTAGCAATTTGCCCAGATTTCAAGATGAAAATATTGATAATCCTTTGTTGCATCTCATTAAATTTCATATACACTTATCAAGATTGAAGGGTGATTGGCATGAAGATTGCCTCATGAAGATATTCATGGGAACCTTAGAAGGAAAAGCAAGGGAATGGTACGAAGCTCTCAAACCTGCAAGTTTGTTTTCTCTAAAATATTTTCATAAGGTATTTTATGAGCATTACAAAGAAGATTTTCCATCTTTATCATTAGCTGAAAATTGTTGTGATCAAGCTGAAGATCTTATATATTACCTTAAAAATATTGATGAAGATTTTGGAAATTGGTTTCCTGAAGATTTATTAGAAGAAGTCCAGAATTTTCATTCTCAAGTTAAATGTCATAATAATCAAGAGGAGTTAAACAAAGATGAAATAAGTCAGGAGATAAATCAAGATCCACAAAACCCCTCTGTATTAACAAATGATGTTTCATTTAATGTTTTGAATGGAGTTAAAGAAAATAATCAACCTCATGATCAATTTTTAGATAAGAGAAAAAACAATTGTCATTCCAATCTAAGAATTCAGAGATTCCCACCCCCCCTCACCGAAGAAGAAATCAATTTGCTTCTAAACATGCAACCATCCTCAAAATATTTACATAATGAAGAGATTGTTTCAACTTCTTCTAATGTTGATGAATGTACAAAAGTTTTTATCCATGAAGGGACAGAAGAACAAGTTGATGCTCATGTTATTCTACCTTCCCAAAAAGGCCCATTGCTTGATATCACGCCTATTGAACAAAACAATGATTTTCAAACAGAATGCAACCAATCTAATCAAGATATATTGGGATTGTTGGAAGATAAATCTACTGATCCATTGTTTATAATTGATGACATTCCTTCTTCTGAAAATTTTCCTAAATATGATCAGTATGATGATAATTATGATTTCCCAATTCAAGGTAATTTCACAGAACAATCACTAGCTATTTTGAGGGATAAGATATTAGAACTTCAACTTGATGAGGATTTTCTAAGAGCTTTCTTTCTTATTTTTAAATCAAGAAAATGTTCTCCTCAAGTTAAAAAATGGCTTCTTGATATAATTTCTGAAAATTATGAAAATGAAATCAAACTTTTGCATTCTCAAATTCAGTCATACAATTTCTGAAATCCTAAAGAATTTTTTGAAAATCTTCCTTCTCCAAAGCAAGAGGAAATTGTACTATCTTTTGACTTGCATATTGAAGATGATTATTCTTTCAAACACAAGACTGAAGAAATAAGTTCATGGTCTAATATTCATAATTCAATTGAACAATTAGTAATTGAAGGCCTAGAAGTAAATAACATACATCATGCTTTTATTGATCCTATATCAGATTATATGGAGAATCTTTTGAGCCCAAATTTGCAAACATGTTTTCTCTATAAGGATCAAATACATCAAAAGTGGCATTTACACATCATATCATTTATTATAAAGGCACATGATCATAACATACTTCCAATTTTGATCACAAGCAATCAAGTTATCCATTTATTTTTACAACTACTTGATTGGCTTCATTGGCATTTTTGTATTACCTGATTCAATAAGATTTTTAGTAGATTAGAGTAAGTAGATAAGTGCTAATAAGCTCAGAATTTTGAGCATTTTTTTTTAGTTTTCAATTTTCAGCTAGTTTTTCATTAAGTTGGTTTGAAAATTTTTGTGTGTTGTTTTAGTTTCAGATCAGATTTCAGTTTGCAGAAGACAGAAGACATTTACAGGTTCACCAAGGTCAATGGATGAGGACAACTGACCTGTTGTTCTTGACTTTTCACCAGGAAAATCCATCCCCAAGTGGAGCCAGTGTTAGACTCCTATACCAATAGGTGTCATTTTTCATGATTGACTTGTTGAACTATGCAATATGTTCAAACCTTTTTCTTGTTGCAAAAGGTGTTCCATATTCTTAAAAAAATCAAAAAATCAAAAAATTTAAAAAATGTAAAGAGGGTATACCCTAAAAGAAAAATCAAAGGGTAAAAAGAATAAAATGGTCAAAAAAGTGAAAGAAATGAACCCCAAACAAAAATAGACCAGGAAAGTGTGCAAGTCCAAATGCCACTACTATTTCATTTTTGTAATAAACAAAATTGTGTGCAGCTTGTCAAACTTTTGCCACAATTTATGAAGAGTCAAATTGTTTAAACTTGACTCATTCATTTTTCAATTTCATGTTGTAGAATAGAGAATAAATATCTGACCAAACAGTTTAATCTTGGCAGATAAGTAGATAGGTAGAGTTAATAAAAAGGTGCTCAACCGTTTAATCTGAGCCCTTGGAGGTAATAAGTGTAGATTTAGATAGGTTTGCCATGTAAAAGAAAAAGAAGATTGATAAGGGTTTGCCAGTCTAAGTGCACCCTAATAAAGAAGACAAAATGGTAGGGTAAAGTAAGTAGGGTAGGTAGATGTTGTTGCAGGATTGCATGTGATGAATGATGGTTCTAAATGTGTTCAATTTTACTTTCATCACAAAGTGCAAAGGCAGATACTACATTGGAAAAAATTCACAGCAGAGCAAAGTCAAATTATTAACTTCCCCTCTCATTTTCCCTAAACATTTTACTAATTTCCCTAAGCACTAAGGTATTTGAAGATTAAAGGGGCTCAAGGCATTTCCTTGACTTTTGGAGGGACCGGACCCTCGGCCCAATAATTGAAAAGACCTAAGTACTTGAAATCATCCATTATCACATTCATTCACCCCTCAAAAATATTTTCCTAAGTAAAATCCTATTTTACTTAGGGAAATCCTTCAATATCTCATGAAAAGCCCTCAAAATCACTTTTTATTCTAAGTTTAAGTGATGAAAGTATAAAAATGCCATTTACTTTTGAATCTTCACTTTCTTGGTTATATTTAAGTATTTCGAGTTTACATTGTCCATTGGTCATATTAACTCTAATTTATGTATTAACTCCCATAAAAATCACCTTTTTCCTATTATATATAAATCCTTTGTACTAATACCTCCAAAACCCTTATATTACACTTTTTAGCCAAAGTATTTAGCCCTAATACATTCAAATAAAAACCCACCTTATATGCCCTTTGGCTAAAAAATAACATTATTTTTATTCCCGCCCCTATGGTAAGAAAGTCATATTGATTTAATTACCATATATTAAAAAATATATGAAAAAAGGTTTAAACATATGAAAATATGTTTGAAATAAAAATAAATCCAAAGTTTAATCGAAATCAAACTTTGAAATTATTCGTCCACGCGCTATTTTCCATTTCCCGACTATTTTTTCATACGGGATTAATTAATCCTTAATATTAATTAATAACCAAACCCTCCAATCAATCGCTTCCCGAAATGATTAATTTATATTAAATCATGTCGGTCCCGCACATTAAATATCCGTCAACTCCATATCTCGTCAACCGTTGGATCGATCCACCCAAGATCGATGGCTCCCATTGTATCGCTAGCCATCCCCTGTATGAGCGTTAACGCGTGAAATCAAAATGGTTTTCAAATAGCACCTTGGCTACGTGTGAAGCACTATATCGCTTCGCTGCCTCTCCGCCCGATACTGCCTTTCCGCATAAGTGGTGCGGAATAAACCGCTTACCGCCTCCACTGTTCCCCATGACTCATCCATCGTACATGATGATGTCATTCATTAAATTAATAAAATTTCCGCCACCCATTGACTTTGCCAATAAAACGAAAAGAACTTGCGTTTTTTCTATTATGTCGTGCACAGTGAACGACCAAACTCCCATGCAGTAAAACCCTTTGTAACCCATCTGCGCTACCTGAAGCCTCTGTTAACCAATTAAAGCATGGTTTACCTCCCAAAAATCATTCTAGATTCACTCCAGACCTCTCAAAATCAAATGAAACCTTTTCGACCTTCCCTACAAACCAATGCTTTCTTAACAATTTGTTTTGTTTTACAGGTGATCAGAAGACCACATCCTTGGATAAACAGTCTTAATACTAGTCATAAGACTTTTTTACTCCAAGAGTGTTATCAAATCTATTCAAATAGAGATGGAAGATAAAACATACAGTTGAAAGACAAGCAAAGGAAACAGGATATTAAACGATTTACTGTTGAAACAGACAGTAAAAACCTAAACTACACATTGAAGGTAAAAGGACACAGTAAAGAACAGTCAAAGAGTATCAAGATTAAAGAGTATCAGATTGAAGACCAAGTCAAGTAAATCAGCTAGCATGAAGATAAACAACAGGGAAGACAGTTACAAAACAGAACATACAAGTTCATGACAAAGTGAAGACAGATAAAAAATAGAGCGGTAAAAAGTAAAAAGTAAACTGTGAACAGTGAAAGTAAACATGAAGATATTAAGGGTTAAACAAATATGAAAACACTTCCACCAGCCACAATGAAGTTTATCCAAAATAAAAGTGAAAAACAGTGAAAAGAAGTTTAAGGTTAAAAGATGAAATTAGAGCAAAAATGGTACATTCTTCAAAAATTTCATGTTTAAGTCATAGTTTTTCAGAAAATATTGTGATCAATCCAAGATGAATTTTGCAAGAATGAAGGAGGTTTATGTTCTTAAGAGGACAATATACAAAAACCTCTCTCACTTTTCTAACATCTATTATGGTTTTGTAAATATTAAACAATGTTGGAAAGCACTTTTTGCAGAAAATACCAGTTAATTCATCATTTTGCAGAGAATATTGTGGTAAATAAAAAATACATCATACAAAACTGAAGGAGGTTTTTGTTCCTAAAAGGCGCATCTACAAAAACCTATCTCACTTGTTTCACAGTGATTTCAGAATGAGAGATACATGTACTTCTTTACAGGCTATTTTTCAGACTCTGTAAAACTCTGTTTTACACATATTTTTACAGAGCCTATTTTTCACAGCTGGAGAGGAATTTTTTGAAACTGAAAGAGGTTTATCTCACCAACATATTAATCCACAATAACCCCTTTAAAGTTTTACATATCTATTACGGATTGAGAAATACAAAGATATCATTGGACCCCAAGTTTGCAGAATTGTTGGAGCAGAATGCACAAAGAAAGGAAGCAGTTAGTGACTTGGATGCCTCATCATCAACTAAGAGTTGGATAAAATTCGAATTCTCCTCTTTTTCATCACCTATCCATCAAATCTAGTGCCAAATAGTTTGAGTGTCCTTTACTTTAGTTCTATTTATGTAAAATAGTTGGAGAGATTTGTGAACCAATTTTGATATTTTTTCAAGATATTTTAGTTTAGAATTTGTATAAATACTTCACTCTTGGAAGTATTTTGGGTGGATTCTACTACTTTGCTGTAACATTGATCTTTTGGAATAAAAGTGCTTTGGAGAAACTTCTTTGTGGCTTGCTGGATGATGATTTGAAGCTCAAGACTTTTTGCAGGATTCATGTGTCAGACTACAGTTCAATAAGTCTTTTATATCCTATGTTTTAAGTTTTATATCTGTTTATAA
This sequence comes from Pinus albicaulis, assembly GCA_034641835.2. Classification (NCBI taxonomy): domain Eukaryota; kingdom Viridiplantae; phylum Streptophyta; class Pinopsida; order Pinales; family Pinaceae; genus Pinus; species Pinus albicaulis. Next base: position 180,299,393 of record CM076575.1, on the reverse strand, counting down.
TATCACTGTGTTCCATTTCTGAATAATTGACATAAAAGAATAAATCAGAACTTACTTAAGTGTACTCTGATTTCACTTGTGATTATTATAAATGTTTTCTTCTAAACCGGTTATAAGCAACGAATTCTTAATTGCTCTTGTTTCGCTGGTTTAAACATTTTGATTACTATAGTAAATAATTCTTAACTGCTCTTTATTTGTAATCATTCGCTTTCTTTCTTTGAACATGTTGAAAGATTCTTAATTGTCTTTCATCCCTTCAAAATCCATTCCATTCACTTTAATTTCTAAAATTGTTCTTTGTTTGGCTATCTTGCCCTGCAAAGCCATCTTGTGTGTAGAATATTAATCCAGTAAAGCCATCCTTTCGACTCCATAGCCCAATGGCCTGAAAATATTCAACCTTGCCCTTAGTTGGCGGATTCCACCATTCAAATTCAAACAAAATTCTTGGACTTATAACTAGCATAAAAATTTCTAAGAACAAAGCTAAATTTTAAAAGAGAGAGCCCTCTCTGGATACAGATTGGCTAGATTCTGTATCTGAAGGTTGGTTTGTGGTTACCTCTGGTTTACTTTCCTTTTCCACAACTTCAAAGGAAAACCCGAGTGATAACAAGGAGGACACTCATGATTTTTAAAAACTTACCACAGGGGTGAAGAAAGGATTTTTTTTGGGATGGACTTAAATCTGATATTCAAAAGTTTGTGGCTGAATGTTTGGTTTTCCAACAGAATAAAGTTGAGATAATTAAGACCCCAAGACTTCTACAACCTTTATCCATTCCAAGTAAACGTTGGGAGGAGATTTAAATAGATTTTATCACAGGTTTACCTAAGTCTAAAGGAAAGAGTGTCATCATGGTGGTAGTTGATAGACTTACCAAGTATGCTGTGCATTATCTCATCCATTTAAAGCAAGAAAAATTGCTACTACATTTATGGACACAATTCAAAAGCTACATGGAAACCCAAGGGTTCTTGTGAGTGACAAAGATCCCATTTTTTACCGGAAATTTTTGGACTGGAGTTTATTTTCTTGTTTGGGTACTCAATTAGCTTATAGCCCATCTTATCATCCTCAATCCGATGGTCAAACCGAGATAGTAAATAAATGTTTGGAAGGATATCTTCATTGTTTTGTATCCGATAAACAAACACAATGGGTCGAGTGGTTACCTCTCACCGAATGGTGGTATAACACTTCCTTCCATACCGCAGCAAAAATGACCCAATTTATGGCACTTTATGGATATCATCCACCATCCATCACATCATCTTTAAGATAAAATTCAAAGGTTCAAGCAAAGTGGAATATCACATTGAGCATCGAAAAGAAGTTCTCCAACTCTTAAAGGATAACCTGAATTTGGCACAAAATCGAATGAAACAATAGGCAGATCAACATCGCAGTAAGGATAATTTTAAGGATGGAAAATTATCTTGATGTTTAAAAAATTGGTGAATCTCACTAGTCCCTAATATGGAAACTATAAAATGTTTATTGATGTATTTGTAAAATTATTCAAATTTGTAATTATATTATATATATTTTCTATATAATATTAGCTATTTTTAACGTAAAATAATTTTATATTGTAAAATTTGAGTGAATCATTTTTATAAAAAAATGGAAATTGGCGAATATTTTTTTTGGAAAAACCATGGAAAATTAGCCCACGTGCGAATATTAGCCCCTAAAATTTTCCATGCATCATAGTGAGAGAAGTTTTGATGTAGGAGAATCGGTATTTTTATGGCTACAACCATACAAAAAAATGTCCCTCAAGCAAGCTAAGAAGGATAATAAATTATCACCAAAGTACTATGGTCCTTACAAGGTGTTGCAAAAGATTAGTACTATGGCATACAAATTGGAGCTTCTTGATTCTTCACAAGTGCATCCAATTTTCCATGTTTCATGCTTAAAGAAGGTTATAGGTGAAAATATTCCAGTTCAAACAATATTTCCAGAACTTGATGAGGAAGGAAAAATCATATTGGAACCTGAAGCGGTCACGGAAAATAAGAACTCGACAGCCTATGGAATCGATCAATTTCGGAGTATCTCATCAAGTGGAAGAACTTACCCACTGAAGATTCTACATGGGAGGATGATAATTTTATACAGAAGCACTCCCGTAGCTACTCAAGTGTCGAGGAAAACACTTTTTTTGAAGGAGAGGGGCATGTTAGGTCCCTATATTACTAGTATAGTCCCTTATTGTCATTAGTGTAACCCCTTTAATGTTATTATTGTGCCCTTAAATTATTATTGTTAGGTCGGCTAGGATTACATTGTGGCCCCATGGACTCTTATATATACAAAGGAGGTTTTGTAATTTGAATCATCCAAGAATTGTTCATTCATGTAATGTATTGGAGGTTTCCCCCTCGAAGTGGCTTATTTCTAAGGCGTTGATATCTATTTTCTTCTATCTTTGGAGCTGGTTTCACAACAACATTAACCTTAACCTTAACCTTGCACTTAACCTAACCTTAACCTTAACATTACCTTAACCTTGAATTTACCCTTAACCTAACCTTAACCTTAACCGTCACCCTTAACCTTAACCTTCATTATAACCTATCCTTAACCTTAACCTTAACCTTAACCTAGCTATAACCTTACCCTAACCTTACCCTTAACCTTATCTTAACCTAACCTTAACCTTGACCTTAAATTTAACCTTATATTACCCTTAACCTAACCTTAACCTCAACTATAACCTTATCCTTAAGGTTATGGTTAAGATAAGGTTAAGGGTAAGGTTAAGGTTAAGGTTAGATTAAGGTTATGGTTAAGGAAAGGTTAAGGTTGAAGTTAAGGTTAAGGTTAGGTTAAGGTTAACATAAGGTTAAGGGTAAGATTAACATCAAGGTCAAGGTCAAGGTCAATGTTAAGGTAACGGTTAAGGTTAGGTTAAGGTTACGAGTTATATTTAAGGTTAAATTTAGGTTAAGGGTAAGATAAGGTTAACCTAACCTTAACCTTGACCTTAACTATAACCTAACCCTAACCTTGACCAAACCCTTGACATTAACCTTTAACTTAAACTTAACCTTGACTTTACCCTTAACCTAACCTTACCCTATCCTTACCCTAACCATAACCGTAACCTTTACCTTAACTTTAACCTAACCCTAACCTTGACCAAACCCTTAACCTTAACCTAACCTTGACCTTAACTATAACCTTAACCTTAACCTTAAATTTACCCTTAACATTAACCTTAACCTTAAGTTTAACCTTAACCATCCCCTAACCTTAACACAAACCTTAAGCTTAACCTTAACCTTAACCATAACCTAATCTTAACCAAACCCATAACCTTAACCATAACCTGACTAAAACCGTAACCTTAACCTTAACGTTACCCTTAACCTTCACCCTTAACCTTAAGCTAACCTTAACCTTAACCTTACCCCTAACCTTTACCTTAACCTTAAGCTTAACCTAACCTTAACCTTGACCTGAACTATAACCTAACCCTGACCTTGACGAAATCCTTGACTTTAACTTTAACCTGACTAAACTGATAATATTAACCTTAGCCTTACCCTTAACCTTAACTTATCCTTAACCTTGACAGGTTTAGTCAGGTTAAGGTTAAGGTTAAGCTTACGGTTAGGTTAATGGTAAGGTTAAGGTTAGGGTTCAGTTAAGGATAAAGGTTAATTTTAAGGTTAACCTTAACCCTAACCTTAACCTTAACATAACCTTAACCTTAACTTTAAATTTATCCTAACCTTAAGGGTTTAGTTAGTTTAAGGTTAAGGTTAAGGGTTTGGTGAAGGTTAGGGTTAGGGTTAGGTTATAGTTAAAGTTAAGGTTAAGGTCAAGGTTAAGATTAGCCTTCACCTTAACCTTAACCTTAACCTTACCTAACCTTAACTTTAGCCTAATCTTAACCTTAACTTTACCTTAACTTTACTCTTAACCCTAACCTTAACCTTAACTTTACCTTAACTTTACTCTTAACCCTAACCTTAACCTTAACTTTACCTTAACTTTACTCTTAGGTTAATGGTAAGGTTAAGTTTAAGGTTAAGGTTAGGGTTAGGTTAAGGATAAATGTTAAGTTTAAGGTTAACCTTAACCCTAACCTTAACCTTAACATAACCTTAACCTTAAATTTAAATTTATCCTAACCTTAAGGGTTTAGTTAGGTTAAGCTTAAGGTTAAGGGTTTGGTGAAGGTTAGGGTTAGGGTTAGGTTATAGTTAAAGTTAAGGTTAAGGTCAAGGTTAAGATTACCCTTCACCTTAACCTTAACCTTAACCTTACCTAACTTTAACTTTAGCCTAACTTTAACCTTAAATTTACTCTTAACCCTAACCTTAACCTAAAACTTAACCGGAACCTTTACCCTAACCTTAACCCTAAACCTACCCTTAACCTTAACCTGAGGTTAAGATTATTGTTAAGGTTAAGGCTAAGGATAAGTTAAGGTTAAGGGTAAGGTTAAGGTTAAGGTTATGGGTTTAGTCAGCTTAAGGCTAAGGTCAATGTTAAGGTTAGGTTAACGATAATGTTAAGGTTAAGGTGAAGGTTAATAGTAAGATTAAGGTTAAGGTTACAGGTTTAATGAGGTTAAGGTAGGGTTAGCTTATGATTAAGGTTAAAGTTAGGTTAAGGGTAAAGTTAAGGTTAAGATTAGGTTAAGGTTAAGATAATGTTAATGGTAAGGTTAAGGTTAAGATTAAGTTAAAGGTAAAGTTAAGGTTAATGTTAGGGTTAAGATTAGGCTTAAGGTTAGGCGAAGGTTAAGTTTAAAGTTAGGTTAAGGTTAAGGTTACGAGTTTAGTCAGGTTAAGGTTAAGGTTAAGGGTTTGGTCAAGGTTAAGGTTAAAGTTAAGGTTAAGGTTAAGGTTAGGGTTAAAGTTAAAGGTTTTTTCAAGGTTAGGGTTAGGCTATAACCTTACCCTTAACCTTAACCTTAACCTTAACTATAACCTAACCCTAACCTTGAACAAAACCTTAACATTAACCTTAACCTTAACCTATACTTAACCTTAACCTTGACCTTAACCTTAACCTTAACCTTCACCTTCACCTTCACCTTCACCTTCACCTTAACTATATCCTAACCCTAACCTTAACCTTACCCTTAACTTTACCTATAACCTAACCCTAACCTTGACCTTAACTATAACCTTAACCTTAACCTTACCCTAATATTAACCTTAACCTAACCTTAACCTTGACTTTACCCTTAAACTAACTTTAACCTTAACTTAACCTTAACCTTACCTTAACCTAACTTAACCTTAACATTGACCTTGACCTTAACCTTAACTTTAACTTTACCCTTGACCTAACCTTAACCTTAACTATAACCTAACCCTAACCTTGACCTTAACTTTACCCTTAACGTTGACCTTAACCTTAACCTTAACATTGACTTTACCTTAACCTAACCTAGACCTTAACCTGACTAAATTTGTAACCTTAAGCTTACCCTTACCCATAACTTGAACCTTTACCCTTAAGGTTAGGTTAAGGGTAAAGTCAAGGTTAAGGTTATGGTTATGGGAAGGTTAAGGGTAAGGCTAAATTTAAGGTTAAACCTTAAGCTTAACCATAAACCTTAACCTTACCCTTAGCCTTCACCTTAACCTCAACCTTAAACTTAACTATAACCTAAGCTAACCCTAAAGTTAAGGCTAAGGTTAAGGTTACGGGTTTAGTAACATTAAAGTTAAGGTTAAGGTTACGTTACAGTTAAGGTTAAGGTTAGGTTAATGTTAATGTTAAGGTTAAACCTAACTTTACCCTTAACCTTATCTTAACCTAACCTTAACCTTAAACATAACCTTAACCTTAACCTTAATCGTAACCTTAACCCTTAACCTTAACTATAACCTAACCTTAATCGTAACCTTAACGTTAACCTTCACTATAACCTAACCTTATAGTGAAGGTTAAGGTTAGAGTTGGGTTAAGGTAAGGTTAAGATTAGGTTAAGGTTAAGGTTAAGGTTAGGTAAAGGTTAATATTAAGGGTAGGTTATAGTGAAGGTTAAGGGTAAGGCTAATGTTAAGACCCGTAACCTTAACCTTCACCCTTAACCTTAACTTTAACCTTAACCTTAACTTGACTAAACCCGTAACCTTAACCTTAACCTTAAACTTGACCTTGACCTTAACTATAACCTAACCTAACCTTAACCCTAACCTTGACCTTAACGTTAACCTTAACTTTAACCCTAACCTTAACCTTAAACTTGACCTTAACCTTAACCTTAACTTTACCTTAACCTTGACTTTACTCTTAACCTAACCTTAACCTTATCTTAACCTTATCCTAACCTTAACCTTAACCTAACTAACCTTTACCTGACTAAACCATTAAGTTTAGGGTAAAATTAAAGTTAAGGTTAAGGTTAGTTTAAGGGTAAGGTTAGGGGTAATCTTAACCTTAACCTGACTTAACCCATAACCTTAAACTTAACCTTCCCATAACCATAACCTTAACCTAACCTTAACCTAACCCTTAACCTTGACCTTAACCTTACTGTTGTTCTCAACTTTGTATTCCTAAATTGAGGTCATTAATTGTCAACCAAGGCTAGTAAAATGTTGAAGTGTGGTGCACTATATGTGCCTAGGTATCTATTTCTCACTACGTTGTGTTTATTGTTTTTATGATGTTTTTGGTTTTATGGTTTTTATGTTGAAAAAGAGCTAAGAAGTTTACACTAAAACAGAGTGAAACTATTCTAAACTAGGTGTGCACTAAAGGATAGAAAATGAAAAGCTTGATAAGGACTCATAGCGAAGAAACAAATCACAACATGAACTCAGTAACCCATATCATGAACTCATCCAATTCATTCATTTAGAGATATGTTGGAATAGCTTGAGAAAATGATAATTTTTTAGTGCAATTGAGGCTTTCCTAAGTCAACAATCAACTTACAATGTTACAACATCTCATCCATGGTTAAAGGTTTATTGGAACATAATTGGAAAAGAAAATTTGTAACACAATAATATTTCTACTCTAAACTAACTTCTAATTCTATTCTGAAACTCAATTTAGCACTACTAGGCCTCATTCAAAAGTTATAGATTTCTTTTTAGAATAGTCTTTGAGAAAAGACTTGTTTGTGAAATTGTAAAAATGTTGCAAAATACTCAAGGCCTTAACTGATATTACTAGCTTCTGTCCAGATGATGATATATTAATATGAAGTTAGAAAAAAAGAAGTTTTGTAGATAATGAAGACCATGGTATCTAAATTTAACAACTAATACAATTTAAAATGTAATGGATAACAACTAAACTAGAATGCTAATACAGTGAACTAAGACTAAACTAGAGTGCTATTATCTAACTTGAAATGAATTGGAGCTGAACTAGAATGATACTAATACAGTGAACAAAGTTAAACTAAAGTACCATTATCAAGCTTGAAATATAGTGACATAATTAAACTATAATGACATCTACCTCCGGAGTATTGACTGAGCTAAAATGCAACTAATTATATAAAATACTATAGCCCTGTCTTGTTCAAGATGAGTGATATTTTGGAATATTTTGTACAAACAAGTCTGACTATATCATTCAGTGCAAATGGGCATAAAAAAAAGCATAACAATACACAGGTAAACTAAAACACCACAGCTAAGTCATATCCAGAGTTAGTGATATTTTGGAAGAGATTAATGAGAATAGGACTAGCTGTAACAACTAATTATAATTGAACACAAAAATGTAAAGTTATAAATTGCTACAATTATTCCTCATTTTGGATTAGTGATATTTTGGAATACTTCATGAGAACAAAGCTAAATTGTAGTATCCAATGTAAGCAAAGTTCAAAAAACTATTTAAATTGAGAATGAAACAAAGCTACGGCTACTTATCTAAACCAAATGCATAATGCTTCACGAGCAGTAGGGGCCCTCTACCACCGGATCAACACGTGGATCTACTCAATATTGAATCATCTTGTGCAATAAAATGATGTCTCTTTCATTAAAGGAGAAATTCTTCAAAACAGATTATTTACGGCCTTCCAAAATCTAGCAACAAAAACAAAATCTAACCAACAGTTTCTCGGTCTCCCGATTCATACTTATAATGAAATTACATAACTAATTCTTGAGAAAAATAGGGATAAGTGTCTTTCCCATTCCTAATCAAATTAAAACTCTTATTAACACTCTTGTGCTTTACTGCGGACATCTGTAGAGTCCATGTTTTGATAGGAAACTACCTCTCTTCTTCGTGCATAACCGCTTTGATACTTTAACTTAGACTTCGTGGGGAGCAACAAATGATGAGGGAATGATGTGGAATACGACCATATGTGTTTTTCCCTGAAATGACACCTGGAACCTACGTATACATGAAGACAGCTGCAGAATCGGCAACTAGCTACAGAATTTCTGCATTCTGTAGCTAGGTGTAGTCAAAAAGTACTACAACAATGAAATCATGAAAACATAGCAAGTTAGACATTATATACAATATCAAAGAAATTTTAACTAATTTTATTGATCATTTAAGCCTGAAATTAATAATGGACAAAGGAAATGAAGTGGAATGTGGTGGAAGAGAAGAACATCTTTGAAGCTCAACACTTACCTTAACCTTAACCTAACCCTAACCTTAACCTTAACCTTAACCTAACCTTAACCTTATCTTGAATTTAACTATAACCTAACCCTAACCTTGACCAAACCTTAACCTTAACCTTAAATTTACCCTTACCCTAACATTAATCTTAACCTTAACCTAACCTTGACCTTACCCTTAACCTTACCATAGCCTTAACCTTAACCCTTAACCTTAATTTTACCCTTAACCTTGACTTTAACCTTAACCTTTCCCTAACCTTAACCCTAACCTTAACCTTAACCTTCCCCTAACCTTAAGGTTAAGGTTGGGTTAAGGTTTAGGGATTGGTCAAGGTTAACCTAACCTCAAGGTTAGGGTTATGTTATGGGTAATTTTAAGGTTAGGGGACCTTGACCAAACCCTTAACCTTAACCTAACCTTAACCTTAAACTTAACCTTAACCTTAAACTTGACCTTAACTATAACCTTAACCTTAACTTGACTAAACCCATAACCTTAACCTTACCCTTACCATAAGCTTAACCTTAAGGTTAAGATTAAGGTGAAGGTTAAGGTGAAAGTTAAGGGTAAGGGTAAGGTTAAGGTTAGGTTAAGGTTAAAGTAAAGTTAAAGGTTAAGGTTAAGGTTAAGGTTATGGTTACGGTTAGGGGAGGTTAATGTTAAAGTCAAGGTTAAGGGTAAAGTTAAGGTTAAGGTTAAGGGTAAGGGTAAAGGTTAAGGTTAAGGTTAAGTTAGGTTAAGGTTAAGGTAAGGTTAAGTTAATGGTAAGGTTAAGGTTAGAGTTAAGGTTAAGGGTAAGATAAGGTTAAGAGTTAAGGTTAAACTTAACCTGACCTTAACCTTAACTTTACCCTTAACCTAACCTTAAACTTAAACTAACCTTCACCTTAACCTTCAATTTACCCTTAACCTAACCTTCACCAAAACCTTGACCAAATTATTAACCTTAAACTTAACCTAAACCTTAACTTTGACCTAACGTTAACATAACCTTAATCTAACCTAATCCTAACCTTGACCAAACCCTTAACCTTAACTCTACCCTTAACCTAAACTTGACCTTAACTATAACCTAACCCTAACTTTGACCAAACCCTTAACCTTAACCTTAACCTGAACATTTACCCTAACCTTACCGTAGCCTTAACCTTAAATTTAACCTAACCTTAACCTTAATTTTACGTTAACCTTGACTTTAACCTTAACCTAACCCTAACCATAACTTTACCCTTAAGCTGACCTTGACCTTAACTTTAACCTAACCCTAACCATAACTTTAACCTTAACCTAACCATAACCATAACCTTAACCTTAACCTTAACCTTAACCTTAACCTTAACCTTTAACATTACCCTAACCTTAACCATAACCTTAACCTTAAACTTAACCTTAAGTTTACTTTTAACCTAACCTAACTATAACCTAACCTTAACATTAACTTTACCCTTAACCTAACCTTAACCTTAACTTTAACCTTAACCTTGACCAAACCCTTAACATTAACCATAACCTTGACCTTAAACTTAACTTTAATCTTAACCTTACCCTTAACCTTAAACTTAACCTTGACCTTAACTATAACCTAACCCTACCCTAAGGTTAAGGTCAAGGTTAGGTTAAGGGTAAAGTTAAGGTTAAGGTTAAGGTTAGGTCATAGTGAAAGTAATGGGAAGGTTAAGGTTAAGTTAAGGTTAAAGTTTGGTCAAGGTTAGGGTTAGGTTATAGTTAACGTCAAGGTTAGGGTTAGGTTAAGGTTACGGGTTTAGTTAGGTTAAGGTTAAGGTTAAGGTTAGCATAAGGGTAAAGTCAAGGTTAAGGTTATGGTTTTGGGAAGGTTAAGGTTAAGGTTAGGTTAAGGTAAAGCCAAGGTTAAGGTTAGGTTAAGGTTAAGGTTATGGTTATGGGAAGGTTAAGGTTAAGGTTAAGGTTATAGTTAAGTTCAAGGTTAAGGTTAAGGCTAATTTTAAGGTTAAGGTTAGGTAAAGGTTAATGTTAAGGGTAGGTTATAGTGAAGGTTAAGGTTAAGACCCGTAACTTTAAAGCTTAATCTTAACCTAACATTAAACTTAACCTTATCTTAACCTTAACATTAACCTTAACCTAACTATAACCTTACCTTAACCTAACTTAACCTTAACCTTAACCTTAAACTTAACCTTAAACTTAGGTTAAGGTTAAGCTTAAGATTAGGGTAAGGTTATGGTAAAGGTTCAGGTTAAGGTTAAGGTTAAGGGTTTGGTCAAGGTTAGGGTTAGGTTATATTTAAGGTCAGGTTAAGGTTAAGGTTAAGATTAGGTTATGGTTAAGGTTAGGTTAAGGTTAAGGTTAAGGTTAAGGGTAAAGATAATGTTATGGTTAAGGTTAAGGTTAGGGTTAGGTTATAGTTAAGGTTAAGGTTACGTTAAGGGTAAAGTTAAGGTTAAGGTTTGGTCAGGTTAAGGTTAGGGTTAAGGTAAAGGTTAAGGGTAAGGTGAAGGTTAAGGTTAAGGTTAAGGTTAGGTTAAGGTCAATTCTAACGTTAAGGGTTTTAGAATGTTAAGGTTATGGGTTAGGTTATAGTTAAGGTTAAGGGTAAGGTTGGGTTAAGGTTAAGGTTCAGATAAGGTTTGGTTAGCCAAACCTTATCTTAACCTTAACCTAACCTTAACTTGACTAAACCTGTAACTTGAACCTTAACCTAACCTTAACCTTGACTTTACCCTTAACATTAACCTTAACCTTAACTTTACCCTTAACATAACCTTAACGTTAACCTTACCCTTACCCTTAACCTTAACCCGAACCTTTACCCTAACCTCACCCTAACCTTAACCTCGACCTTAACCTTAACCTTAACCTTAACTGTAATCTTAAAAATAAAGTTAATTTTATGGGCTAATGTTAGGGGTTTGGTCAAGGTTAGGGTTAGGTTATAGTTAATGTCAAGGTTAAGGTTAGGTTAAGGTTAAGGTTATGGGTTTAGTCAGGTTAAAGTTAAAGTCAAGGTGAAGGGTTTTGTCAAGGTTAGGTTTAGGTTAAGGTTAAGATTATGGTTAGGTTAAGGTTAGGTTGGGTTAAGGTTAAGGTTAAGGGTTACGGGTTTAGTCAGGTTAAGGTTAAGCTTAAGGTGAAGGTTAAGGTTAAGTTTAATGTTAAGGTCAAGGTCAAGGTTAAGGTTAGGTTATAGCGAAGGTTAACGTTAAGACCCGCAAACTTAACCTTAACGTTTATCTTTACATAACCTTAACTTTAACTATAACCTAACCCTAACCTTGACCAAGCACTTAACCTTAAACTGAGCCTGACTAAACCCATAACCATAACCTAACTTGACCTTAACCTTAACCTTAACCTTACCATTAACCTTCACCTTAACCTTGACCTTAACTATAACCTAACCCTAAGGTTACGTTAAGGTTATTGGTTTAGTCAGGTTAAGGTTAAGGTTAAGGTTAGGGTAAGTTTAAGGTTAAGGTTAAGGTTAAGTTGAAGGTTAAGGTAAGGGTAAGGTTACTAGTTTAGTCAGGTTAAGGTTAAGGTTAATTTTAGGGTAAGTTTAAAGTTAAGGTTAAGGTTAAGTTCAAGGTCAAGGTTAAGGATAAAGTCAAGATTAAGGTTGAGTTTAAGGTTACGATTAAGGGCAAGGTTAAGGTTAGGTTATAGTTAAGGTTGAGGTTAAGGTTAGGTTAAGGGTAAAGTTCAGGATAAGGTTATGGTTAAGGTTAAGGTTAATGGTAAGGTTAAGGTTAGGTTATATTTAAGGTTAAGGTTAAGGTTAGGTTAAGGGTAAAGTTAAGGTTAAGGTTATGGTTAAGGTTAGGGGAAGGTTAAGGTTAAAGTCAAGGTTAGTGTGATTGCCTCTATCCGCAGAGGGGATTTACCTCTCCAAAAATTTGGCGACTCCGGTGGGGATCAGTGTGAGTTTGTCTTCCTTCCTTTATGTCATCTTCCTGGTCTTTGCTGGCTTAGCTTGCTTTTCTGATTATCTTTGTTGAGTCTTAAACCCCTGTTCAGCCCCTAGAGATCAAACCTCTCTCTTTTTGTTCATTTTTCCTTTCTATCTGAGTAAACCTTCTTGGCGCGATTTTGTGCCTGACATTTGCGCCAACGGGCATGATTTTCTAGTTAGGCACCCGTTCCATCCCCTCTTTGGCACAGATTATAGCCAAACAGGTGTGCCATCTTGGTAGGTTTTAGGGTTTGCACGGTTTTGGACTTTCTGAGCTTGAGTTTTGGTCCTGGTTTGTTTTTTCTGATTATTTGAGTGCTCTGAAGTCATTTTTTACTGTGTTTAGCCCTTGCCCTCCAGTTTTTTTCCCTTTTCTATTAGTTTTTCATTTTAAACCTAGGGCTTCTAGGTGCTTCAATGTGCTGAGCCTCCCATGGGAGTTTTGGGTCTTTAATTTCCTAGTCAACTTTGTTTATGCTTCTTTGCATTCATCTTGCTAAATCTAATTGAGTCATTGCGTTTATTGAGTGATTGTCCTCTCTTTTGTTTATTTTCTCTTTGTGTTGCTCCAAGCCTAGATCACACGGCTTGTTTGGGTCTCTTTCGAGATTATTCTTCGATTTGAGGGATTTTGTCATTGGTTTGAGTCTTGTTGTGCTTTTTTGAGTTGAGTGAAATTGTTTTGTTTCTTCTCTCGCTTCACCATTCTCAAATTGGTGTTTTGATTTATTTTTCATATCATTTAGTGCACTTTCTCTGATATATTGAAAAAATACAAACAAACAAAATATTTTGCATTCTTGATTAGCATAGTGAAAATTGGAAAATATTTCGCATTTCTAGCATTATATAATTCTAGGGAATAGCTTTTCAGTTTCATTAGTTTGCATCAAATTCAGTAGTGGATGTTTTTTGTATGTTCATTTATCGTAGCTATCGCTTGAAATCTCTAACTCTCTCGTAGATAGCTCTTCATTGAACGAAATGGTGTCTTATGGCATGTAGCTTGCATTCAGGGATTTGTGAGATTCAACATTCGGTAGGACCTTGGAATTGAAACGTAAATTGAAGATCAACTTTAAAATTTACTGAATTAACCTAAGGAAAAATTAAAATTTAATGCAATATTTAGTGGTCTAAGTTAGAGACGTGTTCCGACGTCTTTAAGCCTAGCAGTTGTCGCTCACCATCTAGCTTCAGACAGTGCTATTACAGACTTGTGCTCTTCGTACCATTGAGTATATAAAGGGAGACCCCTCTAGGTTGCAATCCTTTTATCCATAGGAAGCCGAGTCTTCCACCTTGTAACCATGATACACTGAACACAACATTCGGGGAGACTACCTGCACGTACGTCAAGTCTTTGGTTGATTTCTATTTCATTTTATAACCAAGATGTATATGGAAGTTCACAAGAACTTGGTACACCCTTTTACCTAGACTACCTGAGCAGTCATTTGTGATCTTTACTTACTCCATAAATTTGAAAATATCATTGAGAAATTGTCCTTTCATGCTTGTTTTCAACCTGAATGTGATAGTCACCTTTTTCCTGTTTCTCGTCTCTTAAAATATGAAATGGCAGAGTTTTGTTTCAATGTTTTTAAAATTAACTTCCCAGGAAATATTCCTGGTTAAAGTTAGTTTCCTTAGGGTCATTAGGGGAATTTTGAGGTCTAAAATGGGCCTCGTAAGGAAATAATAAAATAATAGCTAAACCAATAAAATAATATTTATGAATTTTCAATTCACTTTTTGCATCATAATCCATGTAACCATAGTTAAATTCAATTCAAAAGTTGTACCAAAATAAAATTAATAAAAAAATTGTATTGATGTGACTATAAATAAGAATGAGCTTTTCAAGAAAAAGTCATTATCATTGAACAAATAATGCATTTTTCCTTTGTACTTAAATAACTTAAAATAAAATATAAATATAAATTTATAAATTCTTAGTTATATTATATTCTATTAATTAAAATTTATATTATTTAAATTGTATAATAACATGTAATTAATATACTATATACAAATAACATAATATAATATATTATAGTAAATGTATAAGGATATGCATTGTTTCTTTCAATAAATATGAAATGACAATAATATATTTTTATTCAAAAAGTGTGAAATGACATTTATTATGAGTACTTTACTTTGACTTTAAAAAGTACTTAGAGCACTACCATGGTTAACCATGAGTTTTTATCCACCATTGAGAATATGAAAAGTAAGTACCTTTAACTCAAACAATTCCACCTCAACCATTAGGGATGATGTCATCCCATAAAATGTGATTGGTTCTCATAAAGTGAATTTTTATTGTACATTTTCCTTAGGAGGCCCATTTTAGACCTCAAAATTCCCCTAATGGTTGTTTTGAAAATTGTTTCAATGGAAACGTTTCCGGAGTTCACTAACCCATGAATCCCTTCCGAAGGGAATCCTGGTCCTTTTCTTTCCTTTGGGAATGTTGGTGCTCCTTATATGGCAACGTTGTCCCTGCCTGGTTTAACTGTTGGATTTCTTGTATGGTTATTTTTGACCTCAGTGGTCTTGAGTGTTCCATCCACCATACAACCATCTCCTCCACCTGAGCAAAATCATGTTGCTTCTAAGGTGGACCTCTCCCCTTCTTTGCCTATTTCTTTGTCCTCCTCTTCTACTTCGTCTAGTGAAAGTCTAGATTCCAGTAACCAGGTGGCTAAGAAGAAGAACAAGAGGAAAAAGAAGAATTCAGATAAGCAAGAGGCTGACTATAGCTACTGCACTTAAGAAGCTTTCCCTTGCAGAACCATCCACGCTTCCACGGAAAGTCAAATTACCTTGCATGCTCTGCAAAGGTAACCATTTGCTTTGAGACTACCCTGGTATTCCCAAGGTACTTGAAGCATGGTTCAACGACTGCCCGCCATTGCATTTGGCTTTTGGAAGTCATATTATTGGCACATCTTTGACTAGCTCTGGTAAGACTCATAAGAAACAGGGTACGATTACCAATCCCTATAAGTTGTGTGAAGGGAATGACCCCATTCACCTCTGTTCATACATGGATGAAGCCAAAATAGTGTTGGAAAATCATACTATTTTTGCACCCTGCCTTCTGGCTGGTTACTAGAAACTTTCTTTGAGTCCTTCGCTAGTTGATTCAAAGGTCGGTCAAGAGTTATCCTTGGTCGGTCCCACTCCCCCGGAAATTCAAGTTCAGGAATCTATTCCTAACCAACCGTTGGCCAAGGAATCAGTCGATCTGACCCCATCTGTGGTGCATCAGGTCTTTTCCTTTTAGAGTGGATATCATCCCCCCCATATTCTTCTTGTTTCATTAGATTCTTTAGACTTGGAGAAAGATTCTTTAGTCCTTGTAGTCTAAGAAAATGCTCCTCCTACTCCCATGATGGACATCCTGGAGGATGTTCCTCTTGCTCTAGTAACACCTCGGGACAACCATCTCAGTTATATGGTATCCCCTCCAAGTACTTTGGTCGCTTCCTTTGATTGGAGTCGATTTTCAGGATACCGCCTTCCTTCTTATGTGCCTTTTGAGGTAACAGTACAAACCTTTGATCTAGTCATACCCACCACCATTATAGATGAAAGCACGTCTGTTGGTATTATGTCTTCCACTACTTGGCAAGCTTTTGGTTCTCCACCACTTATGCCTCTTACCCAGAATCTGTTGGCTTTTAACAGAGGAACCAGCCAACCATTAGGGATCCTTCTGAAGTTTCCTATTACATTGGGAGGGAAAACCGTCCATATAGATGTGATGGTCATTTGAGGCCCCTTAGATTTAAATTTACTCTTGGGGTGTGACTATACTTATGTCATGGGGGCAGTTGTCTCTTTCTTCTTTCATGTGATCTACTTTTCACACAAAGGTCGAATCGTGACCATTGATTAGCTTTCATTCTTTGGTCCTGTCATGACATATGGTCCACCATTTTCCCCTCTAGGTCTTTATCCATCAGTTGTATACTCTCCGCCGTAGGTTAATTATGTGGCTACCTATCCCGTGCCCATAATCAGTGATGTTGCCATTGTGCATAATGTGTTGGGAGTATTGGGTCTTGATTTCCAAGATGTTGTTCTCCCATCCGGTGCGGAACTCTTGGAAGCCATGACTTCTTATTCATCATAATGAGCTGGTCGGAGCAGAGTTCGTTTTCTTGTGTTAAACTTCTTAAAAAATGAAACAAGGTCGTCAGAGCAGGGTTATTTATCTTGTGTCAAGCTCCTTAAAAAATGAAACAAGTTGGTCGAAGCAGAGTTCGTTTTCTTGTGTCAAGCTCCTTAAAAAATGAAACAAGGTATTTAGAGTAGGGTTCTTTTTCTTGTGTCAAGCTCCTTAAAAAATGAAACAAGCTGAGCAGAGTTCGTTTTCTTGTGTCAAGCTCCTAAAAAAATGAAACAAGGTCTTCAGAGCAGGGTTCCTTTTCTTGTGTCAAGCTCCTTAAAAAATGAAACAAGCTGGTTGGAGCAGAGTTCGTTTTCTTGTGTCAAGCTCCTTAAAAAATGAAACAAGGTCGTCGGAGTAGGGTTCTTTTTCTTTTGTCAAGCTCCTTAAAAAATGAAACAAGCTGGTCGGAGCAGAGTTCATTTTCTTGTGTCAAGCTCCTTAAAAAATGAAACAAGTTGGTCAAAGCAGGGCTCTTTTTCTTGTGTCAAGCTCCTTAAAAAATGAAACATGGTCCTTGGAAAAGAGTTTGTTTTCTTGTGTCAAGCTCCTTAAAAAATGAAACAAGTTCGTTGGAGTACAGTTCATTTTCTTGTGTCAAGCTCCTTAAAAAATGAACCAAGGTGTCATGAGGATGGTTCTTTTAATGTGTTAGCCTCCTTAAAACAATGAAACATGTTCCCGTTCAATTCGAGTCTTTGCCAGATCTCGTAAAATCCCAGTCGAGTCTTTCTATGATCTCGTAATTTGAATCTTCACTCCATCTGTCGTTCATATGGACTGAAGCTTGGGGGACATGTACCTCGAATTGAGTCACCATGCTAGGGGCATACCCGGTTTTCAAGAATAGTTTATCTTTGTTTCAAGCTTGTGTAAAAATGAAACCGGTTTCAAGCATAGTTTATCTTTGTTTCAAGCTTGTGTAAAAATGAAACCATTCCCGTTTTACCTCTTGTGATTGCCATTTTATCAGCCTGTTTTTTCCAGATGAACCTTGGTTTTCTCATTACATCATCCCTATTTTCTTGGCTGATCATATGCCTTCACTTGGTTGTTTCGCACATTCCTAAGGAACCGCTGCAATGAGTGGTCTTGTTAGCCAGCCTCTTGAACTTTATTTGTTCTGAGCAGTTCCACCATTACCGGAACCAGTAGATACCCTTTATACCACTCGTTCCTCCAAGAGGAGTCATCTTTCAGCTATTTTCTGACTCTCTTAAAAATTGAAAATATTGTCGAGTCGCTTGTTGTTTTGAACTCGTTAAATTGGTTGTGAAACGATATCTACCTAGTATACGTTTACCCCTTTTTTTGGGCTAGGATAGATTATTTACGAAAAAGGAATACCCTAGCCTATTGCAACTAGGATGTTTTCTCAGACACAGTTTTCTACCTTTTCGGATCTGAGGAACTATTTACAAAAAGGGACTGCTGGAGTTTTATTTTTCGCCTTCTTTTAAAAGTCTCTAAACATGAAAAGGCGCTGAATTCTTCCTTTGTCAAACTCATTAAACACTAATTACATTGGACTCCGTCGTAATGATGTTACTCGATTTCCTCCTTCCTAGGGCTCACAAAATGTACTAGGTTGGATTTGTCCAAAGGCCAAACTTACATTGCAAGCACATGCTATCCCCTTCAAGCTTGTTTTCAAAAATAATTGGGGTACTCGCTAGAAATGGTGGGGGGAAATGGAACCAAAATCATAGTCGTATTGACAACATGTCACTCTTGAACATGGAACTTGTCTACATTCGTGTCGGGTTGGGGACATCTCATATCGTTATCTGCTTGGCTTCGTGGGTTTGGGTAATCTCTTTTGACCGCTCATCTACTCTTTGCCACGTCACCATGACCTTAGATCCCTTGATGTCAAATACTACCAAATCCAGTGTCGTGCCACCGATATGTTCAAGAGAAGTTGGCCTCTGCAGTTTTCAACCTCCCTCTAATTCTATGTTAGTCTTGATTCAAAAATATCACGTTCCTCTGTCTCATGTCGATGATGTGAGAAAAATTATGGCCCACCTTCGATCAAGGTCAATTCCTATCTATTTCGGCTCATTATCCAGGAATTTGATCTAGAGACTCCCTTCAGGTACCTTAGATCCTGCATGCCTCAATGGCAGGTTCTTCACATGTCACACAAGGTTTTCATTATTGGCCTTTGATTGGATGATTCTGTGGGTGTTTGATGCCAGATCACTATTCACATTCCATGGATTGTACCTCTTGTACCTTGAGAACCATTGTCATTATTGGTGGTTTCTCTCGCGTCTGTTAATAGTTTTCATCATTGGCTGGTAATCATACAATGTTCTTTCATGTTGGACTTTAGCTTACATATTCACATGCTCGAACTTGTACTTTTTTCAGGTCGAGATGGAGTGCAAGACCCTAGATTTTGTCTGATGAAATCCAGGCTGCGGGTTCTTTATGGATTATTATGATTTATTACATGACTCTTTTAATTGGATGCCTGCGACCATGCCTGAGTCTACTTGTTGATCCTTATTTTTCTGGATGGTTGCATCCATACATTGGATATCATTATTTCTGTACGCTATTATGGATGGATGCGCCCATACCACATATCATGTAATAGATATATCGGTTGTATTTGTACTCGCAGATCTTCCGATGGCAGTGTTTTCAGTTGAACATGTTCTCATAAAGCATTTCACCCCTCCCTTTCTCTCAGACCTCATCCTTTATGGGGCATCTATTACAGAGAATTTTTTCACCGTCCCTGAAATCCCTCATCCCATACATTGGAGGACTATTCCCATGACCTATGAATAGTAAAATGTCCTGAAAACACCTTGATGGCATCCTTTTGCATAAGGGAAAGAATTATCCTTGAGAACATTTCCTTAGAAAAGCCCTAAAAACACATGTTTTGGCACTAGCGTGAGTAGCCAGTTCATCCCTTGTGCCAATGGGGAAAATATACACTAGTGGGCATGCCAGCTGCTGCTCTTTCCCTGAGTTGCACCCGCGCCAACCTATTTTGGAATGTTTTTAAACAAATTGGAGGCGGAAGTTTGATTCTAACAACTTCAAAATGAATCATCAAAAAGAGATTGGGTTGTTTGGCTCTGGATCTCCTTATTTAGGAAGTGGTTTTTCACCTCTCATGGAACCTTCCTAAGAGATAGGACTCTCCCCCATGATTATAGGGAGCCTAACTTCTCCTTCTCCATCTATAAAATCCTGCCCTCTCTATCTGCAACCTAGAGGAAATAGAGCTGAACACTTGGGAAGAAAACTATAGCTGAGCGACTATTGAGAGCCGAGCTAAGGAGAACCCCATAAGAGAGAGAGCCTTGTCTAAATTCCCAACAAGCTTTATGAGACACACTCCGCTGGAAGCCCTGCCGAAGGAAGAATGGGACTTTGGAACTTGGTTGTAATCTTTCTTTCGTATTTTAATATATGCTCGACTACATTATTGGTTCCACTGTTGTATTGCTTATCTGTGTAATGCAATTCGGTTCAATATTTTTTGACTGATTGATAGTTACATGTTTGAATTATTACGTTGTATGTCGTTGTTTTTTCTTTGCATGTGTACAGGTGTTTGGATGCGGTGAGCGAAAGGATTGTGATCTTTCGAGCTATGAATGGGAAGCAACACTTCTTCTTCAACAACAGTAGCGTAGGAATTGAGGTAGGCTATCTATCATAGCTTTTTATTTTGTTACTAGGAATCGATATCATAGCATGTTTTTTTTGTTTCTAGACCCACTCTTGGGATAGTGGGATCACCTTTGTCTGCAGAGGGTATTTAACTCTCCAATAATTTGGTGACTCCACTGGGGATCAGTGTGAGTTTTTCATTCATCCATTAGGTCGTATTCATGGTATTTGCAGGGTTAGCTTGCTTTTATGATTATCTTTGCTGAGTCTTAAACCCCTGATCAGCCCCCTAGAGAGAAAACCTCTATCTGTTTGTTCATTTTTCCTTTTTATCTGATTAAACCTTCTTCGCGCAATTTACTGCCTAACAGTCATGCCAACGGGTGCGAGTTGCTACTTAGGCACCCGTGCCATCCCCTGGTTGTTGCATATTATAGCCAGACAGACACGCCATCCTGGTAGGTTTTAGGGTTTTCCTGGTTTTGGAATTTCTGAGCTTTAGTTTTGGTCCTGGTTTGTTTGTTCTAATTATTTGAGTGCTTTGAAGTCATTTTTTACTGTGTTTAGCCCTTGTCCTCTAGCTTTTTTCCATTTTCTGTCACTTTTTCATTTTAACCCTAGGGCTTCTAGGTGCTTCAGTGATTGTCCTCTCTTTCATTTAGTTTCACTTTGTGTTGCTCCAAGCCTAGATCACATGACTTGTTTGGGTCTCTTTCGAGATTCTTCTTCGATTTGAGGGATTTCGTCATTGGTTTGAGTCTTGTTGTGCTTGTTTTCAGTTGAGTGAAATTGTTTTGTTTCAGCTCTCGCTTCACCATTCTCAAATTTGTGTTTTGATTTATTTTTCATATCATTTAGTGCACTTGCTCTAATATATTGAAAAAATAAAAAGTACCTCGAATTGAGTCACCATGATAGGGGCATGCCCAGTTTTCAAGCATATTTTATCTCCATTTCAAGCTTGTGAAAAAATGAAACCAGTTTCAAGCATAGTTTATCTTTGTTTCAAGCTTATGTAAAAATGAAACCAACTTCAAGCAAGAGTTTCCTGATTTAAAGCTAGTGTAAAAATGAAACCATTCCTGTTTTACCTCTTGTGATTGCCATTTTATCAGCCTGTTTTTGCTAGATGAACCTTGGTTTTCTCATTCCATCATCCCTATTTGCTTGGCCAAACATATGCCTTCACTTGGTTGTTTCACCCATTCCTGAGGAACTGCTGCAGTGAGTGGTCTTGTTAGCCAGCCTCTTGACCTTTATTTGTTCTGAGAAGTTCCACCATTACCGAAACCACTAGCTACCCTTTATACCACTTGTTCCTCTAGGAGGAGTCACCTTTCAGCTCTTTTCTGACTCTCTTAAAAGTTGAAAATATTGTCGAGTCGCTTGTCATTTTGAACTTGTTAAATTGGCTGTGAAACGATATCTACCCAGTATACATTTACCCCTTTTTTTGGGCTGGGATAGATTATTTATGAAAAGGGAATACCCTAACCTATTGTGACTACAAGGTTTTCTCAGACACAATTTTCTACCTTTTTGGATCTGAGGAACTATTTATGAAAAGGGACTACTGGAGTTTTATTTTTCGTCTTCTTTTCAAACTCTCTAAACATGAAAAGACATTGATTTCTTCCTTTGTCAGACTCATTAAACACTGATGACATCAGACTTCGTCGTAATGGCATTACTCGAGTTCCTCCTTCCTAGGGCTTGCAAAATGTACTAGGTTGGATTTGTCTGAAGGAAAAACTTACATCGCAAGCACATGCTATCCCTTCAAGCTTGTTTTAAAAAATAATTGGGGTACTCTCCAGAAATGGTGGGGTAAAATGGAACCAAAATCATAGTCGTATCGACAATATGTCACTCTTGAACATGGCACTTTTCTGCATTCATGTCAGGTTGGGGACATCTCATCTCGTTATCTGCTTGCCTTCATGGGTTTGGGTAATCTCTTTTGACCGCTCATCTACTCTTTACCACATCACCATGACCTCAGATCCCTTGATGTCAAATACTGCCAAATCCAATGTCGTTTTGCCGATAAGTTCAAGAGAAGTTGGCCTTTGTAGTTTTCAACCTCCCTCTAATTCTCTGTTGGTCTTGAGTCACAAATATCATGTTCCTTTGTCTCATGTCGATGATGTGGGAAACATTATGGCCCACCTTTGATCAAGGTAAATTCCTGTCAACTTCAGCTCATTATCCAGGAATTTGATCTAGAGACTCCCTTCAGGTACCTTAGAGCCTGAATTCCTCAATGGTAGGTTCTTCGCATTTGACACAAGGTTTTCATTATTGGCCTTCAATTGGATTTTGTGGGTGTTTGAAGCCAAATCATTGTTCACATTCCGTGGATTTTACCTCTTGTACCTTGAGAACCATTGTCATTATTGGTAGTTTCTCTCGCGTCTGTTAACGGTTTTCATCATTGGCTGGTGTTAGTATGAATATTTTGTTGGAAAAAGACCACTTTAGCTATGCATAAAAAATAGCCCTAACATCAATTATGGCTGCAAATATCTTCAAATATGTAGTTATTTGATCCAAATAAAGTTGCACAAATCTAGATCTATGCATAAAAAGACATTAAGAAGTAAAAATGAAATGTTGCTCCATGCATCCAATAGATAAGACAAGAACAATATGTTTGAAATAATTTTTATATTAAAGGGGCACCTGAGAGGAAAACAAGAAAGGTGTTTCCAATTCTCCACAATGGGATGGATTCTTGAAAGTCCTCAGCATTTCAGATCTAAAATTTCTCTCTCTTGTTGGTGTAGAAAACGCATACAAACATAGAACTCAAAGGGAGCTCACAAAGCAAATAATAGAGAACATGACAATGATAATGGCTCAAAGTCAGACCAAGAGGATAGATCCAGAGTGATCTAATGCAAAATGAAAGGTGAAAAATGAATGGGAAAACCCTTCTATTTATAACAGAATATTAGGGCGGTCTAGAACTTGGTGCATGAATAAAATATTATTAACCAAATTCTAGAACCACCTTTTAGGAATATTTTATTATATTTGTTGGAGGGGAAAGGATTTTTGACTTCGGTCAATTCCTTTATTTATAAATAATAAATAAATAAATGATTTATTTATTATTTTAAGGAAATGGTGGAAATATAATTAAATAAATAATTATTTATTTAATTATTTATAAATTATTTAGTCAAATTTAACAAAGAATATTATTTAAATAAGGATTAAATAACTTATTCGTAGGAAATAATCAAATAAATAAGGATTTATTTAATTGATTTCCTTGTTTTGGGTTAAATATGACCAGGAATAATAATTAAATTGATGTTTAACTAATTATTCCTTGAAGAAATATAAAAAAATATAGATTTGTTTATTATTTCCTTTTGGGGTTTCCTGTTTAGACCATAAACAACTTAATAAAGGTGTTTTACTAAGTTATTTCACATAGTGAAAGCAATTTTACTTAGGGTAAAATTGGTCTTACATGGTGTACTTGGGTTCATCTAATGATAATAGGTTAGATGACCAAAAAATGGTGTAACAGATTTCCCTCCAGCGTACGAGTGTTAGGAGCAAATCATATGACCGAAGTACGTTGTAAGAACTCAATCACCGGACATCAAGAGGGAAGTCAGAGAGAGAAATGTAAGGTATTCTAATGTGCTAAAGGAGTAGACCCTGAGGAGACGAGACTTACAGGTGCAACAAGTCTCTAGTTTATGAGATGGTACCTATGCTAAAGGCGGCGGGGGAGGCATAACTATGCCCACTGAGACAAAGTACAAAAGAATAGTGTGTCCAGTAAACAAGGGACCGAACTATAAAGTACATGCTGGCATTAACATGAGCCATATAAAAGATATAATGAGGAATCCCACATACATGCTATACCTGGGATAACAATCAGGACTTATACAATAATATCTGAGTACATGAGATACAAATACAACCCAAATTACCCCTATAAATGGGGAAGGGCTCGAAAAATATGACTAATACATGCAAATAAAATAGGTGCTGCAAGCAGCTAAGGCCAACATCATCAAATATATGGAGTTGCATCAAAGGCTGCAATGAAGAGGTCATCCGGGCATGTGGGGGGCTACCTGCGGGGCCACCCTCTCATGAGGGTTGAGACATCTCACACACACCCATGAATCACCAATAGATGTTGCTGGATCACTGGACCATCAAGTATATAGATCTCGATCATGCTGAAAGGAGCTGGAGTGGAGAAACAATCAAGTCAAAGGGTAATGAGAAATCCCTTTGCCTGATCCGAGGCACCAAATGAATGGAGAAGCTGGAACCAAGGTACACCACCCTCTAGACCTGTCTTCTGGAGTGAATGAGTTGATGTCGACAGAAGGAGGTCTACCATAGGTGAGACAATAAGGGATCCTTAACTAAGGCATAAGAGAAAATAGTAGAGCGACTGACAGACTAACATTAATGATGATGATGAAATGGCGGATACTGAGTAGTGGATGGACGATCTCCCTTGTTAGAGCATAAAGGGCATGGATGACTTGGCAGCGACTGACACAATATAAGGAGGGATAGGGGACAATGGAACTAAATGCCA
Organism: Pinus albicaulis; assembly: GCA_034641835.2. Lineage (NCBI taxonomy): Eukaryota > Viridiplantae > Streptophyta > Pinopsida > Pinales > Pinaceae > Pinus > Pinus albicaulis. The sequence goes on along the minus strand of CM076575.1, from coordinate 180,274,468 downwards.
TCATGTGTGACATGAGAGAGGGACTAGGCACTGAAGGATGCAGAACTATATCAGGGTACAAAGAGACTCAGGATAGACTCCATGAATGGAATGATGACGCAACTCAGATGCTCTAAACAAGGGTGACGCGATGGTGCTACCACATAGTAAAGGTCCAATGGGGGACCATAAAAACGTGAGTACAAGAGGGTAACTCATGACGAAAATCAACACGAACAAGAACAATTATGGAGGCAAAGTGGTGCCCCGAATACAAGTGTTGTAAGTGAGGAAATCCAATTTGAAGGAGAGGTGAATGGACCCTCCATGGAGAAAATGTGTCCTGGTGAGGTATCAAATCATGAAAAAATAAAAAATACCCATTTGAGTGCTTAGTGAGAGCTTTCCAACGATGCAAACGGTGTGTTAAATGGGGTTATGGTTTGGTCGCAACAGGCGAAAGAAAAATCAGGGGTTTCTCTTCTAATAAGGCATTTTACTTCCAAATGCATTCATTTTCTTATGTAACTGTGGTGAATGTGGAGCGAAGAGAAGGCCTTAAATCTTGTGGCGATTGTAGTGGACAAACCGACCATTGGAATCGAGATCCGTTAGTTGCAGGTAAGAGGCCTAATCCTACTCTTTATTTTTAATGGATTGAAAGTTCATATTAGGGTCCCAAATCTCAAGAACAGACCATCCATCATCTTCACGGCTGGGTCACACTATTTGGGGAAAAAAATGTGACCTGGGAAGTAGGTTTGGTCCTGAAAAGTGCGACCTGTCCCGGGATTTGGCCAAAAAGTGCGACCTGTCAAATGGAGGTGATTTTAGTGCTGTTGTGGGCTGAGATTCAGGTTTTGTGTAATTGAATGCAGTTTTTTCTATCTGTAGACTGAAAAAGATGATGGTTTTGTGCAGATATGGCGGATATACAGATCATGTGGAGAGAGAGAGACCTGAGTACATTACGGTTGGAAATCCAAGCGGATCAGGGTGTCCGTCGTGCATTGGCCAGGTTTAGGGTTCTGAAATTTGTGGGGAACCCTCTGATGAGAGTTGGGGAGCCCTTGTTGGCCCAGATTGTTAGTTATTGGGATCTAGATCATGAGGTATTCATAGTGCAGGGGCACAGGATTGAGCTGACAGTCCAGGATTTGTATTTCCTGACTGGTCTCCCACCATTTGGGATGGTGGGAAATACACAGCCAGTGTTACCGCAGGGGCGTAACATCATGGAGTTCATAAAGTGACATTGTCGACTAGGTGTCTGAGTCAAAGGGACTCGGATATTGATTGGGGATCTAGAGAGGTTGGAGACCCATGCAGTAGTGGCAACAGTGCTGCAGATCCTGGGCAGCCAGGTGCTCCATCACATCACTAGAGGGTAGATGATGATTGTAGAAAGTGTGTTGAGTGGGACCTTCTATGGGTGGGCCCAGATGATGTTGGTGTCATTGAAACAACGGATGTCGCTTTGCAAGCGGCAAGTGAACCATGATTGTGCTTATGCGACTGTATTGTGATCCTTCATTTTTGAGAAGATCCCGACCTTGTGACCTCGTGTACAACTACTTGATGAGGGTTCAAGATAACCCAGGATGCGTCAGTGGGGGCGACTACTGTGTAGAGGAGGAGGAGGGGCAGTCGGATGGGTGTTCCGACCAGAGTTCTTTTCCCATTGGGATCAAATGCCGTTGTACATAGACGACTATCCCTATAGTGGGATGAGTTATTGGGGAGATCCGGACTTGCCACTTCCGCTTGGTCGAGTATGGGGGCCTAATTGTAAGTGACAAGTAACTAATCTATTGCATGCATGTTAAATTTTTTGAATAGTATTTATGGTACTAATCCTTATACTTTTGGTATGCAGATATAGCTCCGGTGAAACCGGCCGGATATATGGGACAACCTGCAGTAATAGGAACTACAGGTGCTAGTGGATCGAGAATGGCACAGAACGAGGATATGACCATTCTTCTGGAGGACATTCTTCGTAGATGTGAGGGGCTGCTGACTGGTGTTTTGGAGCGGGGTTGGCAAGACTTAGAAGACCAGTACATAGAGCTATGTATTGGGCTACCCTCAGAATGGTGAGATATCATGCAGCACATGGCGATGGATGGTCAGACTATGCGTGATCTACAAGCTATGGGAGCAGAGCCATTGGCTCAGGATCCTCTATAGAGTGATTAGATTTAGGGTAGGTGGTCCCCCCTAGTGTGTATGTAGGGCCAAGTGGTGCCCCCCAGTTTTTGAGTTTTTTTTTTGTAACATGCTATGGGCATGTCATATGTTTCACAGTAGATGGACTCTAAAAACATGTTATATGATATATATTATGCATATGCATTGTGTTGATGATCTGAAATGTTATTGTCTTGTGTGTGATAAATTCCAGTCTAGAACATGGTTTGCAATGCTATCTACATAGTGATTTTGACTTCTAGGTATTTGAAAAATGAGGTATCAGATCTGAAAAGAACAAGGCTAAAACTATGAAAATTCAGATGTCTGAAACAGCTAAAACTCTTCCACAAAAATTGGAGGGTACTAAAGCCCTAAGGGGAAATATTCCCACTTAGTTGAGTGAAACAGATCAAAAACATGTCTAAACTGGCGAAGACAGAGGCTAGAAAACCCTGACAGAAGCTTCAGACAAACCTAGAAACATTGTTGGAAAAGTGCAGAAAAAAGTGCAGGTCGCAGGTTCTGACCTGTTTTCAGTCCAGGTCACAGTTTTGGGGCAAAAAAGTGCACCCTCTAGGCAAGGTCACAGGTTTCGGGCTGATAAGTGTGACCTGCAAATCTGGGGCTCTCGGCGGCAAATTTCAGAAAAAGTTGTCGTCTCAGCTGCAGCTAATGTCTGTCACCTGCGCAATAGGGCCAGAAACACATGGAAGTTAAAAATTTAAATGTTTGAGGGTTTTAGAGGTGAAAAAAAACATTAAAAAAAGGAAAAAAAAAAAACTGAAGAGAAACCCTAGAAGCTGAAAGAGTTGGATATGCAGGAATATATAAAACGACAGCGATCGCAAAAGAAAACCCGTGTGGAGTCGCCAATTGTTAGTATGAATCTTTTGTCGGAAAAAGACCACTTTAGCTATGCATAAAAAATAGCCCTAACATCAATTATGGCTACCAATATCTTTAAATCTGCAGTTAGTTGATCCAAATAAAGTTGAACAAATCCAGATCTATGCATAAAAAGACATTAAGCGGTGAAAATGAAATGTTGCTCCATGCATCCAATAGATAAGACAAGAATGATATATTTGAAATAATTTTTATATTAAAGGGGCACCTGAGAGGAAAAAAAGAAAGATGTTTCCAATTCTCCTAAATGGGATGGGTTCTTGAAAGTCCTCAGCATTTCAGATCTAAAACTTCTCTCTCTTGTTGGTATAGAAAACCCAGACAAACATAGAACTCAAAGGGAGCTCACAAAGTAAATAATAGAGAATGTGACAATGATAATGGCTCAAAGTCAAACCAAGAGTATAGATTCAGAGTGATCTAATGTGCAATGGAAGGTGACAAATGAATGGGAAAACCCTTCTATTTATAACAAAATATTATGGTAGTCTAGAACTTGGTGCATGAATCAAATATTATTAACCAAATTCTAGAACCACCTTTTAGGAATATTTTATTATATTTGTTGGAGGGGAAAGGATTTTTGACTTGGGTCAATTCCTTTATTTATACATAATAAATAAATGAATGATTTATTTAATTATTTATAAATGATTTAGTCAAATTTAACTAGGAATATTATTTAAATAAGGATTAAATAACTTATTCCTAGGAAATAATCAAATAAATAAGAATTTATTTAATTGATTTCCTTGTTTTGGGTTAAATATGACCAGAAATAATAATTAAATTGATGTTTAACTAATTATTCCTTGAGGAAATATAAGCAAATATAGATTTGTTTATTATTTCCTTTAGGGGTTTCCTATTTAGACCATAAACAACTTAATAAAGGTGTTTTACTAAGTTATTTCACATAGTGAAAGCAATTTTACTTAGGGTAAAATTGTTTTTATATGGTGTACTTGGGTCCATCTAATGAAAATAGGTTAGATGACCAAAAAATGGTGTAACATTCGGGTTCACCAGAATCAGTCAACAATAAATAATATAATGAAGGAGAGTATCATTTAGGGGGTCTACTTATCCTGGTAGATCTTCTAACACCACTTTGAGGTGTTTGAGGTGCCTGTTGCTATTGTGGTGGTTGTTGCTGTTATGGTTGTTGATTATTATTATTTTCAGGCACCTTTACTTTTTTAGCTATCTCATCAAGAACCGTGTATTCCTTGCTTTCTTTTTCCTGTTTCTTTTCCTGTAACTGATTCTTATACAAGACCTTTTCATTGAATATTACATCTCTACTCCTAATGATTTTGTGATTTTCATAATCATATAAGAAATATCCAAAATCATTAATACCATATCCAATAAAGGTAAATTTCTTTGATTTTGCCTCAAGCTTTGTTCTATTTTCTTTATTAATATGGACAAAGGAGTCACAGCCAAAAGGCTTTAAAAAAGAATAGTTTACCTTTTTACCTATCTATGCTTCATCTAGAATACCACCATCCAAGGAAATTGAAGGCCCTCTATTTATTAGATAAACAGTAGTATCTACAGCATCTGCCCAAAATTGTAAAGGAAATCCTGCATGCAATCTCATGCACCTTGCACGCTCCATGATTGTTCTGTTCATTCTTCCTGACACACCATTTTCTTGTGGTGTTCTTGGAACTGTATTCTCTCTGCTAATTCCATGCTCTGAACAGTACTTATCAAAATATTTACTGTAATATTCACCTCCATTGTCTCATCTGAGACACTTCAACTTCTTTCCTGTCTCAATCTCAACCAAATCTTTCCATTTCTTGAAAGTATCAAATACACCAGATTTATTCTGAATACAATAAATCCATTTTTTTCTAGTTGCATCATCAATAAAAGTAGCTTAATAACGAGAACCACCGAGAGATGATACCTGAGTAGGTCCCCATACATCTGTATGCACAAGCTCCAATTTTTCACTCTTATTTTCTTTCCCAACTTTGAGAAATCTGACTCTCTTTTGTTTTCCATAAATGCAATTTTCATAGAAATCAAAATCAACATTCTTCAAACCTGGCAACAAATTTCTTGAGTGAAGAATCTTCATTCCCTTCTCACTCATGTGTCTGAGTCTATGATGCCATAATCCTGCATCTGCTCCTTTGGAAGTTAAATAATTAATAGAGTTAGAAATACCATTGCATAAATAGAATGTACCAACATTTTCACCTTTTTCTATTACCATCGCTCCTTTGGTGACCTTCCAAGTTTTATCTGTGAAAGTTGTCACACAACCTTCAATGCCTAACTACCCTGTTGAAATAAGATTTTTCTTCAGATCTAGAACATGCCTTACCTCCTTTAGTAGCCATTGGTTTCCGTTCTGTTTTTTTACAAGAACTTTACCCATTCCAACAATTTTATAGGGTTTATCATCACCCAAACAAACTTGTCCAAAATCTCCTTGAACATAGTCATGAAAATATTTCTTATCAAGTGTGGCATGGAATGAAGCCCCTAAATCTACAACCCAAGAATCAGTAACATTTTCGAAAGAAAGAATCAAAGCATATTGTAACACATCACCTGTCATAGTTGCTTCATGATTGTTTTCTTGTTGTGCATCTCCTTCTTTTCCCTTCCAAGATCTACAATCTTTCTTTAGGTGTCCTCTCTTTTTGCATTTCTAGCACACTATCCTCGCTTTGGACTTGGATCTGCCTTTCCTTGATTTACTGTGATAACCCGAGCTCTTTCCTCTTTCCATTCTTCTTCCCCTAGACTCTGCACTCAAAGCATTACCTGATGTCTCACCAGAGATTTTCCGTCACATTTCCTCTCTAAGGATAGCACCGACAAAATCATCAAACTTTAAAGTACTAGATCTAGAGATAGAGTTACTAATGGCCATAACTAAACCATTCCAGCTTTCTGGCAATGAGCACAGAAATAAAAGAGACCTAACTTCATCATCAAATTTTACCCCTATAGAACTTAACTGACTGGTAACTGTATTAAAATCATTTAAATGGTCTACAACAGATCCACCTTCCGACATCTTCATATTAAATAATCGTTTCATAAGAAATACCTTGTTTGAGGCTAAGGGTTTTTCATATAGTTTTGCCAACATCTGCATCAAACCCTCTATTGTTGTTTCCTTCGAAATATTGAAGGTGACTGACGCCGCAAGGCACAACCGTACTGTTCCGAGTGCCTTTCTATCAAGAATTTTCCATTCCGTGTCTGTCATGGACACCGTCTTCTTTGTTTTTCCACTCAATGGTAGGTATAGGTGTTTCTGATAAAGATAATATTCCATCTGCATCTTCCACAATGGGATGTTTTGGCCGTTAAATTTCTCGACTCTAAATTTACCATCTTCCGCCATTTCTCCCACTCGAAACAAGAACCCTTCTTTCCTGCGAGTTTATCAACCAAATAAACCTTCGGCTCTAATAGCAGTTGTTAGAAAATTATATATTATGGAGCAATGCAACACATAAAATATGTGAAAAATACAAGCACAAAAAACACATAAAACCATAGAGACACAGATATACATGGTTCACCCAGTTTGGGCTATGTCCACCCCAAACAGCCAATCCTTCCTTTCTATTATCCAGCAAAAATTGAGGAGACAAAACCTACAGCAGATCCGCTGTAATATCCTCTGTTCTCTCTCATAGTCTCCCTATCTATTTCTCGCTCTGAGAATACACACATAATACACAACCGCAATACAATACCCTCATATATACAATGGGGTTGCCTTCTAGGGCAAAAAGCCCTAAACTAAACATAACTTCTACCGTCAGATAATCCGCCTATGAATGGCCCAGATTGACTAGAAATTACTATACTTCTACAAGGAAATTTTACATCTATTTTTAGCTTCGGGGGCACTGCCGTCGAAACCCCCTGTTAGAGGGGGCCTCTGAAAAGCGCTACCGCCCCCCCTGGACCCCCCACAACAGCAATTAATTACAGGTGGCGTTGTTGCCCCTTTTAAGGTACAGGGGTCCAATGTTGTGATACAAAGTAATCAAGATAATCAGGCTCCACACCCAACAATTTATGCCTAAGTGAACAAAAGTCCCCCATACCCTAAACCAACCCATTTTACAATTTCTTCCTAAAACTTTATTTCATTAAAGTTTTATGTTTTTATTTTATAAAACCCCCCTATTTCCCCATCCAATTGCACAAATCACATTTGTAATGTCCTTTTGACTTATATAAAGCCACGATGCGATTAAATAAAAATTACCCCTTAAACTTTCTAATAAAGTTTAAATATATAAATCCCCCTCTGATCCATCCCTTTCCCTTTCCCGATCGCAATCGCAACATTTGGATTGTGCATTCTGACTGACTCTTATAAAAAACTCCGATGCGACTGTAAATCCCCAATTGGCCCCACCCGATTATATCCCGACCATCGATCCAATCAAAGATCTGATGACCCATATGCGATCGGATCATCGCAAGCGGTGTTTTCATATTACACTTCGCCTCCACTCTCCTCTGATCTCTCGACTCTGATTGAACTTTGGGCCCCACCATAAGTTTCCACCCCGCTCCAAGAAAAAGCGCTTTTCCCTTTGTTAAACGTTATAATTTGGTTTTAAAGTTTTTCAAAGTAATTCCATCTCCCATATCCCAATCGCAATCGAAAGTGTTATAGGTTTAAACCCGCTTCCCTTCCAATCTCCCGATGCGATTGACCTTCCCGGTCACACCTTAACCTTTTTCGCCCATTTAAAAAATAAAGGGCCTCTTCCCTATGTAAAGTCTTATATTTCATTTATTTCATTTTATAAAGGACCACCTCCATTACCCCATCGCAATCGGCGAAATCCTATTTCACCTTAGCACTTCCCTGCCCTTCTCATTCCGATTGAGATTGGCCCATGGATCCCACCTTAAACCCCTCCGCTCTTTTCAATACAAAATCGCTTTTTCCTTTATAAAATCAAAAAGCTTGTTTGAGATTTGTTCAAAGGGAAATATCCCCATTATCCCTTGGGCTTATCCATTCACTCCATTGCACCTATTCTAATCGCATCGGAAGTTTTATGGCCTTACTCCCACTTCCCTTCCATCCCGATCTACGATTGCACCATCGGACCTCACTTATTTTCATCGCTCTATTGAATGGCTCCATCGTGTCTGCTCCATCGTTTCGCAACTTTTGATTATGTCAACACACCCCTTCCTCCCCTCCGATTTAGATTGTGACTACAATATGGACCCCACCTACTTTCCATTTCATTCCTATTCACTTAAAAGGGGATTTTCCTTCATTTAAGGCATATTTCAATTTTATTGGTTCTAAAAGTATTTCTCAGCATATATCATATTTTTAGTAAGGAAAAGCGATAGTCAGGCCATAGCCTAAAAATGAAATAGAGACTTCTACAGCAGCAGGAAAATAGGGATATGCTCTTAAGATTTCCTATTTTTCATTCATCCAACGTATCAGTGAATCTTCCCAAGTGGTCAAAACGTATTGACGTTCCTCCCTTTCAGGAGCAGATTGTTGGTTCTCTTTCCTATCTTTGGATTTCAGTTCTGAGTTGTTAAAACAACTCCCTTTTCCTGTGGATCTATTTTCCCACATTTCATTCTATTTAATGTAATTGTAAATCATTTGTAAATCAGTTTGTAACTCAGAAGTAAGGGAATAGTGTGGAAATTAAGGAGGATGCTCTGCGCTCCATTGTACAGTTTGACAAGGAATTAATAAGATATGCAGCTCTGATTTGTGGGATCCATGTGGTATGAATTTTAGCATTTTTTCTCTCCTTTGTGTTCATATGTAAATTTTTTATTTTCACCTTTCATCCATAAACATCTCTGTTTGAATGCTTTTAAGATAGATAGGTAGAATCCATTTTTAATGCTCTTCCTTGGAAAATCAATCAATATTCTGTGTTTTCATCTATTTGAAAAGGATCCATTTCTTATGCCCTTTTCAGCTCCTCAACAGTCTTACCATCTCATCATTATTAAAATCTTTAATTGCTAAAATTTCCTGCCTACCTTGCCCCATGAAATACCCTGTATCCTGATTTAATTCCCCAGTTTCAAACTATCCCATTTGTTCTATACATCTCTGAAAATTCATTCATTGAAATTTTTTCCCATTATTATACCTAGCCTAAAATCAGTTTATAATTATACTTTGTTGAATATCCTTTCACGGAGAGAGCCCTCTCCTGACCTTGTAGGGCTAGCTACAAGGTTGAGCGTGGTTTAGATGTTACCCTGTTTTTCCTTTCTTCAGCCTAAGGTTCAAATTTAGGTGATAACACTTCCATTAGGGGAATTTTGAGGTCTAAAATGGCCCTCCTAAGAAAAATGTACAACCAAACTAAAATTTATGAGAACCAATAGGATTCAAGATGATGATGTCAAACATGGGGGATGATATACCATTTTTGGAGTAAAAAAGTAAAAATATTAAAAAATAATAAAATAATAAAACTACTTTTTTTAGCTCATATTTTCAAGTTATCTTTCTAAGGGTTTACTCAAATTTCTAGCAGGAGCACTTGTTGAATGAAAAATTTAATTCCTCATCCAAGGAGTACCCATGTTGCATACTTTTGATGGACATTGCTACATGAAAAATCAGAAATACATGAAAAAATGTGATTGCAATCATGTTTTTCATGTATTTCTCATTTTTCATGTAGCAGAGTCCATCAAAAGTATGTAACATGGGTACTCCTTGGATGGGGAGTTAAATTTTTCATCCAACAAGTATTCCTGCTCGAAATTTGAGTAAAAACTTATGGATATAAGTTCAAAATACGAGTTGAAAAAGTAGTTTTTTCTTTTTTTATTCTAAAATTTGATTATGTAATCAAATCTTATTTTATAATTTCCACTATTATTTTATAGTTTCCTTAGGAGGCTCATTTTAGACCTCAAAATTCCCCTAATGATTCACGAAACCCTATAATTTCTCCGGTAACCCCAGTTTTAATGTCCTATACCAGCTTACATCAGTCAAAGCATGGCACCCAAGGCCAAAGAAATGAAGAAATTGACTCCAAAAGATAAAGGAAGGAAACAAATGACTGGAAAAATACAGAATTTTGACATTATTGCAAAGTTCGTACCTGACGTCATTCAACCAGCAACAAAGGTCACTCCTAAAGCTGCCAAAGCCGTTGCAGTAGATATTCCTGCAAATCCACAAATAAATATTGATCTCATACCCCTTTTTTATACTTACTTTAAAGTTGATGACTGACATTGTGAGTTTGATTTCTATGAGCTACATCAGTGGCTAAAAAAAAAGCACTTGGATAACCAAGACCCCTCAGGTTTTGGGAGTCTATGTTGCCTATGTTTTCTTTCCCTCAAACTCACCTGTTCCCATATCTAATTACCTGGTGTCAAAAGAAATATGACCCTTTAACCAGGTCAGTGGTGATTCAGAATGGAAACATTATGATCACCATATCCCCTAAAACCACTAATTGGATGCTTCTCATCCCTCCCTCTAACTTCTTACCCTATTTGTTTTCTACTCTCCTCATGGATCTTTACCACAAGTTGTCTTTTCCTTAGAGAGCTCAAATTTTCAATATATTCCTACCCAAGGATGCAGACTTACCAAAGACAAATCCCCCATCTTTCCTATAGCTTCCAAGCACTGCATCTCTCTCCTTTCCTATTTTCTAGGGTACCCCAACGATGAAACCATTGATGAACTCATCCTAGGTTTCCTTTCTATCTTCAGTGTCGATAAATCACCATTTTTTATGTAAAATTACAGTAATTTGTTGGCTGATATTATACATGAGAAGTTCATTAACTTCAATACTCAAGGAGAATTTAACTATTCATTTTTTATCATTCACATGATTTTGTTTCAATAGGAAGATATGTTTCCTATTCATCTCAACAATTAGGACACTCAGAGAGTGAATCAATCAGTGATTCACTAGATAGAATTGGTCAGAGCCTATGAAACCACCACTTCTTTCTCAGAGCTCATAGATTCATTCATTCATCCAGTCAGGCAGTTCCTTACCAGCCAATTAGAGCCCAAGATTGGATAATACATCAAAATAACCCTGCACCTTAGTGAACAAGCAAAGACTAGGGATGGGTATTTGTACAAAAATTACTCAGAGATCAGGGTGTATGGTTGTGATCTCCCACCATACAAACTCCCAAAGTTCCCATGAGGATCTTCTCTTCAGAGTACATCAGGAAAATAATAAGTATGGACAAAGTGCACTTCATTTCAGGAAAGAGGAAAGCACAGTTTAAACTCAAGGCCAATGTTGGATCTTTCATTTGTAATACTAGAGAATCTGGTCTTGAGGAAGATATACTATTGAAGAATATGGGTTTTTTTATCAAGTTTTACTTGGTCATATGACCCACATGGGATTATTTCTACTCTGAGGGTTGAACTTAAGATAGCCCCTTACACCCATACCTCAAGAGCAGAAATAGGGAAGTACATGAATCTGAATAAATGGGTAGAAGGTACCTTACAAGAATCAGATGAGAAAGCCATCTCCACTTCGAATGTGCAAACACTAGTCCCTGAAAGTAAAAAACAAAAAAGGGTCAGAGAAGAGACACCCCATTCCAAGGGACTTGTGGAAGAATTCATCTCACAACATAAGAGACCCAAGTTCACTCCTTCCTTGCTTTTGGGAGAGAGACGGGGATGGATCATAGATTTGGGAGATATTTACGTGTCCACATCTACTAGTATTGCTTAGATTCCTCCATCAACATCACTTGCAAGAGAGCCATTAGAGATCATCTAGCATTTAGAGGCCGACTCCTCAGGAGAAAATAATATTTTCTCTAAGTTCCTAAAAATCAAGAAAAAGAATGAAGCACTGAAATCAGATGTCTACAACCAATTTTGGAAGAAGACGTCTACATCTCAACATAGAATCCTCACTACCTTTAACAGGGAGAAAAATAGGATGCAGATGGAATTTCTGCAAGCAACAATGCCATTTCAAAAAACACAAGTCGAATACAAGAAGATTGTCTTCTCATTTGATGCAAGACACCTACATCCTATTAACCAGATGGATATGCACAAGAAATCAGGAGAGATGCTATTTTCAACAATTACTAAAACAGCTATGTCTCTCTCAAAATTAAAAGTAGCACTGTCAAATATGCAGTCCCAGCTGAAAATTGAGAAGTTATCATGTTTGGCTGAAGACAACAGGATAAATACCTTGGAAGAAGTGGTAGTGAAAGTATGATATGATCCTCATAACTGCAAAGGAGCTGAAGAAATCATCAAGAAGAAAAATGAAGACATTGTTGCTCTGAGAAATAAACTTAAGCTACCCTCAACAGAATACCCACAAACGAAATAAATGGTCCAAAATGAAACTAACAAGGAAGAGATGCTCAAGTTGACTATTGATCAAAATCTACGGATCCAAAAAATGGAATAACAAATTGAGAAACTTCTGAAAAAAAATCAGCACTCCAGGTAAATACTGATCTCATTCTAAAAACTCAGGAATATTATGTAGATGCAAAAACCTCAACAGCCTTGGCCATAACTAATCCATCACAACTGGCTCAAGATTTGGCCACACAAAATCAAGCATATGAGAAGCTGAATTAGAAGTTTCAACTTATGGAGACACAAAATATTAGGAATGATACTCCGTATCTAGGGGAAATGCAGAAGAATCATCGGTTGGAACTGAGAATTAAAGAATTTCAGAGTGAAAATCTAATGGCACCAACATTAGGAGAAGCTAAGGAGAATATTTCAGAGAAGATCAATGAATCCATTACTGAGATATGGCCATAAATTCACATCATCTTTGAACATAATAAGAGAAGGATCAACTCCAAGAGAATCCAAATGAATCTATTGATATTATCAAAGTTATAACTCAAATAACAAGGAGGAGTTCGAAGAGATCAATATATCTGATAGGACTGCAACCATTTTGGAGATCAAGAAGGCATTGCAGAAAAGGAATTTGATCAACTAGTTGCAGACCAAGTGTGAAGCCTTGAATGTTATTGTTCAATGGTTTCATAATAAATGTAATTTTTTAAATTAGAAAGGATTGCGAGTTCTAGTGGGATTAGATGATAAATTGGTCAAGATGGAAGATTATTGCAAAAAACTATATACAATTTCTATAGACAAATCAAAGTTTGCAAATATCAAGGGTCACATTATAGGAAACGATTTCCTTGAAGCTCTATAGTTTGATTTGATGACTCAGCATCAAGTGAAACAATTATTTATTCAAAAGCCAACTTTTTAAATATTAACTGAGGCGGATGAAATATTTAGAAAAATGGTAACTACAGAGATTCCGAATGAAGATCAGCGGGATAAGTTTTGTGAAATTATTCAGTGAAAGATAAATTTTGTAGCATGCCAACAATACATCCTCTCTTATGACCTATGCAATGGAAACCCAAATAAAATCTAGGTGTCTTAACTACTCAATGTTGCATCCTTGCAACCATGAAAACCACCTCGAGCCTACTTTTTGATTAACTGAAAGTTTCCGCAATTAATGTTATAGTTAGAGATATTTCAAACATTTTCTCAGAAGTTATTATAGTAGTTAATTTTGTAGGCATTTTTTCCAGAGATATTTTAAATATTAGCTCAAAAGTTATGGTAGAAGTTAATATTGAAGGCAATCTGGCAGATGGTATTTTAGTTCAGGCCATCAGTGGCAGAAATTGTTAAAATTTCATTTACTTTGTAATTAATGTGGATTGCTGACCTAGATTAGGGCAACCACCTCAGTTGCAATTGAAAACTACATGTATTTTCATTATCAAGGGTTGGACTTTCTTTATACTCTGCATTGCTACATTATTGTATTGGAGTTGTGTAACAGTTTTGAGTTGGGCATCAATGATAAAATCACATTCACAGGATCCTCGAGCTATGTTAATGGTGATTTTCTTTCTTTCGTATTAATGTTCCTTTGGTTTTCCATACTGTACTCTAGGTTCTCTCATTACAGAGTAGAAATTTTAGATTAATATATGCTGAGAAAGCACCTTAAGTCTACTTGTCTTTGTCATATTAATTTTTTCCTCTGAAGTATAACTAAAGAATTCTTACATGCTCTTTAACTCCACTCAAATTTTTGTCTTAAAGGTTTTCCTTTGAAGTATAATTAAATAATTCTTCACTACTCTTTAGCCTTACCAAGACTGACATCTCTAAATTTTTCCCTTGTGAAGTTTAGTTAAAAATTCTTAATTTCTCTTTAGCTCTACCAAAATTGTTGTCTTTAAAGTTTTTCCTTTAAAGTATATTTAAGGAATTATTCAGTGATCTTTATCATTACAAAACTTGATATTTTTAAAGCCTCCCTTGTGAAGTTTAGTTAAATAATTCTATACTACTCTTTAGCTTCACAGAACTAGTATCTTCAATGTGTTTTCTTTGAAAGTATAGTTAAATAATTCTTAAATTCTCTTTAGCCTCTACTACTTCCTGTCATACCATATTTGCACTACTAGTAAGATTCATTTTATATGGTTAGATTTTCCTATGAAAGACCTGGAAAAGTTCATGTACAATTCAGCCCTTTTATTGTCTCCATAGCCTAATGGATCAAATTTCTCATATTCTATCTGTCCATCCAACTAACCAAAACAAACAAAAAAAAATCTTGATAACTAGCCTTACATTTGCAACTATAACCCTCAAGATAAATCATAAATTATAAAGTAAGAGAGAACCCTCTCTAAGCCCATGAAGGCTAGGTCCTGGACTCCAAAGTGGTTTGATGTTGTCATCTGCTACTTGTTCTTTCCAATATTACAAATTACAGAGGGATAACATAATGAAGACCATACTAGGGACTATTGAGAAATCCTAATATTATCAAAACTCAATCAAATCCAGTAAAACTACTGTGGGTTTTAAGTATTTCTCTCACAGATTGGTTTTCAAAAAATTTATAAAACATTTGACTTATCTGTGCCTTGGGTCTAAATTCTAGCTTCCAGGAGAGTCTTCACGAGATCTCATCCTGACCCAAATCCCCCTGAAATAGTTGAAAATCCAAAAAAAATTCTAAAGGGAACTCCAAGATCTGAAAGTCCAACTATTAGCAAGCCTCTTCACAAAGAAAAATCCCTCCCAGAAAACCTTGCTACCATGCAAGAGATCCATTTTGGCTTACACTTTAATCAATTCTTGTTCAAGACTAAATCTCAGAGTTGGACAGACCATACAATGTTTAACCCATCAGTCTTATAGCTGAATCATATCGGGGAAGCCTCTACATTCAACCAAACTGACCCCCAATTCCCCCTGAACATTTCTCACTAGAGTCCCCAAACCCCCACTCATACTCCCACTGTCCACCTTCCTCCTTTCAACCCCCCACCTCCCTTCGTTAACCGTCCTCTTATCAACCCTCCTAGGGTTCCCCTACCACCAATCATGGCAACCTAGTATGCTCCACTAGTACTACCATTGCCTTTGGTGCCTTTATGATATGATTATCAGTCCAAGATCCCCCTATTTGATGAAAGTATCCATTTAACTGCTCAAAAACATATGGATGAAATGAATGATTATTTTGACCAAGAAGATATAGATGATGAAAGAATTAAATTAAGGATGTTTGCTCAAAGCTTAGGGGGAGAAGGAAGAAAATGGTTTAAAGGCATAACTCCCAATAGTATCTAATACCTCCATGCCTTTCACCAGCTATTTATAAAAAAATGTGAAGTTAAGAAAAACCCTCTCCAATTTTTTTTAGAATACGAGAACATCATGAGAAATGTTGGAGAAAATGTCCAAGATTACTGTACTAGGTTCAACAACGTATACAATGCACTCCCTGTAGAAATTTGAATAAATGTTAAATTATTCACTGAGATTATCCAAATCACACACTATTTGAGCTTCATGCAGAATACATAACCTCTTCTACTATTGATCATAAATTTGCGGAATTAAAACAATTGCATGCGCACATTAAAACCATAAAAAATCACACATATAAACACAGTATTTATGGGAAATATTAAAGCTGAAAACCCCCAACTATCTATATATTATAATGATAGAGATCATGTAACAATCATAGTACAAACTCCTCACAAGCTCTCAGCACTATCTCCAATTGTTACACACTACACAAGCTCGATCATACAAAACACTTGCTCCAATCTGCTCCACCTGTTAGCCAGCCTCTACTGCGAAATCCAATATGGATAATCACGAGATCAAGGTTCAAATCCCACCAGTATGTAATGCGCTATCCTCATTGGCTTCTCAATCAATGTGTGTGCAAATCTCATGCACCAGTATATTCACAACTGATAGTCACACTGCTCTTTCACCTACCTCTTCACTGGTCTCCACTGAAGCTGTCCATGCACTGAAGTTAACTGATGTATTATTTAGTTGATTTATGAGTTAATAATTAGTGAATTAATTAATAATTAATTGACACCACTCTCACTAATTGTCTCAATCAGTTAGACTAGATACAACTAGCTCAACTAAGTTAAACTGAACACAACTCTATTAACTGTCTCATCAACTCCACCAAACTCTGTCACATGAGTTCTAACTGAAGTCAACCATGCAATAGCTCCACTAAATCCTAGGAATAGAATAATTCCTTCTGTCAGCTGCATGTGCCACATCTAGGCATCAAACTGAAGTGCTCCAAGAGGATAAGATAATGTTTAGAGTCCAAATATTATTAAGAGCTAATAATATTCGACATATCTATTTTTAGAATGGAAATCTAAAAATAGATTCTTCCCAGTATGTCTAAAAATAGAAGTCCATATATTTCTTCTGACTTGACCAACCATCCAAAAATAGCATCCTGCAACTCATAGAACATGATCCATATGTCTAAAAATAGACTTTGCGCGAAAAATACCCTGCGGGCCCACTTAGTGAAGGTGACTCCTTTCCACTAAGCTCCTCATCTTGTTGCAATATCAAAACTCCCTCTCAACAAGATAAGGATTATCTGCAACCCCTATCCTGCCCCTGTGGTATTAGAATTTGATCCTGGTGAGTGCTTTCGTCAAGATATCAGCATCCTGATCCTCCGTAGGAATGTATGAAAGTAACATGATTCTCCTCTACACACAATCTCTGATATGATGATACCAGATGTCAATGTGTTTAGATATATCATGAAATACTGGATTAACCGAGAGTTTGATGCAACTCTGATTATCACAATAAATCACAATAGGCTCTAAGTGTGAAACGAACAACCCGACCAGGATCTTCCTCATCCATATAGCCTCGCATGCAGCCAAACTCGCTGCCATATACTCGGCCTCTACTGAAATGAGTGCCACGGATCTTTGCTTCCTGCTGTACCAAGAAACTGCTATTGACCCAATACTGAAAATCCCTCTAGATGTGCTCCTTTTGTCAATTGGGCTCCCTGCCCAATCTGCATCCGTGAAGCCACACAACTTCACTTCATCCGACTGTCTGTACCACAATCCATATCCCAATGTGCCTATGAGATAGCGAAATACATGCTTCCCTGCCTTCCAAAAGAGCTTGGTAGGCTTAACCATAGCTTGTGAAAGCTGGTTAATAGCATAGCATATGTCGGGTCGTGTATTGACCAGATACATGAGCGACCTCACCAATTGTCGATAAACAGTGGCATCCACTACCTCCAACAAAGTAGCATCCTCCTTCCTCCAACCACCAGGGAGAGGAGTATCAACAGGCTTGCAGCCATGCATATTTAACTTCTCTATTATCTCCCCGGCATACTTACCCTGAGAAACAAACAATCCATCACTGCACTGCCAAATTTCCAATCCCAGGAAATAATGAAGGAGGCCCAAGTCCTTCATCTCAAACTCTTTTGGAAGATCCTCCTTGCATGAGTGTATCAACAACTCATCACCTGTCAAAATAAAATCATCTACATAAAGTACAATGATCAGCAACTTACCCTGCACCACAATATGGTACAGGTTAGGATCCGCCTCACTCTTGGAGAATCCAGATCCAGTGAAATAATTGTCTATCCGTGTGTACCAAGCACGAGGTGCTTGTTTCAACCCATACAACGCTCTCTTGAGTCTGCAAACATGTGAATTGCTGCTAAAGATCTCGAAACCTTCAGGCTACTCTATGTACACCTCCTCCTCAATCACCCCATTGAGGAACGCAGTCTTCACATCCATCTGATGAATGTGCCACCCCATCTGCGCTGAGAGAGAAAGAATCGTCTGTATGGAAGAATACCTTGCGAAAGGTGCAAAGGTCTCTTCATAATCGATCCCCTCTATCTGTGAAAAGCCTCAGGCAACAAATGTTCCCTTGTACTTCTCCACACTCCCATCAGCTGCCTGCTTCACTTTGTAGATCCATCTCGAACCCACCACTGATTTCCCCTCTGGCCTCGGGACAATATCCCATGCACTGTTTCTGACAATCGAATCATACTCTTCCACCATGGCATCTACCCATGCAGGATCCTCCACATCTTCCTCGAAAGAGGATGGTGTTGTTCATCAGTATTTTTCACTTGTTAGTGACGACTAGTTCTCACAACCAAGTTTTCTAGCAGCTAATCCAAAAATTTGTCATATTTTCCAGCTGGGAAAACACCCATAAATTTTTTTTTCTCTCCTACCTTTCAGTCCGCCCATAATGAGATGAAATCCCATTATCAAATCCTACCTAGCCTCAGCTATACTAGTCTGCCTATCAGCTCTAAAAAGACAATCCAAATCTGTTCAAAAAGCCTCCCCTAAGTTAGGAAGTGGCGCTTTAAGGCATTTCACCCTTGGCAACCATCAAAGGGCCAAAAAAACCTCCATCTGCTACAGACTAGTCACAACAGACCTCTCACTCTGCTAATGAATTTAGTCACAGCCCTAAGTCGCGCCACTTATACACCCTTAAGTTTCAACAATACATGGACCATGATCTCAAGATGATTTTAGGTGTTTTACACTGTTTTATGGATTTCACAAGGACAAGAAACATTTCAACATCTCAGAAGACTATTTTCAGCTCCACATGAGAAGACAACTACTTCTCAATATGATCATGAGCCTAAGATGCACCTACAGGGAAAAGAGTTACTCATCAAACTCTTGCAACTTCATTTAGTCCGAAAAGACAACAGAAGAAAAAGGAAACACTATCACGAGACTATTGATAAGTCATGGCTAAAACCTCCTTCATTTATAAGTAGAGGGTTAAGGAGCCTCCTTAATCTACAAGTATAGGGAGATGGCCAATGTCTGACTTAAAGAATTGCAACTGACTGTAATCAAATTTTGTTAATAAACAGTGAGACAGTGACACAGATTTTTTGGAGAACAGTGATGATTGAAGACTGATGTAAAAGCATCAATGTTTTCACTGTTGTTGGCCTGCCATCATATGTAAGAAAACCCTTGTCAATATGTTCATCAAGCATCCTACATGTGGCTGGGACAGAAGGTTGACAAAGCACAGATATTTTTCCAAGAGAAAAGGGCCTCCTTCATTCATAAGCAGATGGCCAGGGCGTTAATTGATTTCAAGGTCTATATGATCAGAGAAGCAAGGTAAGAGACCAAATGGAAAGCAGGGGTACCACTGCAATCCAAGGAGGTCAAACTTATCTCTTAACAAGGTTTTGACAAAAGACAGTCCACAGCTCCAACAAAATAAATTTTGAACAGTGGTAATAAGATGAGTCATTGCACAGGTGAAAGGACATAATAGTGATTATGTTTCAAAGTACCGGTCTGCTCCATTCATAAAAAGATGTCCTTCAGGTCGCTTATCACAAGTTGACAAAAAAAATTTGAGTTTTTCTCTTCCCAAGAAAGGTATTGAAACTAGACCCAGTGTTTCATAAGCATGCAAAATGGATTTTGCTATACTTTCCATTTCTGGAGAAGGTTTTTAAAAAAATATAAACTTGTTCTTTATAAAAGGTTAATGGTATCATATTAGTGCATTTTAAGTAAGGGATCCTCACTCATTAACAACTGGTCTTTACCACTATTATTCATATCCAAACAGAGGACAACATTATATGTGTTGAAAGCTGTGAAAGAAGAGTTTCCAATTCTTGATTTAAAAACAAAAAAGCTTTTTCAAACTTTTCGAAAGACCCTCTCCAAGTCAAAAGTAAAGGGACCGTCGGCCTTTGAACTTTTCAAAGGGATAAAAACTATGGCAAATTCATTTTTGAAATCCCCCAAGCACGAGAAAAACGTTCCTTTTAAGTTCACAAGGTCGGAGAGACAAGTTTCAAATTGGTTTCCAGAGTTTTGAACGCGTTTTAACTGCGCGACGCTCCTGTGCAAGCGCGCAGCGCTCCTGTAGCCGCAGGTCACAAGGGCCCGAAAAAGCCATATAACCACGTTTAAGCGACATTCTTCTTCCTAAGAGTGCCACACATGGTGTTAACCTCCAACATGACTCCAAATCGCTCCTAAAGGTTGCTACAACTCTCCAAAAGGCCTACCACGATTTGTAGAGGTATTTTTATGCACCTCTCTTAGTTTTTCAAAAAAAATGGCTAAGTGGTATAAAGGGTTAGAAGGCCGCAGTTTCAAGCTTTGGTGTGAAAACGAAGTGATGTGTTCCTGTTGACTGGTGAAACATCAAATGCTTGTAAGCTTTATTTTTACTAAAAAACCATACGATTTCCCTCACTACCATGGTGAAACAAGGTTGAAACTGTCAAGCATATGCATTGTTTGAAACTGTAAGAAAGCTGCCATGTACAGTTATAATGTGTGTGGATCAGATTAGTGCAAGGAGCAGTAGAGTATGGAGAAGGAAGTTTGTGTGAGAGGAGTCTTTTACAATTTGAATGATAGAAGAGTGTTTGTGATATCATAAAAACATCTCAAAACTCTGTCACCTTGTCCCTTAAAACACAGTGACTGCTGACTGTGTAAATCCACTGTGGTTGACTGTGTTTATGGTGTTAAATTGGTCAAGTTGCCTGACAAGGAGAAAGCAGTATTTTGTTGAAGGGGGGTCTATATGGTTGAGTGCTACAGGATTCTACATGACCAATCAAAAGCAAAATAAACTTTGTCCTTTAAGCAAAAGTGACTTTGGACTGTATAAAGACACTTTGGTTGACTGTGTATATGGTGTGGACTTGGTTGGTTGGGTTGCATACCAAGAAGAGGGCAGGATTTTGAAATTAAGGAGTGTGTGATTTTTTCCTTGGTCAAAGACACAAGAATATATTGTTGTCCTCAAAGCTTCCAAGAGCAGGGTGACCTTATCACAAAACACAGGAAATTCACTTTGACTGTCTATCTTTATTGACTGTGTTTTTTCCTCTTAAAAGTTTACTTGTTGAATTGCATATCAAGTGGAAAGCATTGTTTTGGAAAGGGGCAGAGGGTGGTGTGTTAAAGGGTGTTTTCACACTACATTCAAAATCATTGTTGACTTATCAACAGTGAGTTGACAGACTGAGACAAAGTTGTGTTTGAAAACACATTTCAAGAAGTTTTGAGGCATCTTGGTTTTGCAGAAGCACCCGACACGGAAAAAGAAGAAGGACACATCAGCACTTGACATTTTCACTTCAGTTTTGGAGCATGTTTCTAAGGACCCTTGTGGGTCATGCACCCCAATTTTGGACACTTTTTGACAATTTTTGGTTTTTTGGCATTTTCGAGTTTTTGGTCAAAACTCATGAAATTTTCCATTTCATTTTGGGGATTCATCAAGGGAGGAGAATGGTATCATTGGATTCCATACTTTTATGAGCACACCCTAAGCGATTTTCAGAGAATTTGGAGATCATTTTCTCCCCTGAAATGGCGAAAAATGCTCTCTTTTTGCACACTCTGCCCAGTCTATCAGCACACTGTAATTTTCTGGCTTTTTACACACAGGTTCAATTTTGGAGGACTTCTAGGCATCATATTGAGAAAATTTCAGTTTTTCCTGAAATTAGACACTCATATCTTTCCCACGAGCTATCATGAGCCTCATTTAGACATCGGGAAGGCTGCCAAATGATTCCGGCAAGTCAGGGGACCTTTTGCTGATATAAATTTTGAATATTTTTGTAATTTTTGAACCTTTAAAATCTTCTTTTTCCAAATGTGCGTTTAGCTATTTTTGCACATGAGAAATGATGCAAAGTCAATATATTTCCCATTTTTAGCATTTTTTAGATATTTTATGAGATATTTTTGTGCCTTGGGCTTTGCAAAGCCTCAAGGACAAGATTAGATATTTTGATTAGGCCAATAGGATGGCAAGTTGAACCATGCAGTTTTCCTCACTTGAGCCTATATATTCCAAAGACTTTCATTGTAAAACAAGGCTGAACTTGAGAAGAGAAGCAATATATGGTCATATGAGATTTGGAAGAAAATACTTGTGTTATGCTTTTGGATTGCCTCTTGGATGTTCTTGGATGAATGATGAAGGATTGTTGATGGATTCCATGACTTGGTAGAATGGTATAGTGTCTCTTTCTTTGTTGTTGTCTTCTAGTTTTCATTCATGAATACATGTTTCTTGCTTGCTATAGATCAGTAGAGAACAAATTTGAGACATGCCCATGGAGGCACCTCAAATTTCCTGTTTCTTCATAGCCTCTTTGTTTTCTTCTTCCTTAGTTGCATTAAAGAATTCTTAACTGCTCTTTAACAACTTGAGGATATTGTTGCTTGTTTCATTCATAGTTCTATACATGCTAAGGACTTACGGTATGCCCTGCTTACCTATGGCTAGCTATAGTTCCATCCATGAAATTTCTCTTTGACTGATTAGATTATCATTTTGTTTGAACCAAGGAGGCCTAGTTTCAATCTAGCCCTTTGCCTAAAACTATGCAAATCTTGTTGTTCAAAGTGCCCAATAACTTGAAGTACTATGTTTAGGCATTCTGGCATAGTGTTTTGAGTTTTTTGTCTTCCTTAAGTGTTTTCCCCAAATTCTGAAAGCCATTTCCCAAATTTAGAGGGTCTTATACTTCTATGCATGGCTTGAATGTTTATTTCTATGTATTGATTAGCTTATAGTTACATTTTGCATGATTAATGGTTTTCCCTACCATGTTTATGTCTACTATTAAACTAGTTATGCGTGAAATCTTTTTTCTTTCACAAACTTGATGTCCATTTACTTCATTTTGCCCAAAGATCCTTTTTACCTTGAATCAAATCGGCCCTTCAACAGCCTTGTATCGTCATCTAATAGCTTTATTGACCTTTTTGACCCCATAGCCCAGTTAATCTAACATCTTTTTACCTATCTCGTATCTTTTTCATCCATCACAACTTAAAAAACCAAAACCAAAAAAGCATACTCCATAACTTGCCTAAAATTATAACATAATAAGCAAACACACAGATATCCGTTACACATATAGAGAGAGCCCTCTCTGAGTCCAGCAAGGCTAGGTCCTTGGGATCCAAAGCCTGGTTTGATGTTACACTGTCATTTGGCTTGCCAATCAGCCAAATCACGGGAACCTAAGATAATGGTGATCACGGTGGGACACTGAGTAATAAACAAACTTAGATTCCCTAGACCTTAAGAGACCTTAAGAATACTATCTGATTGACTTATCCCACTGCTCACTAACATAATGGCGATCATGGTGGGACTTACTGAGTACATGAAAGTCTATAAAACTCTTATAGACTCTTTAGTCCTTGAACACTAAACTTAGACCATCAGTCTTTAGAATCATTCAGAGTAAACTTTCTGTTTCACCATCTTAGAAAAGTGATGAATCAGGTTTATAACACTCTTACATCCTAGGCTACACATAAAGATTAGAAAAAACCACAAAAAACTCCCTTAGATTGGTTTTTGTCAGTACTGGTGGTGGACCATACACATATACCTGAAAACAACTAAAAATCCATTTGGCGACTCCACTAGCCTCCAGTGGGCCTTACCATTTTACCGAACTCTAGGTTACTATCCGATCAACCTATCCCATCGCTCACTAACATAGCGGGAGATGGTAGGACACTGAGTACATAACAGTCTAGCAAACTCTTATAGACTTTTTAGTCCTTTAGATACTTAAATAAGCAAGCAGTCCATAAGACCATTTAGAGTAAACTCTTTTTGTTATTGCCATCCTAGCAAAGTGTTGAAGCAAGTTTAGAATACTTTAACAAACCATAGGCTGCACATAAAAGAAGAAAAACCTTAAAAACATTTCCAGATTAGTTACTGGTGGTGGACCATAGCTATATCTTCACAAAAACAACCTAGTTCCACCTGGTGACTCCACTAATCCATCTCTTTTAATTTTGACCATCCTTCACCCTAGTAGAACTTTAGAAAGGCCATCCATCCGAAACTTTCACAAATAACCACCCTCTCTAAATTCTGGACTCGAAATCTGGCTTCACGAAGAATCTACACCAGATTTGACCCAGACCCAAATCCCCCTATCATAGTAGATGACCCAGAGAAGATTCTGTGGCAAGTTTCCGAAGCTAACAATCTAGCTACCGATAGGTCCATCCATAAAACAAGATCAGTACCTGAACATATTACTACCTTGCCAGATTCCTCTTTTGGTTTAGAATCAGCAAGAACTCTTTTCAGAAGCAAGTCACATAGTAAGATAAACTCTGACGATCTTGAACCCCTAGACCCACCACAGAGTCCTAATAGAGATGCCTCACCTTCCACACCACCTGAATTTTAGCTTCTCCATCACTTTGGCTCATACCATCCTAGATCTGCTAAAAAATAGGTCATTATTCCAAGTACATCCGCCACACCTATCTGAACCACTATTGTTCAAAACACCGCAACTCATCCCACAAGCCCTCATCTTGTACATCATCCATTAGCTCCCGTCATGGCAGCCTAGTACGCACCTTTGGTGTTGCCACTACCTTTGGCTCCTCTCCCAAATAAATATCAAGACAAAATCCCACACTTTACCGCAGAAGATATTGCCACAGCTCAAAAACATATAAGTAGGATTAGCGATGCTTTTGAATACCTGGAAGTACAAGACGAGACCATCAGAATGAGAATATTCGCCCAAAGCCTGGGTGGGGAACCCAAAACATGGTTCAAAAGCTTGCCTCCAAACACCATCCACAACATCCCAGAACTATGTCAAGTCTTCAGAAATAGGTGGGAAGTTCGAAAGAACCCTATTCAAATCCTGTCAGAATATAACAATCTAAAACGGGAAAATGGGGAAAGTGTCTAGGCTTGTTGCACTAGGTTCAACAGTGTGTATAACTCCCTCCCACCTCACTTCAAACCCCCACTTGGTTTAGCCTTAGCAAAATTCCCCGAGGGTTTTGATCCAGACATAACATATCATCTGAGAGACAAGGATCCCCCTACCTTAGAGGAAATGCAACAAATAGCCATAAAAGCAGATGCCAACTTAGCAGAAAAAAGAGCTAGCACTAGATCAGAAAGAAAGGTCACATATAGAGATGAGGTCTCCACTTCATCTCCTTCCCTAGATCCTAGAATAGATGACTTAGTCAAGACCATGGCCAAAATGTGGGAAAGGATAAATGAAAAGGCTCCTCTTAGGGACAACCAGCCACCTCCCCCAAATAGAAACCGTAACCAAAATTTCAGAAGGGAACAACCTCAAAACAGACCGAGGGAAAATGACCAACAAATTAGGCCACCATTTAATAAAAATTATGTGGAAGAGGATGATAGGGATGCAGAACCCATTGATGAAAATCATTTGAACCTCATAGGGTCTGATAATGAGAGTGAGTTGTACCTCATAGAAGAAGAACAAGCATTCTTCTCTCCAAATCAGGATGAGGCCAACTATGAAGATCCCGACGACCTTGCCATAGATTTTCAGAATGCCATAATAGAATCTCACTGACAGCATGACCTTAGAAGCAAAAGAAATCAAGATAGTTCTAAGAAAGGTAACTCAGATACTGTTAAAAACCCTGATACCATCCTTAGGAAAGCAGTAAACAGTAACAAAATCATGGTCGAGAAGAATGACCAAAACAAAGCCAGAGTTACCCAAACTAGTCCTGACCCAGATGCTCCTAGTACTTCTACAAAATTTCCCAAAATGACTGTGGCAAACAAAATCCTGAAACAAAGCCAACAAACCCAAAAAATAGAGAAGGTTGTGGCTGAAAAAGATGAAAAAAACATATACAAAATTCAGCTGCCTTTCAGCTTTGAGGGTGAAATTTCCAAGATCAAGATCACTATTCCTCTTACCAAGCTCATCGCCCAAAGCTCCTATAAATCCCAAGTGTTGAAAGACCTAAATCTAGGGAATGATGCAAACACTCTCAATCTAGCTGATGACACTCCTGAAGTGTTATTTGGTCCGAAAATAGAGGGGAAATTCCAAGAGGGAGCTACTCTTCCATTTTACATTAGCCTAAACATCCACGACCAAATCCTTCACAGTGCCATGTTAGACTCCGGTGCCTTGCATAATCTTATGCCAAAGGTTGTAATGGAAAGACTAGGCTTGGAAATCACAAGACCATACAAAGACTTGTATTCATTCGATTCGAGTAGAGTCAAATGCCTGGGTTTGATCAAAGACCTTTGCTTTAGTCTGGCCCAAATACCTGCGAAACATCTAATCATGGACATAGTAGTGGCAGACATCCCTCCCATGTACGGGATGCTTCTATCCAGATCTTGGGGAGCCAAACTCCAAGGAAACATTCAACTGGATATGTCCTTTGCCACTATTCATGTGTTTGACCAAACAAGAATACTATATCGAGAGTCACACATGAAATACATGATTAGTAGCCAAGAGAGACCAGATAATATTCCAATGTATTCCGTGCATTCCGACCTGAAATCTTTTATTCTCTATATTGATGAGGACATTGAAGAACAATCAGAAGAAACTGAGGAAAACTTAGACCCACCACATCAGTTGCCCCTAGTTCTCTAGGATGAACTAGATACTCAAAACTATCATGATCATAGGCAGCTGTGTCTTGAGGAAAGTAGGTATGTTCCTTTGAAATAGGAATAGAGCAAGAAGCCCAAACCCTCATGTACTATCAAGCGAACTGCTCAAACCTCAGTCAAACATCAGCAGTAACCTTCGGAAAATGTTTTAGGGTAAAGGCATTAGAAGACTTACACATCACAAACCTGTTTGGAACTCAGGAGAAGGGAAGTTTAATTTTTCTACCATACCTCAAAGACTTACCACCACATGACTCTTCCACTGTAAATGAAACTTTGACCGTAGCCATAACAGCTCAAAATCTAGAAAAAATGCCTGATAAACTTATTATGAGCAAAGATGACAGTTGCAATCCAAATGTACCTGAGTTACTTGAATTGGCTCATATTTTGTCTTTTCATAAAAAACTTAGAAATGCTAGAATTAGAAATCTCATATAGAATACCATTTCATATCGGGAAAATAGGGAAAAACACTATGCCGGGAAAATAGGGAAAAACATTGTGCCTCTACTATTCCTTTAAGGAAAAAATTCGACAAGAGAAAATTTAACAATATGAACCAATCAGTAAATATCAGAGATAAAATATCTGGTCATAGGGTCTATTTTGATTTTAGGAATACTACTGCATATCCCTATAACAAAAATTTTGTCTTTTCTACCCAAGATCATTATATACCAATGAAAAGTGCTTTTAATCATATGTTTTTGCAAGATGATGTTTCAGGTTGTAGTCAAAAGATTCCCTTGCAAAGTAGACAGCTTAAAGACTTTTTTCAGTATGCTGGAGGTAGTTCTAGTTTCAAACTCAGAATTGCAAAACCACCTGATATCAAGAATATGCTCTTGAAAGCCATGTTTCCACTCCTGAATTTCTGCATTTTTTCATACCTCGATGATGTCATTATTTATTTCAAAAATGACCAAGAGTATATGCATTACTTGCAGATGATCTACAGTAAAGAAAGGAGTGGTAATCAGAGATACAAAGAGGTACAATGGGAAGATACTGGTTTGTTCAAGGATTCTTGCATGAATCCTTATGTCATGTTAGAAAGAGAAAACTTTCCCAATTTCTCTTTTCAGGAGTTGAGTGGGCTGAGAGTGAGAGGAGATCCTTACGAGGATAAGATGCTTAAATTTCATCATTTCCAAAAAATTTTAGTTTGAAACACTTTCATTCATTGTATATACCACTTTTTGAAAAATAGATAAATAGAAAAGTCAAAAACAGTAAAAGATAGAAAAAGGGCGGTTGAAAAATATAAAAAGGCCCCATGTTCCAAAAAATAGTCCTTCTGAAAGCGCGCAAGTCTAAATGCCGCTACTAGTACTCAAGTGTCTTGTTTAGCTATCTAGCCTAATCATAGCTGAACATGTTTAAATTTATTTGCTGATAAGTTAGTGAGTGAAAAATATGGTCAACATTGTGTAAGATTGACTTATCACAGAGAGTAGATTAGGAAAAGATACTGGTTCCACACGCCCAAAACAGAACCAAAGAGAGAAACAAGGGATGGAAAACACACTGTACACCTTAGCCCTGTTTTATCTAGATTTCCCTTGTGTAGAATAATATTTGTGTGAAGCTTGTCTTTCATGCCGCAAATACATGACAAATCAGACTGCCTAATCTTGATTTGATTCATCTTTTAAATTTCATGTTTTAGATTAGAGAACAAAATCCTGTCAAACAGCTTAATCTTGACAGTTGATCTAGCGTAGGTAGAGTAATGAAGGAGTTCATCAGTTTAATCTGAACTCCCAGCAGATATAAGTGTAGAAATAGATAGGTTCATTTTGAAAAAAGAAAAATATGTTGTCAAAAGGCTGCTAGTTCAAATGCGCCAAAAAAGAAGGAAAAAATGTCAGGAAAGATAGTGGGGTGGGTAGAAATGTCATTGATGCTAATCATGTTGTCACTTTTTCAGAAATGGCATCAAAGAAGAATGAAATTTTCCCCAATGGGTAAGGCACTGGTCTCCATAAGCCAAAGATCTGAAATTCTGGACACCTCCTGAAAAGGAGCTGCCCTCCCCAAATGGAGCCACTGTTAGTCATCAATATTTTTCACTTGTTAGTGATGACTAGTTCTCACAGCCAAGTTTTCTAGCAGCTGATCCAAAAATTTGTCATATTTTCCAGCTGGGAAAACACCCATAAAACTTTTTTTCTCTCCTACCTTTCAGTCCGCCCATAACGAGATGAAACCCCATTATCAAATCCTACCTAGCCTCAGCTATACTAGTCTGCCTATCAGCTCTAAAAAGACAATCCAAATCTATTCAAAAAGCCTCCCCTAAGTTAGGAAGTGGCGCTTTAAGGCATTTCACCCTTGGCAACCATCAAAGGGCCAAAAAAACCTCCATCTTCTACAGACCAGTCACAACAGACCTCTCACTCTGCTAATGAAGTTAGTCACAGCCCTAAGTTGCGCCACTTATACACCCTTAAGTCTCAGCAATACATGGACCATGATCTCAAGCTGATTTTAGGTGTTTTACACTGTTTGATGGATTTTACAAGGACAAGAAACATGTCAACATCTCAGAAGACTATTTTTAGCTCCACATGAGAAGACAACTGCTTCTCAATATGATCATGAGCCTGAGATGCACCTACAGGGAAAAGAGTTACTCATCAAACTCTTGCAACTTCATTTAGCCTGAAAAGACAGCAGAAGAAAAACGCAACAATATCAAGAGACTGTTGATAAGTCATGGCTAAAACCTCCTTCATTTATAAGAAGAGGGTTAAGGCGCCTCCTTCATCTACAAGTAGAGGGCGATGGCCAATGTCTGACTTAAATAATTGCAACTAACTGTAATCAAAGTTTGTTAATAAACAGTGAGACAGTGACACAGATTTTCTGGAGAACAGTGATGATTGAAGACTGAGGTAAAAGCATCAATGTTTTCACTATTTTTGGCCTGCCATCATATGTAAGAAAACCCTTGTCAATATGTTCATCAGGCAGCCTACATGTGGCTGGGACAGAAGGTTGACAAAGCACAGATATTTTGCCAAGAGAAGAGGGCCTCCTTCATTCATAAGCAGATGGCCAGGGCGTTAATTTATTTCAAGGTCTGTATGATCAGAGAAGCAAGGTAAGAGACCAAATGGAAAGCAGGGGTACCACTGCAATCCAAGGAGGTCAAACTTATCTCTTAACAAGGTTTTGACAAAAGACAATCCACAGCTCCAACAAAATAAATTTTGAACAGTGGTAATAAGATGAGTCATTGCACGGGTGAAAGGACATAATAGTGATTATGTTTCAAAGTATTGGTCTGCTCCATTCGTAAAAATATGTCCTTTAGGTCGCTTATCACAAGTTGACAAAGAAATTTTGAGTCTTGCTCTTCCCAAGAAAGGTATTGAAACTAGACCCAGTGTTTCATAAGCATGCAAAATGGATTTTTCTATAATTTCTGTTTCTGGAGAAGGTTTTAAAACAAATATAAACCTGTTCTTTATAAAAGGTTAATGGTATCATATTAGTGCATTTTGAGTAAGGGAGCCTCACTCATTAACAACTAGTTTTTACCACTATGATGCATTTCCAAACAGAGGACAGCAGTATATGTGTTGAAAGCTGTGAAAGAAGAGTTTCCAATTCTTGATTTAAAAACAAAAAGTATTTTTCAAACTTTTCGAAAGACCCTCTCCAAGTCAAAAGTAAAGAGACCGTCGGCCTTTTTACTTTTCAAAGGGATAAAAACCATGGCAAAGTCATTTTTGAAATCCCCCAAGCATGAGCAAAACGTTCCTTTGAAGTTCACAAGGTTGGAAATACATGTTTCAAATTGGTTTGCAGAGTTTTGAACGCGTTTTAACCGCGCGGTGCTCCTGTGTGTGGAATTTCCATAGAGCTACAAAGGCGCGCGACGCTCCTGTGCAAGCGCGCAGCGCTCCTGTAGCCGCAGGTCAAAAGGGCCCGACAAAGCCATATAACCACATTTGCGCGACATTCTTCTTCTTAAGAGTTCTGTGCATGGTGTTAACCTCCAACACGCCTCCAAATCGCTCCTAAAGGCTGCTACAGCTCTCCAAAAGGCCTGCCACGATTTGTAGAGGTATTTTTATGCGCCCCTCTTAGTTTTTCAAAAAAAAAAGGTTAAGTGGTATAAAGGGTTAGAAGGCCGCAGTTTCAAGCTTTGATGTGAAAACGAAGTGATGCGTTCCTGTTGACTAGTGAAACATCAAATGCTTGTAAGCTTTATTTTTATTAAAAACCATACGATTGCCCTCACTACCATGGTGAAACAAGGTTGAAACTGTCAAGCATATGCATTGTTTGAAACTGTAAGAAATATGCCATGTACAGTTGGA
This sequence comes from Pinus albicaulis, assembly GCA_034641835.2. NCBI lineage: Eukaryota > Viridiplantae > Streptophyta > Pinopsida > Pinales > Pinaceae > Pinus > Pinus albicaulis. The sequence continues at coordinate 180,243,145 of CM076575.1, read as the reverse complement.
AGGTGTGTGGATCAGATTAGTGCAAGGAGCAGTAGAGTATGGAGAAGGCAGTTTGTGTGAGAGTAGTCTTTTACAGTTTGAATGATAGAAGAGTGTTTGTGATATCATAAAAACGTCTCAAAACTCTGTCACCTTGTCCCTTAAAACACAGTGACTGCTGACTGTGTAAATCCACTGTGGTTGAATGTGTTTATGGTGTTAAATTGGTCAAGTTTCCTGACAAGGAGAAAGAAGTATTTTGTTGAAGGGGGGTCTATATGGTTGAGTGCTACAGGATTCTACATGACCAATCAAAATAAAAATAGACTCTGTCCTTTAAGCAAAAGTGACTTTGGACTGTATAAAGACACTTTGGTTGACTGTGTATATGGTGTGGACTTGGTTGGTTGGGTTGCATACCAAGAAGAGGGCAGGATTTTTAAATTAAGGAGTGTGTGATTTTTTCCTTGGTCAAAGACACAAGAATATATTGTTGTCCTCAAAGCTTCCAAGAGCAGGGTTACCTTATCACAAAACACAGGAAATTCACTTTGACTGTCTATCTTTATTGACTGTGTTTTTTCCTCTTAAAAGTTTACTTGTTGAATTGCATATCAAGTGGAAAGCATTGTTTTGGAAAGGGGCAAAGGGTGGTGTGTTAAAGGGCTTTTTCACACTACATTCAAAATCATTGTTGCCTTATCAATAGTGAGTTGACAGACTGAGACAGAGTTGTGTTTGAAAACACATTTCAAGAATTTTTGAGGCATCTTGGTTTTACAGAAGTGCCCGGCACGGAAAAAGAAGAAGGACACATCAGCACTTGACATTTTGGCTTCAGTTTCGGAGCATGTTGCTGAGGACCCTTGAGGGTCATGCACCTCAATTTTGGGCACTTTTTGACAATTTTTGGTTTTTTGGCATTTTTGAGTTTTTGGTCAAAACTCATGAAATTCGCCATTTCATTTTGGGGATTCATCAAGGGAGGATAATGGTATCATTGGATGCCATAATTTTATTATCACACCCTCAAAAATTTTCATAACATTTGGAGATCATTTGCTCCCCCGAAATGGCGAAAAATGCTCGCTTTTTGCACACTCTGCCCGGTCTATCAGCACACTGTAATTTTCTGGATTTTTACACATAGGTTCAATTTTTGAGGACTTCCAGGCATCAGATTGAGAAAATTTCAGTTTTTCCAAAAAGTAGACACTCAGAGCTTTCTAACGTGCTATCATGAGCCTCATTTCAACATCGGGAAGGTTTCCAAATGTTTCCGGCAAGTCAGGGGACCTTTTGCTGATATAAATTTTGAATATTTTTGTAATGTTTGAACCTCTAAAATCTGCTTTTTCCAAATGTGCGTTTAGCTATTTTTGCACATGAGAAATGATGCAAAGTCAATATATTTCCAATTTTTAGCATTTTTTAGATATTTTATGAGATATTTTTGTGCCTTGGGCTTTGCAAAGCCTCAAGGACAAGATTAGATATTTTGATTAGGCCAATAGGATGGCAAGTTGAACCATGAGGTTTTTCTCACTTGAGCCTATATATTCCAAAGGATTTCATTGCAAAAAAAGGCTGAACTTGAGAAGAGAAGCAATATATGGTCATATGAGCTTTGGAAGAAAATACTTGTGTTATGCATTTGGATTGCCTCTTGGATGTTCTTGGATGAATGATGAAGGATTGTTGATGGATTCCATGACTTGGTAGAATGGTATAGTGTGTATTGCTTTGTTGTTTTCTTCTAGTTTTCATTCATGAATACATGTTTCTTGCTTGCTATAGATCAGTAGAGAACAAATTTGAGACATGCCCATGGAGGCACCTCAAATTTCATGTTTCTTCATGGCTTCTTTGTTTTCTTCTTCCTAAGTAACATTAAAGAATTCTTGAATGCTCTTTAATATTTAGGATATTGTTGCTTGTTTCATTCATGGTTTTATACATGCTAAGAAGGACTTACGGTATGCCTTGCTTACCTATGGGTAGCTATAGTTCCATCCATGAAATTTCTCTTTGACTGATTACATTATCATTTTGTTTGAACCAAGGAGGCCTAGTTTCGATCTAGCCCTTTGCCTAAAACTATGCAAATCTTGTTGTTTGAAGTGCCCAATAACTTGAAGTATTTTTTTTAGGCGTTTCGGCATAGTGTTTTGAGTTTTTTGTCTTCCTTAAGTGTTTTCCCCAAATTCTGAAAGCCATTTCCCAAAGTTAGAGGGTCTTATACTTCTATGCATGGCTTGAATGTTTATTTCTATGTATTGATTAGCTTATAGTTACATTTTGCATGATTAATGGTTTTCCCTACCATGTTTATGTCTATTATTAAACTAGTTATGCTTGAAATCCTTTGTCTTTCACAAACTTGATGTCCATTTACTCAATTTTTCCAAAAGATCCTTTCTACCTTGAATCAAATCGGCCCTTCAACAGCCTTGTATCATCATCTAATAGCTTTCTTGACATTTTTGACCCCATAGCCTAGTTAATCTAACATATTTTTACATATCTCGTATCTTTTTCATCCCTCACAACTTAAAAAAACAAAACCAAAAAAACATACTCCATAACTAGCCTAAAATCATAACATAATAAGAAAACACATAGATATTCCTTACACATATAGAGAGAGCCCTCTCCGAGTCTAGGAAGGCTAGGTCCTTGGGCTCCAAAGCTTGGTTTGATGTTACACTGTCATTTGGCTTGCCAATCAGCCAAATCACAGGAACCTAACAGATGGCTCTGTCACGATACACTTGCTCACAAGAGCCATGTATCCAGTGTACCGGTTAGGTGACTGTCTCTTTCTGTGATGTGATGTAGGTGCTCCTACAACCTTCTCTGCATCTTGAGCCAGTCACTCAGCTTCTGTAGTGCGCTTCTGCCCTCTAATGGTTGGCGCTGCATGAGTGGTTTCTTCCACCCCATGAACTTCCTCTTGTGGCTGATCCACATCCTGAAGCTCATCCTTAGGAACTAATAGCTCCTCCTCTGCATGCAAGTGTGGCTCCCTCTCAAGCGAACACTTCATGGCTTTCTCCTCCTGAAATTTGATATCCCGTCACACAATAGTCTTGCGACTGTCTGGAAAATACACACGATAGTTGTGGGGCGTATCAGTGTACCCCACAAATATCCCAACCTCTGCGGTTGGCTCCAGCTTCTTCCTGGCATCCTTCGTCACATGAATGTAAACAGGTGAACCAAAAATCCTCAAATGGGAAATATCAGGCTTCTTACCAGAAAACACCTCCTCAGGTGTACTCATGCCAAGTATCCTGTGAGGACAACGGTTCTGCACATATACTGCAGTATTGCATGCCTCCACCCACAAGTGAATGGGTAGGCCCTAATCATGCAACATCACCCGTGCAGCACCTACAATCGTTCTATTCTTCCACTCAGCAACCCCATTCTGCTGTGAGTTATGAGGTGCTATGAGCTCTCTTCGAATTCCTTCTGCGCTGCAAAATTCCTTGAATTCTCCAGAGATGAATTCACCACCATTGTCACTCCTAAGATCCTTCACCTGCTTCCCCGATTCTTTCTCAACCAACGCCTTGAACTCATAGAAATTTGAGTATGTCTCACTCTTCTTCTGCATGAAGAAGATCCCACACTTACGAGAAAAATCAACAACAAATATCACATAATACCTGTTCTTTCCTGTCGAAGCTACTGAGAAAGGTCCACACACGTCTGTATGAATTCTCTCAAGGATTGTCGTGGCACGACTATCCTTCTCGTGAAAGGTGGCTTTCACAAATTTTCCTAAGGTACACCCCTTGCACTGATCTGACTGCACAAGAGTGCCTTTAGGAAGCCCAGTAGAAATATGCTGCAGTATCTTCAAAGCTCCATGGTGAAGGTGGCCCAACCTCCGGTGACACAACTCGCCATCAACTCGGCTCACCACTCCTTCTGCCTTGCCTGCCATTACTGTGCAGCCATCTACCTGCAATTGATAAAGGTTCTTAACTCGAACCCCTATCCTCCAGGTCTCACTAGTTGCCTTACTGCGCAGGAAAGCCTTTCCCTTGCTAAAGACAAAATCATATCCCTTCTCTTCTAACATCGCCACAAAGATCAGATTCTTCTTCAATCTTGGAACATGCATCACTTCCTTCAATACGAAGGGTTTACTAGACTCCCTTTCAAAGGAAATGGTACTGATACCGGTCACACTGTATCTGCCATCATCGCCCACCTCGATGTGTACTCCAAGATCTTTCTCATCCAGATCAGTAAAAAAATCTCGATCTCCTGTCATGTGAAAAGACGCACCACTGTCCAGAAACCATACTGATCCCACCACACTTGAGACCAAGCATGCGATCAGCGAAAAATCTAGCTCAAACTGCGAGGCTAAGGCCTCTCCAGCTGCAAATCCAACAACCTGCTTATTTTTCTTCTTCTAAGGACAATTTGTGGCATAATGTCCGTGTTGGTGACAGTGAAAGCACTTCACCTTGGACATGTCCTGCTTCTTGCCTTTCGCACTGGAATGAGAAGCTTTCTTGTTGTTCCCCTTCTTTGCTCTGGCAGCAAAAGCATAATTTTCTTCATCGGAGTTTTTTGATGACGATCCATCCCTGGTACTTCACCTTATCTCCTCTTGCACAAGATCCAACAAAATTCGCTCCCATCCTGGAAATTTCTCCCGACCATTGACAGAGTCCTGATAGGAGTGCAAACTCTTCGGAAGCCCAAGGAGAGCCAAGCTCACCAAGTACTCATCATCTATAGTCACCCCCACACTTCCCAGCTCATCCCTGCATTGGATGAACTTCATAAGGTACTTGGGAATACTTTCACCTTTCTCCATCTTTATGTTTCTGATTTTATCCTTGAGCGCCATCTTCCTCTGCTCACTCTTGCTTTGGAATAAATCTGTCAAGGATTTCCACATCAATAATGGAGGAGCCTTACCATGAAGGCTGGACACAATGTGATCCTTCATGCCCTCTAACAGAATCCTTCGACACTTTTCTGTCTTCTTTTGCCAAGCCTCAATTACGGCAGCATCCCTAGAAGTAGACTTTGGGACTTCAGCATCTATGAAATCCTTCAACCAATTGTCATCTAACACCACTTCCATCATGTCCTTCCATGCAATATAATTCGAGCTTCCCTCAAGGGCATACTCCAATCACAATCCATTTAACGACATCTCAACTTCAACACCAAGAAAACACTGCTGCAAATTCGATTTCCACCAGCACAAAACTCAACCACTTCAATGTTTTGCAATTTCTCCGATGATCAAAATTGCTATGATACCATGTATAAATTTGAATAACTGTTAAATTATTCACTGATATTATCCTGATCACACACTATTTGAGCTTCATGCATAATACATAACCTCTTCTACTATTGATCATCAATTTGTGGAATTAAAACAATCGCATGCGCACATTAAAACCATAAAAAGTAACACATATAAACATAGTATTTATGGGAAAGCTTAAAGCTAAAACCCCCAACTATCTGTATATTATAATGATAGAGGTCATGTAACAATCATAGTACAAACTCCTCACAAGCTCTCAGCACTATCTCCAATTGTTACACACTACACAAGCTCAAATCATACAAAACACTTGCTCCAATCTACTCCACCTGTTAGCCAGCCTCTACTGCGCAATCCAATATGGATAATCATGAGATCAAGGTTAAAATCCCACCAGTATGTACTGCACAATCCTCCTTGGCTTCTCAATCAATGTGTGTGCAAATCTCATGCACCAGTGTATTCACAACTGATAGTCACACTGCTCTTTCACCTACCTCTTCACTGGTCTCCACTGAAACTATCCATGCATTGAATTTAACTGATGTATTCTTTAGTTGATTTATGAGTTAATAACTAGTGAATTAATTAATAATTAATTCACACCACTTTCACTAATTGTATCAATCAGTTATACTAGATACAACTAGCTCAACTAAGTTAAACTGAACACAACTCCATTAACTGTCTCATCAACTCCACCAAACTCTGTCACATGAGTTATAACTGAAGTCAACCATGAAATAGCTCCAATAAACCCTAGGAATAGCGTAATTCCTTCTGTCAACTGCATGTTCCACATCCAGGCATCAAACTGAAGTGATCCAAGAGGATAAGATAATGTTTAGAGTCCAAATATTATTAAGAGCTAATAATATTCGACATATCTATTTTTAGACTGGCAATCTAAAAATAGATTCCGCCCAGTATGTCTAAAAATAGAAGTCCATATATTTCTTCCGACTTGACCAACCATCCACAAATAGCATCCTGAAACTCATAGAACATGATCCATATGTCTAAAAATAGACTTTGCGCCAAAATTACCCTGCGGGCCCACTTAGTGAAGGCGACTCCTTTCCACAAAGCTCCTCATCTTGTTGCAATATCAACAATCCCTCCTCACATGAAAACCCCACAAGGTTTGGCCCTCGTAAAATTCCCTGATGGATTCGACCCAGAGTTGTCTTATCAGATGAGAGAGAGAGACCCCCCCGCATTAGAAGGCATGCAGAGGGGTGAAATAAGCATAGAAGAAAATCTTATTGCCAAAAGGGCTAGAATGAGAAGTGAGAAAAGGGTCAAAATTAGGTAAGATCCATTAGCCTCCTCATTAAATGCCAAGATTGATAACATTGTCAGAACCATGGAGAGGATCAACCTGAATGAGAGAGCTTCCCCCCAGAGAAAATCAGCCAGCTCCTCAAAATAGAAACCAAAACCAAAAATTTAGGAGAAATCCCCCTCAAATAAGACAGAGAGATCCGAGGGGACTTGACCAGTAGATTAGGCCTCCTTTCCAAGAATATTATGCAGATGAAGAGGAGGGGATGGTGGAAGAGCCTGCAGAAATCCAAGTAAATTTAGTAGGGGTAGAAGATGAGGATAATGTTTTCCTCACCAAATAAGAGCAACGTCTATTTTTCATAGATCAAAATGAACTAATATGGGAAGAGTTAGAGGATTATAAACAAGGATTCGAGAATGATATCATGGAGGTGCATAGACAATAAAACCTTAGAAGCAAGAAAAACTCTGATACACACAAGACACAGAATCCTGGAAACTGTGCTAAAAAATTCCTTGAGACTGATCCCAAGAAAATTGTATTAAGCTCAAAGAAGATCGTTAAAAACCCCGAGGAAAGTGATCTAGAGATCCCTACTAGAAAACCACCTATTTGTCCTAGCAAAATGTAATGTTCCAAAAATTAGTATAGAGATAATTGGAACATTGATTTTGCCTATATCAGCTAGGAGGTGAATAAATGGGTAAGGAGGCCCATGAGTAGAAATAAAATCCCTCATAGTTTTAAAGGGATCATCAGATTAGCTCTATTTACACCCTCAAGTGTGAAAAGGGGAAAATGCATGAGGACAAGGTCAAGTTTGACCAAGTCAACAGTGTTGCCATAGTGGGAGTGGATCACCTTGAGAGACAACGCAATGTGAATGAGGAAGAGGTCATTTGCTGGAGGAAACCCTAATGTGTGGGGGCAAAGGAAAGGAGGCTTTCATTTTTATAAAGGGAGGACAAGGAAGCCATAGGGGGATATGTTGATGAATATAGAATTTGGTCTGCATGACTATTTGCTATCTTCAGTTGTTTAACTGAGATTGTTGTTCTACTTAGCACAATGGATTTCCTATTTAGAAATCCTTATCCCTTCTTGAAAGGCCTCTTGAGGGATTTTACTTCATTCTCCACATTTCAGGCTCAAGGCCAAGCCACCTCCTTCAGCTACAACATTATTACTATAGTAGGAAACGTTGTGTTTCAGGGTGTTGCAGTGGAGGGTACCAAAACACCATTTCCTTGGCTCATCTTTCAGAGGAGGGAACTTCTATTCCTATGGGAGGTTAGTGAGGGATATTTATGAGCTTATTTCAGATCATTGGCATTATGCCAAGAACTTCCCATCACCAACAATGCAGTACCTTCTCTATACTATGTTATTTCTAAGCATATTTGCAGTGGAGGCTTACTCCACTATTTTGGAGGCTAAATATTTGGTGATTAGATAAGATTCTCACCTGAAATATCCTTTGGATGAGATTCAACCATCATAGGCAGCATCATCGGTTGTCTTCATCCATTTCCAGTTTCTGACTTGCAGCTGCTACCCTGCTACTTCGACATTTCTGCAGATTTGCCATTTTGTGCATATTTAAGCCAATCCTCTTAAGGATTGTTGTATTGTTGTTTCTAGGGGTTGAGATATTTCTCCCCCATCTATTTTGAGATATAAATTACTATACCCATGTACTGACATCAGTTGCAACAATTATTCATCATAGACTGCACAGTCATAGCCTAGGGCTTTCCATATGTAGTAGTATATCTCCTTTTCTTGTACATGTTCCATTGACGCTTGTATTTCTTATCTTGAATGACTCTTTCCTCAAGGAATTGTAATATTTTTCTGGTATATGATATATTTTTCAGTTATCTAAATCTTCTTGTCTCACAGCTCATAAAAATAACGTTGTTGCCCCATTATATGTTCATGTATTGTTGCAGTCCCTTCATTGGGCACTTTTTAAAGAAAACTAGGTGTGGGAGATTTTTTTAACCCACCTAGAGGGATTTATTTTGAACCTCCTCTTGTATTTCAGTCTTATATACATTGATCTAAGGGATCTACGTCCTGGTTTCAAATCCTGTAGTAGCCATTCCTGGAAAATGCATTTTCCATTCATGCCTTGCTAACAGATCCCATTTTTGGATATTATAGTGGTATCAGAGCATGACCTTTGGCTTAGCTTGTGAGTTTCAGCAATAACGAGAAGAAAAGATCAAGATGATGAAGAAGATTAGCTTGCTCTCATCATTTTTCAGATCCAGAGAGGACCTCTCCAAGGAGGTCGAGAAGATGGAAGAAGGAGAAGTGGAAGGACCATGCACTTCCTATTGTCAAATAGGAGAAGGCATGAAGCGTGACGAACACCTGGAATTCGAAATTCTAAGCGAGTACCTTGCTTAATACTGAGCTAAACCTAGAGCCTTCAAAGAGACTCTAGATTTACCACAATTTATTCAGTAGGAAGAAGAGAGAAGACCCCACAAGCATGGGATGATGAGAGGCAATAGATTTGTATTGTCCACTTTCGATGGATCACTCACATGTGTAGCAGAGGTTTGGGTGAAGAAGCTAGAGGTTGTCTTCCTACTACATCCTATAGTAGATAGAGAGGTTGTATAAATTGCAGCGCTGCACCTTGAAGGTAAAGCAAGTACTTGGTGGTTCAGCCATTAGAGCCATGCAAGAGTATCAACTCTTGCTAATTTTTCCCAAAGGATGATCAGAAGATTTGGCCAGAAGAGGGAAGAGCCCTCACCACCAGTTGAAGAGGCATGTACCAGTGCTATTGAGAAAATGGAGGATCAGACTTCATCTTCAAAAGTTTGGGAAGCCAACACATATGAGGAGGAAACTCTTGCAGTCCTGCAACGAGCTTCCAAATTTTACCAAGGTATGTTTGAAAGTCAATCTCCTGTCATTTAAGCAAACACTATCGATGGGTCCACATCACTACATATTTTTGACTTAAAGAAGAATAATTTGACTACATTGTACAAGGGCAGTGATGGAGAAAAGAGGAACCATTCCTCATGTGAGCATTCAAATGGTAGCTCCATGAAGGAAGAAGTAAGGAGGAGTAGACACTTGGAGATAAGAAACTCTTTCTCCTCTCTAGATGACACTCTCTCAATGAGCATGCCACAGCTCAAAGAGAGACTTATACTTGTAGCAAATCCAAGGCCTCTTTGGTTTTTGAAGGCCATGCATGAGGAGGAGATCTCACGGAGAGATTTTAGTGGAGGTGCACTCCCACACATCATGGGGTGTAAGATTCTTCAACAGGTTGAGGAGGTTCTTCCCTTCTCGCACTTTGGTCTTCATGGATTCAAGGAGGAACACATAGATGATGGAGGGCATCTTTGAATGGATAACATCTCTGATGATTGTATTGGACACCTCTTGATCCATACACATCATGATGGGAGGTTTTTTCCTACCACCTATTTGGGTCCTTATGAGATCGAATTGATCCTTGGGAAGATTGCATTTCAAAATCCCATGAAGTGTAGAAATCTAATTTGGGATGATGGTTGAACTCATGGGAGGAGTACCAAGATGAAGGATGGAAGGAGACATCCACAATTGGTTAAGTGTATGTGGATCATGAGCAAGAAGCTGGTGAGCTAATTGTAAGTTTATGATACCAGACAATAGGAAGCTTGGCTATGTTGGTTACTCTTGAAGGAGTTTAGCCATCACTTGGCATACACTCTTTCTAAGGGTATGGGGATGGAGAAGATGTGGCAGGATGCTGGAATCATTGAGAATAAAGGATTATGGATGCATAGTGTTGATGTAACATTCATATCATTCATTATTTCTTCATCACATGTCTTGTATGATGAGAGCATGAGGAAGAAACAAACACTTTTGTTGCTTGGGTTGTTCTTGGGAGAGAAAGGGAATATTTTCTCTCACTTATGGTATGATGTTGCAGGAGTAGGAGATGGCACTATCATGGTGCAAAGGGGATACTCCTTGGCCTTTGATGATCCAGGATTACTTCCATCTTGGGAGGAATTCTATGTTTGCAACAACATTATTGGTGGAGTCTTTGACAATCACCATGTCAAAGAATTGACCTATGGGTTGGCAGGAGTCTATTTGCATAGGCCAACATCATTGTTTTTTGGGAGTGTGGATTTACTTATGTATTCATGCTTCATTTTACTTTCAGCACAGGGTGAGAATGTTTTTTTTGCATCTATTGATTATGTAACACAACATTTGCATTTTCTTACCATTGTCACACAGTGTGTTGCTCCACAAGAGCACAAGTTTATTGTTGAGCTCCATGAGAAATATTTTTCCAGCTATGATGATGGAGATAGCCATCCTTTGTATCACCATGGACAAGCGTTTTATTATTTCTTGTATGCTCAGTTGACATATTCACTCATTTTCTATCCACTAGTAGATGTGATGATTCACACAACTAGCAATTTGTCAAAACACCACTTGCCATGCTATTTTCTGAAGTTGCAGTGGGAGAGACTGCGCTATGTCCACTTGATACATTGTTTGTATCCTACAGCATCATGTAATACATTCACAAAACTTATCATTTGGATACCCTATTATGATCATGTCCTATTCATCATGGATGAGATGTTTTGGGCCAGCTTGTTCTTCAATGTTGGAGAGGAGATCCTTGAAGGATTGTTCTTCATTTTTCCACTTCAGGGAAATAATTTTGTAGCCTAGGATCAGCACATACTTCACACTTATCATAAGTGTAGATAAGGACAGCGTGGCATAGTCTACCTTCCCTGCCATGGTCAGATTTTCAGCCTACCTACTTTATATGAGCCAAAGGTGGAGGAAGACTTTCAGGAGTTTCCATGTTGGAGGGTAACTCATTTTGTATGGATGATTGCTTGGGGATGGGAGATTCATATGGGGATGGCAGATCCCAATTCATTTTATTCCAAATGCCTCAAGAATGCCCTTCAGTTCTATCCTTGCAGTTGCGTAAGGACAAGCAACATTTGGGAGGGGAGGACTATAATGTTCCCAAAATTAGTATAGAGCTAATTGGGATATCAATTTTTCCTATATCATCTAGGAGGTGAATAAATGGGCAAGGATTCCAACGAGTAGAAATAAAATTTCTCATACTATGAAATTTATCATCAAAGTAGCTCTATTTTACACCCTCAAGTGTGAAAAGGGGCAAATGCATGAGGACAAGGTCAGGTTTGACCAAGTCCACAATGCTGCCATAGTGGGAGTGGATCACCTTCAGAGACAACGCACTGTGAATGAGGAAGAGGCCATTTGGTGGAGAAAACCCTAATGTGTGGGGTCCAAGGCAAGGAGGCTTTCATTTGTATAAATGGAGGACAAGGCAGCCATAGGGTGATGAATATAGAATTTTGTCTGCATGACTATTTGCTATCTTTAGTTGTTTAACTGAGATTGTTGTGCTGCTTAGCATAAGGGATTTCATGTTTAGGAATAATTATCCCTTATTGAGATTCCTCTTGAGGGATTTTAATTCATTCTCCACATTTTAGGCTCAATTCCAAGCCACCTCCTTCAGCTACAGCATTATTCCTATAGAAGGAAATGTTGTGTTGCTTGGTGTAGCAGTGGAGGGTACCACAACACCATTTCCTTTGCTCATCTTTCAGATGAGGGAAATTATATTCCTTTTGGAGGTTAGTGAGGGAGATTTATAAGCTTATTTCAGATCATTGGCATCAGGCCAAGCACTTCCCATCACCAACAACGCAGTACCTTCTCTAAACTGTGTTATTTCTGAGCATATTTGCAGTGGGGACTTGCTCCACTATTTTGGAGGGTGTGATCTTTGGTGATTGGATTAGCCTTTCACCTGAAATATACTTTGGATGAGATTCAGCCATCATATGTAGCATCATCAGCTATATTCATCCATTTCTAGTTTCTGAGTTGCAGCTGATACCCTACTACTCTAACATTTCTGTAGATTTTCCATTTTGTGCATATTTCAACCAATCCTCTTAAGGATTGTTGTATTGTTGTTTCTAGGAGTTGAGATCTTGCTCCCCCATATATTTTGAGCTATAAATTACTATATCCATGTATTGACATCATTTGCAGTATTTATTCATCATAGACTGTGCATTCATAGCTAGGGCTTTCCATATGTAGCAATATATATCCTATTTCTTGTACATGTTCCATTGAGGCTTGTATTTCTTATCTTGAGTGACTCTTTCTTCAAGGAATTGTACTCTTTTGCTGCTATATGATATATTTGTTGGCTATATAAATATTCTTGTCTCACAGCTCATAAAAATAATGTTGTTGCCCCATTACTCAGATGTTGATTCATTCATTCTCTACAATAATGACAAAATTAGTGAGCAAGTAACATCTAATGAAAAAGTGGGTGAATAAGAATAATACCAAGAAAAGGGACAGTCAAACCAAATAGAGATGGAGAAACCCAAGTCTACACCCAAACTTCCTTGGAATATGAGCTTTGATGGCTCCTGTGGCAAAGCTAGCTCAGGAGCAAGGGTTTTCATATGCAACACAAAGAATAATCACACAGAGGGTCATTCTTACAGACTAAACTTTCAGTGTACAAACAACATAGAAGAATATGAGACACTACTTTCGAGTATATAATTACAGAGTAAGTTAGGGGCCAAAATAATCTCTATCCATGGGGATTTTGAATTGTTCATCAGGAAAATTAAGGGAGAATATTCAGTTAAACATCCCAGATTGAGAGCATACAGGAATGCTACCCTTGACCTCCTAAAAACATTCAAAGAATACGACCTTTCCTCCATCCCTAGGAACCAGAATATCCTTCCCAATGGGTTGGAATTTTCATCCATCACGTGTCAAATACCTCATCTTAATAAACCATAAACTGTGCGGGTTAAAAACTGACCCACAGTCCCTGATAACATGATACATTAACAAGTCTTTGAAGATGACCAATAGATTGAAGATTTCCTATAATATAAGGGGTATTTTGTGTTTCAAAATTCAGAACTAAACCATGAAGAGGACTATCCCACAGAAGAAAAAAAATGTAGGGAGGAGTCCCCTCATGATTCAGATATTAATTTTTCAGGAACGGAAGACCTATAGAAGATAGAGATGCACGATGATCCACAAAAAGAGGAATTTGAGGTGCTGCAATTAAGAGACAACACCTTGCCTTGGTTACTAGTTCCTTCGGAGATATTTTTTGACTTCGATGATGTGGCTAGGAAACCAAAGATGGATTCCATAGAAGCCAACATTGAGGAGTGAAATCTAGGTAGTCATCAAGAACCCAAGATGATAAAATTATCAGGAATGTTGTCTACATCCTCAAAGTAGAAGTACATTTATTTTTTCAAGGAATTCATCAATGTTTTTTCATGGAGCTATGAGGACCTAAAGTCTTATGACACTGATACCATCCAACATGAAATTCTAGTCAAATAGAACGAGAATCCTTTCAAACAGAAGTTGCACAGAATAAACCATGTTTAAATGCATTTGGAGAAAGGGATCAAGAAAATGTATGATGTTAAGATAATAGTCCCGATCAGATACTCTGAATGGGTTTCCAACCTGGTGCCTAAAAGAAAGAAGAGAGGTGGTGTCGGGTAAAAACCCACAGTCCCTAAAAGTTTCATGTGCATATAGATGCATCCCAATTTTTTCATCCACTACACATTTCAACCTGTACAGTTCAACATTATATCTCTGAGCTGGAAATTTAAATACATAATTCTGGAATCCTTAATAACTCAAATATGGGATTTGAGTTATTAAATTAAAACTCTCTTGCATATAAAAACACCTGCCACACCTTGTACTCGATCTTGTTTTCAATTTGGCAAACTCTTTTAACTGTGGGAGCTTCTTGGTAAAGGCTCCACCTATGGGTTCAGCCATAGTCAAATTAAATTCCCCTTACACAAAAGGTTTTAAACTATGCACCAAGGTTTATTCCTAAATGAAACCCCTTCTCAAAAGTCTTACCAAAGACTTGGTTAACAATTATTGGTTTCATTTCTATTCGCCCAAACTTTTTAATTAAACCCCGAGACCCACCATAGTGTTTGAAATATGTGGCCATTTTAAATTCAAGCCCGAACTTGGTTGGATAATACTAAATGCGTATAAAAAAAGGCACAACACCTAACAACCCAATTACAAGGAGCTGACATTAAACAATGGACCTTGGTTCAATTACATATGTGCCTTAATCTTTTATAACTTACCAAGCTTCCAAGTGTGGACCTTAGTGATGATCATTCGTATAAACCTCGATTATTAACACCATACATTCCTTTCACATTAAACTTCCAACCATTCAACATGATCCTTAGCTGGCCCTCGCACCTTTACATTGCATTAACCACTGAATGGATCCAATGATCCACAATTCGTTGCGCTCTGATCAACAATCCAACGGACATCAACAAACGTCGCACAATTTTGATACACGAGCTTTAATTTTCTAATACCACCAAAGGCAACGTGTCCTCCATTGTGTGGAATCGCATTTTTTTGTTGCAATTCCTTTTACCACCTTGGCACCACATGATACCTCAGGGTTTGCACTTGTAAACCGCCTTCACGGTTTTTTAAGGTTATAATGATTCTTGGACTCAAGGTTCTGCACGATTTAACTCTGTTCATGTCTTATATTTCCATCCATTGCCTCAAATTATGCTTTCCTCTAGTTTCGCATTCCAACCACTGCCTTCCATCAAAAATATATCATACTATTGGCTTCAATCTGATGCCATTTCTTCATAACCTCCATTGCTCTCCACTGGTTGCTACTCCATAGAATGGTTTTTCCCATACTCTGCATCCAACTCTACATGGAACACCTCTTTGCATATTTATGAACTAATTGAATAGTTCTCTAGCTCCTCATCTATAAAATGAAAGATCCCAACCTCTGAATTGAATGCTTGGGTTTAAAAGCATCGATTACTCCAGAATCTATGCACTAAATTGTGTATGGAATCCCCAGAGTCGATGTTCCACTCGTATTCCAAACCTCTCTCACTGTAATTAAGACTCACCTCAAATGTTCATAACCTCACTCATTCGCCTGGAGCATATGGGTTACTCTAAGACATGATTCAACACTACTATTCAAGCAGACTTTTCTTGGATGCATGTACAAAACCTATATTAGCCATTTCGCAAGACTAATATGCATTCAATTCATACGCACTCAATTTCCACAGGGTTAGAATGGAAAATTTGATGCGTTCAGAACATAGCCTTCCACACATATTTATTAACAAATTTCTCATGCTGTCATTTATTGAAATACAAGGTACTCATATAGAATTTAACTCGACAAATACACATAAATACTGTAACTATTTCCTCATTTATGCAGTGAATTTACTTACAAGATTTTAGCTGGCTAGATCTTCGATCGATTGGCCCTTCTCCTCTACTCTGTCTCCTTTACAGTTCTATGCAGCCTATGCAGTTCTCTATCCAGGTCTCTGCAGATCTATGCCACAAAGACTTATTTAAACAATTAACAGAAATTGTTTCATATTCCCTCAACGCTCAATAAAACTCTGAAATTCCTACAATCCTGATTTTAGCCTAACCCTCTCACAGAATGAAACAGACTATCTCTTCCTGTGCCCACTAATCATTCGGGAAGTTACATTTTCCTCCACAATCTAACTAAAATTAACTCAACTATGAATAATTTCATAAGGAAATAAAAAATTGAGACCCCCCTTAGGTTTATTTATGTACAAATATTGTCTTGAGCATAATGCCCCTGCATCAGACTCCATAGGCTAAAATAATTCATGATATCTTGATCATGTGTTTTCATCTTTGTCTGCCTGGATCCAACAATTTGCTTTGAAACTGGTCATCTATTGCAATTTTCTTTTATTGCATTCCTCCTGTCTTACATATCTTGGTCTGCATCTTTGCACTTGCTATGCCCTCACAGTCTGTGACTGTCTTCTTCTTGCTGCTATTGTTTCTCTGCTTCCTTGCTGCTGTCTTTTTCTGAGGCATCTTCTGCATCAATTTTCTTATAACTTCAATTTATCTGTCTTATATTTCTTCTGATTGTTGGATACTACTTCCTTTTGAGTGCTGAACTCTTAATTTTTCTTCCACTTGTTGTATTCCTACTTCTTCAGTTCTTACTGCTGCCTTAACTACCACCCAATCATCCATACCCTCTTGCCCTCTGCAACAGTAAAAATTTTCTTGATTGCCAAATATGACAATTCTTCCTCTCTTTGAATTCAACAATTCTTCAGACTGGTAATTAAATTTCCAGTCATCATCCTCATCTCTTCTGTTCTTCTGGACTAAACATGCCTTAGTCCTTCCACCGGTATCTGCAATCAGGAAAAAACCATCAAAATTATAAAACCTTTTTGTCTCTATCTTCTCTTCTCACAATGCTTCACTTTGTTGCTCCATCATTTCTTCCAGCAATACCCCAAGCTATTTTTCTATCTTTTCATCATCATCATGCTGTAATTTTAACTTAGCATGTCCTTCTTCTTCTGCCCTGGCAATATTCAGCAATTGCCTTACTTTTTATTGAATTGCTTCAATCTCTTCCAGCTTTGCACTTTCATCTTTTTTCAGAGTAAAACTATGTTTCTCTACTTCTGTAGCAGCCCCAAAATTCTACCATACAACGTCCTCTCCAATCTTCTCTTGGCTATTTGAACAAGCAATTTCTTCTTTGTCATATGCAAAAAATAACAAGTTCATTTTTAGGAGGCATGATAGCCTCACCTTTCTCCTTCTGCAACAATTCATCACCCTTCAAAACAACCCCAAAATATGGATTTTTATCTCCCATACCTGTCAACACAACCAATTTGTCAAATTTTAATTGACAAGACCCAATGGTTTTAATTGATGATTCAATCACCAATTCTTCTCTACTACCAACAAAAACAAATTTTTGCACATGAGACATGACTGTCTCATCTTCATTCTGAAATCCCCAATTCAGAAATTGAGGTCCCCTCTTAGGCATAGAATCCTGCTGATTCAACATACTCTCTATCAACTCAATTCCTCCATTCCATGGATCAAAATATTCCACAGAATTCTTCTCCTCTTTCAATTGACTGCCCAATGTTGTAAGTTTATCTCCATCATCAACATGATCTGCATTCATAAAAAAGTTGTCAAAATAAGATTCATAAGGCCTTAGAGCCCTTCCTTCTTCTACCAGCATTTCGGTATGCTATCATGCAGTTATTTTTTTCTCAATCAACACATCATTATTCTGATTCCAATTCCTCAAACAATCTTTGAGACTAGCAATCAGTCTCTCCTCTCCATCATCCTCTTCAAGGATGTCTCTCTTCTCCAGTTCATAAAAATGAACTTTCTCATCTTCAATCATCTCTGCCATTACAATCTGAACTCCTTCTCTATGTATTTCTGTCATCTGCTCATCCCACAATCCTGGCATCTCATATGAGAAAACATCTTCACAATCTTCACTATCTTCTGCTATCACTATCTCCTCAGCCTTCATCAGAATATAATTCTGATTTCCCATCTCTAAAAAAACTTTAGCTACCTATCCATCACCCACCAATTGGCCATTCAATAAAAGTATTCTATCATTATCATAAAAAAGAACTCCCTTGAAACAATATCTTTCATTAAACAAGGAATTAATGAATTCCTTTTGCCGTAGTAACTCAATCTGGTCTTCATCTGAAAGATAGTCATCATATTTTAGTTGGAAACAATCAGCTTCATTTGTCA
Organism: Pinus albicaulis; assembly: GCA_034641835.2. NCBI lineage: Eukaryota > Viridiplantae > Streptophyta > Pinopsida > Pinales > Pinaceae > Pinus > Pinus albicaulis. Next base: position 180,224,810 of record CM076575.1, on the reverse strand, counting down.
CAGTTACATCATATGAACTGCATTCATTAACACCTTCATTCATACACAACTTGTCAGATGCAAAAACATAAGACCTCATGGTCTCATTTGATGATTTGATCATCAACTCTTCTTGCTATCCCAAGTCTTCTATGCTCTTCAGAGATTCTTCAATGGCTCTCACTTCAAGCTGTCCAACCTCTAGCTTCTGGCCATCATCATAAGCTAAATATCCTTTGCTTCCAATATGTTGGAAAGCAGAACCTTTCTCCGATTGTGCATGGAAATCTTCAAAACATGTAGCTTCTCCATTTTCCTTCTCAGTGAAAACATCAGCAGTTTGTTCTTCTCCATATGCTCTTCCTAAAAACATAAAAAAAAATTCAGATGTAAGGCTCTTGGACCCCTTGGTCCCACTTGAAGCTTCAGTCTCCAAGTCCCTCTCTAGATACTCAATTATCCTTAGTATTTCCTTCTTCAGCTGAGCATTTTTCATCTGCTCTCTCTTCATTTGTAGCCTCTGCCACTTTACCGTTTTCCTCATGAGCCAACCAACTCTCTGGTTTTCTTCTATCATCCACTCCAGTTCACAAAGTTGCTTACTAATCTCAGCTATCTCTTTCCAATATTCTTCATCAGTGAGTCTCTTCCTCATGCCAATTTCTTTGGCGTCTTCCCTCACTCTTCTGTTGTGGCCTCTCTCAGAACCTTTGCAATCTCTGTTGTGGCTATCAGTAGCCATTTTCTCCTCCAGGAGTTCTTCACTCACAAGCTACACTAAACCTCTGCAACAACAAACTCTATTGTTGCAACTTACCTCACCAATCCCTTCCTCTGGATCCGACTTTTGGAAAGTACTGGTCCCCTTCTGATGGAACCTTATGAGCACTCTCTTCTACTCTTTAGGCTTCACTCTACAACTTTATCTCAAGACACCTCTATTCTTCTATCATCCAACCTTTTTTGGGAATATTCCAGGTTCTTCCACACTCTTTATGCACTTAGAATCCCTTGCTGAACTCTTCTTGTCATTGCTTTCAAAGTTGTGATCTGCTTCTTTGCTGATATTTCTTCCTTAATTGATTGCACTCTACCTTATGCAAACAATAACTTCAAACCAGAGTTAAAAAAAGGCTCATCAAATCACCTCTCAAGATCCCTGAATGATCTTGCTTCTTTTCTCACGTACATTGCATCTTTATCTGCTGCAATCTTCAAGACTCTGTGTCTTCAATTCTAGATTCTGCACATCTAGAGACCTTCACTACATATCAAATCAAATCGGCAAATTTTCTGTTAAAAAAAATTAAACATCAAATTTTATTTCCTATTCAGTACATGTGCATTTCAAAATAAAATTTCAAAGAGCTAATTCAATTCTAGCTCTGATACCACTTGGTGTCGGTTAAAAACCCACAGTCCCCAAAAGCTCTGTGTGCATATCAATGCATCCCAATTTTTTCATCCACTACACATTTCAACTTGTGCAATTCAACATTCTATCTCCAAGCTAGCAATTTAAATACATAATCCTGGAATCCTTAATAACTCAAATCTAGGATTTGAGTTATTAAATAAAAACCCTCTTGCATATAAAAACACTTGCCACACCTTGTACTCGATCTTGTTTTCAATATGGAAAACTCTTCTAACTGTGGGAGCTTCTTGGTAAAGGCTCCACTTATGGGTTCAACCATAGTCAAATTCAATCCCCCTTATACAAAAGGTTGTAAACTATGCACCAAGGTTTCTTCCTAAATGAAACCCATTCTCAAAAGTCTTACAAAAGACTTGGTTAACAATTATTGGTTTCATTTCTATTCACCCAGACTTTCTAATTAAACCTCGAGACCCACCATAGTGTTTGGACTATGTGGCCATTTTAAATTCGAGCCCAAACTTGGTTGGTTAATACTAAATGTGTATAAAAAAGGCACAGCACCTAACAACCCGATTGTAAGGAGCTGACATTAAACAATGGACCTTGGTTCAATTACATACGCACCTTCATATTTTATAACTTACCAAGCTTCCAAGTGTGGAACTTAGTGATGATCATTCATATAAACCTCGATTATTAACACCATAAGTTCCTTTCACATTAAACTTCTGACCATTCAACACGATCCTTAGCTAGCCCCAGCGCCTTTAAATTGCATTAACCACCGAATGGATCCAATGATCTGCAATTCGTCGCACTCTGATCAACGATCCAATGGACATCAACGAATGTCACGCAATTTTGATACACGGGATTTAATTTTCCAAATTCACACGATGAGGGTGGTTTTCTAATACCACCAAAGGCCATGCATCCTCCATTTTGTGGAATCATGTTTTTTTGTTGCAATTCCTCTTACCACCTTGGCGCCACGCAATACCGTTGGGTTTGTGCTTGTAAACTGCCTTCACTATTTGTTAAGGTTCAAACAACTCTTGGACTCAAGGTTCCACACAATTTAACTCTATTCATGCCTTACGTTTCCATCCATTGCCTCAGCTTCTGCTTTCCTCTAGTTTCACATTCAAACCACTGCCTTCCATCAACAATCTCTCACACTATTGGCTTTGATCCAATGCCATTTCTTCATAACCTACATCGCTCTCCACTAGTTGCTACTCCATGGAATGGTTTTTCCCATACTCTACATCCAACTCTACAAGGAATGCCTCTTCGCATATTTATGCACTAATTGAACAGTTCTCCGGCTCCTCAGCTGTAAAATGAAAGATCCCAACCTCTGAATTGAATTCTTGGTTTTAAAAGCATCGATTCCTCTAGAATCGATGCACCAACTTGCGTATGGAATCCCCAGAGTCGATGTTCCACTCATATTCCAAACCTCTCTCACTTTAATTAAGACTCAGCCCAAATGTTCATAACCTCGCACATTCGCGTGGAGCATATGGGTTACTCAAAGACATGATTCGACACTACTATTCAAGCAGAATTTTCTTGGATGCATGTACAGAACCTGTATTAGCCCTTTCACATGACTAATATGCATTCAATTCATATGCACTCAATTACCATAGGGTTAGAATGGAAAATCAGATGCATTCAAAACATAGCCTTCCACACAGAGTTATTCACCCATTTATCATACTGTCATTTATTGAAATCCAAGGTACTCATACAGAATTTAACTCGACAAATACACAAAATTATTGTAACAATTTCCTCATTTATGCAGTGAATTTACTTCCAAGATTTTAGCTGGCCAAATATTCAATCTATTGTCCCTTCTCCTCTACTCTGTCTCCTCTAAATTTCTATTCAGCCTATGCAGTTCTCTATCCAGGTCTCTGCAGGTCTATGCCACAGAGACTTATTTAAACAATTAACAGAAATTGTTTCATATTCCCTCAACGCTCAATAAAACTCTGGAATTCCTACAGTCCTGATTTTAGCCTAACCCTCTAACAGAATGAAACGGACTATCTCTTCCTATGCCCACTAATCATTCGGGCAGTTACATTTTCCTCCAAAATTTAACTAAAATTAACTCAACTACGAATAGTTTCATAAGGAAATAAAAACATGAGACCCCACTTAGGTTTATTTATGTAGAAATATTGCGTTGAGCCTAATGCCCCTGCATCAAGAGGGGAAATTAGGCTTTGCATTGACTTCAAAATTCTGAACAAAGCATCACTAAAAGACAACTACCCTCTACCAGAGATGGATCACATATTTCAAAAGGTAGTGGGCTCCAAGAGGATCTCCCTATTAGATGGATTTTTAGGGTACAATCAAGTATTGGTGCACCCATATGACCAACTAAAAACGGCTTTTACCACTCCTTGGGAAACCTTTATGTATGTAAAAATTCCCTTTGGACTAACCAACGTTGGGGCCACGTTCCAAAGAGAAATGGATATTTATTTTTCAGAAGAAATTGGCTACTTCATTATGATCTACTTGGATGATATTGTTTTCTATTAAAAAACTGATGAAGAACATTTGGCCCATCTAAGGAAAGTCTTGGAAAAGTGCAGAAGGATCGGTCTATCAATAAACCCTAAAAATTAATTGTTTGGTATCGAAGAAGGAAATATTCTAGGCCACATCATATCTAAACAGGGAATCAAGATTGACCCCAGCCAAATTGAGGGTATCCTCCAAATTATCCATCCCAGAAACATCAAATAACTACAATCTTTCATTGGAAAGATAAATTTCTTGAGAGGTTTCATAAAAAACCTTGTAGAATTGTTGAGGAATATCACTAATATGCTTAAAAGAGAGTTCGTAGTCAAATGGACCAAGGAAGCAAAACAATCTTTTGATCTAGTAAAGCAGGCCCTCACACAAGAACCAATTGTAATCATCCCCGACTTCACCAAGGATTTCTTATTTTTTTGCTTTACATCAGTGCATACAATTGCTGTGGTATTGATGCAAAAAAATATAGAAGGACAAGAGCAGCCCATAGCATTTTTCAGCAAATCATTAAGGGATGCACCTCTAAAATACAATATTATGTAAAATTAGGCTTTTTCCTTGATCAAAGCACTAAAGGATTTCAGAGCCTACATTCTACATTCACACATCATTTCTTTTGTTCCTCATACAATTGTTAAGGACATACTAACTCAGGATCTTGATGGAAAAAGGAGGCAAATGGATTGCGGCTATCTTAGTGTATGATCTAGAGATTAGACCCACCAAGTTGATAAAAGGAAAAGGACTAGCTAAATTAATGGCTGAGACAAATTTTCAAGAATTGGACATTAACATGACACTCACTGGATGAACAAGAGGAGCTGGTGAATCCACCTATTGAGGAAGAATTCCTGAATTTTCCCTGGTACACAGATATATTATATGTGATTTTTAATTTAAATTCTCTTCCTATTTTTTCCAAAATGAAGGCTAGATTCTTGAAATTAAAAGCTGTAAATTTCTATACCCTAGAAAATGTCTTATATTGGAAAAAATTTGGCAGTGTATTGCTTAAATGTTTTCTTAAGGAAAATGTAGATAGGATTATGCATGAGTTTCATGAAGGGGATTGTGGAGGACACATCTATCGGAAAATCACTCTTAATAATATCCTTAAAACTGGTTTATATTGGCCAAATTTTTTCCCATACATCCACAGGATGATGATTTCCTATCATAAATGCCAAATTTTTTAGGGGAAAAGAACGTTGATACCTTTTCCTTTACAACCAATACTTGTTGAAGCTCCTTTTCAATAGTGGGGTTTAGATTTCATTTGAAAAATCCACCCTTCCTCCTATGCCCAACATAAATGGATCCTTACTGCTACTAATTATTTCACCAAATGGATAGAGGCCATTCCTTCTAGAACTGCTACTGACTTAGTAATTATTAAATTCCTTGAAACCAACATTTTGTTCTGCTTGGTTGCCCTAGGAAAATCGTTACTGATAACACTATTGCATTTAAATATAATAAAATGGTTATTTTTTGCCACAAATATCACATCACTTTGGGGCATTCCACAATTTATTACCCTCAAGGCAATGGACTAGCTGAATCCTTTAATAAGAGCTTGATTAACATCATTAATAAGTTGTTGGAAGAAGAATACATAGCATAATAAATTGGTGCATTCACTATGGGCTAACAAACTAACAACCAAGAAATCAATTAACATGTCACCCTACCAATTAGTCTATGGAATGGATGCAGTCTTCCCAACTACCTTAGGGGTGCCTGTCATGAAGCTCATTCAAGAGCTGTAGTCTGAAGAAAATGATGTACAAATAAGAGTAAGCCATAATGGTGTTGTGTGTTTGGTGCATTTATGTACGCAATCACAAAAATTTAAGGGGTGTGGTTTACCCATTTAAACTATTGGTAACAGGCACAAAGAAGTGGAGTCAATGAGCATACTATATAGAAGAAAAGCATGAAAATGTAATATAAAAACTAAAATAAAACTAAACATAAATAAACATAAGCTCTGAATGAGTCAAAAGACACAATAATTCAAATGGTGGCTCTAGGCTCCTCTTATTGAGCACTGGTAGTAAGAAGATTGATACTTTACCCTCTTGCCAAAGGGCCCCTCGAAAATGGTTCGAGGTCCCGATGCAAGTATTTTTTTATCCCAAGCTTGCCTCGGCACATTCTCCCTCTCTCTATACTGTGTGGACTGAGCTTTTTGGGTGGTCAACAAGTGAGTCCCCTGTGTCTTCAGCATCGGGTCACACACTCCTGGTATTGTTTGGGAAATTCTAGCTAGCATAAAAATGTGATCACCCATTCTTCATCTCATGGTGGATTTATATAGGACATTTCAAATCCTCCTTCCCTCTCCTGGTACATGGAGGATGGTGACCCAAGAGAGGGGTAAGATTCCTTTGTGTGCTCCAAATATTCCATTGTGTGCTCACATAGTATCTAAGTAAGCGTTGTTGGTTTTCCTTAGGCAGGTTCAAGTAAGCAGTGACCTGTTCTTTGCTTTGTGTGATCTCGGATAGTGACATTTCACTACTCTTAGGAATGCACACATATATGGAAAAAAGGCACACAGAAGGCACTCTTCTCGAAGGATAATGTGCACAAACAACATTTAAGACAAGTTGAAATTTGATTTTCCTCAAACCTTTGAGATTTTTAACTACTTTCCAAATTCTAAAATGTCTTCTAGCCCTATAAATCCTTTGGCTTGAAATTAATTAGTGTTAGCTTCTGCTGTATTATTTTCTAGTGTTAACAATTTCCCCCTAATGTGTGAGGTCTAGGAAGAACTGTATAGCCAAAATGCATTATAGTTTTTTTTCTATATCATGCATAGAGAGAGAGAGAGACCTACGTGAAGCCTTGGGATTGAAAACACCCTACACCATTTCCAAGAACAACCATGGCCTAAGGGATCCCTGTAATAAAATACAATTTACAATACATATACAAAATTTCAACGAGGTGGGCATGTCCCATGCTCGTGATGCTATGGTTAGTTAAACAAAATTGACAGATATATGTTCTCTCTGTGTCACTACTATGGTAGTGATGTTGGCAGTTGTTGACGATGACTACTAACACCCTCAGGGGTGTTTTTTCCTTGAAAATAGGTGGAATGTGGTACCCATATGCTTAAAATTGGTATGGTATATAGTTGTGCAATGTACACATAGGTACTAGTTGGGACCTTCTCGTGTAAGAATTGTTGACAGAGACGCTTATGGAGGCACGGGTCTTCGACAGATCTGATTAAAGTGAAATGGTTTTAAGTACGATACCATATTTACATGAAAGTGTTTTTCATAGTCGAATGTCAAGAGGATCAATGACATCTGTGGACAATCATGTCTCCCACAATGCCACCTGAGGATTCCCCTTTGTATGGAGAGGGGTGTGTTAGTCATTAGTAATTTTTGCTATCTGTAGATGACTAAGTATTGGTCCTAGATATATCAAAAAAAAATTCCCTGAATATTGTGAGTTTTAGAAATCTCACTGCCTTCATTCTCCTTAGAGAATATTTTTCACTATCCTATCATTTTTCCATTCCATGGTCACCCTGCCACTCCAAAAGACTACTTGTGGGATTGTGCCACTCATCTATCCTTTTTCCCACCTGTAACCTGAGCACTCTATTTTGTCTTAGCCTCACAAATCCATTTTAAATCTAGGGTTTACCTATAGCCTAACTCATTCCCATGACTCATTAGGTTCCTCAAGCATTGATGGTCTCAAAACTATCTCTATAGGCTCTTTAGATAAATCAAGTACACTGGTTTTTGAATCTTCATTACACCACTTTGTCAATACTTTGTTTTTACACTTGAAGCCTCCAAAACCAATTTTCAGTCAAGGTCAAGTCAAAGAGCCCCTCACTAGGTAAATTATGGTTTCATAGGGTTTGAGGTCATGATCTCAAAAGAAGACTACCATTCAGCTTCAAAATCTGCACATAAGGTAATGGGCTAGCTTGACACTTTTGTAGAAGTGTTAAGAGGCCAACTAGCAGAAGAAATTGATGAGGTAAGATGTTTGCTACTCAATTATGACATATTGCAACAAGGAAGACAAGATAATTAGGGTTTTATCTTCGCAGTCCATCAGAGTGCCAACACAGTGAATAAACTACAGAAATGGCATAGGGAAGGTCAATGGTAAGTCAAAATCCATTATGATAGCCAAGAAATATCCTCAAGATGCCACTTTGATCAGATCCTAGAATGGTGAAAATGAGTTTCCCATGCCTAGATGAGCAAGATGTTAATACTCCCTGATGAAAAAAGAAAGAAGATTTGAAAGGGGTTGTTGTGTGCAAGCATCCAAAGTTTGCCAGGGTAAAATGTCTCACTGTTTCAAAGAGCAAGGAAAAGAGTATCAATGAAAGGAGAATCAAATTATCATTTCAGTCACCTACATTTAGTGATCAAAAAGATAAAAAACATGGTGTTGAGTTCCAATATCGAAACCAAAGGTGATTATAAAATTTTTGTTGTGAAAATGAGTATGACAAGCTTCGAGAACAAAGGGAAAGGGGACTTTAATGTTTTATGGCACCTGCAAATTAGAAGTGGTCAAAGAAGGTAAAGGGCATTGTTTTAATTCCATAATCCATGTCAAAATTATGTTGTGATGGTGTTGCCTTGTGTTTTTAGTCTCAAAGGTGTCAAAAGCAAACATATCAAGCCCCTAAGATTAAAAAAGTTCAAGTTCATCATCTCTGTCACCTGTATAGCAAAAACAGTGTAAAAGAGTCAGTGAAAGAGGAAAAGGGACTAGAAGCGTTAAGAAGTGTCTTAAAAAGGTAAATCAAACACCACAACCCATAGAATTCATCGCACACTTCATATAAATCATTGATACCTTGCAGAGATTTTTAAGTTTTGAAAGAGAAAGGAAAATTTTAGTTTTCAAGTCAAATTCAGGCAAGTTTTCCCGGCACTGCGTGCCTGGAAGTTTCTCCTTTTTTTTTTAACACTGCACTATGCACCTACCCAAAAGACTTGACAGGCCTAAGAAGGAGCCCTGGTGCTATGCGGCGGGCACAAGGTGCTTGTGCTCACTCATTTCTTACTCGACATGCCTGACAAAAGAAATATGCACTACGCGTGGAGCCCGACACAACACCTTATCCACTCATTGTGTGTAGGCCGACCTGACACCCTGGGCAGGTGTTGTGGCTTTGGCCAAAAAGGCCTTCCAAGTAGCTAAAACACTTAAGCCCCCTCAAAATTTCTTTCAAATTGCCTCTTAGGGTCTTTCAAACATTATTAAGGATAAGTGCCATCAAACGCACTCAATTGAAAGACCTTTTTGATGATTTAATTGAATGATAAAGAAACCCTAGGAGACTACCCTAAGGCCTAAAATTGACATCATTGTCAAGCCTCATTGCATTTTCCTATGAAGAAATTAGTGATTGACTAGGGTGATTACATTAGAAAAGGGCTACCACTGAATTTTTCAGTCTCTCACTGTACCATGCATTTTAATCCTCATTCACTCACCTCACTCACTTGAAAAGCTACATTTTTAATCACCATTCCATTCATCTCATTCCCATTTGCAGAGATAGGGTTTTCAAAGGCAAATCTATTAAAGTGTCAAGATGAGGGAGACAATGGCAATGATATAGAGCCTCAAATGCTATAAATTCAGTAAGGTAAACAACATCACAGAAGAGAGTAAAGATGCAGAAATTAATGGAGAGGATTCCCATGGTAAATCAAATATATGAAGGATCAAATAGTGAGGGTAGCAAGTAAATAAGGCGAATATCAGAAAGGTAGAAAAGGGCAGTGAAGAAGATATCAGTGAATAAAATGCCAATAAGGAAAAGCCTTAAGGAAGGAAAAGGAGGAAGAAAGCCTTAACATTCCTAATGATCTATCCCCTACAGCCATCAAAAACATAATCAACAAGGCAAATCTAGATTTTTACATATTTTGACAAGTTTTTTAGTTTTTAGAGATTTTGATTGTTTTTAAGGGCCAAGGGCGCAGCGCCAAGGCTTTTTTCTCAGGCATCCATTGACAGAAAATTTAAAATTTTTGGGTTCATCTTGCCAAGCACATCACACTCACCAAGTTTTAGATCATTTGGAGAAATTTTGGTACTCCAAAAGGCCCAAAAACATGCAAATGCTCACCTTTCTGCCATGTTTTCAGGGCAAGCACTGCACCTTTAGCAGCCTTAGGAATTTTTTGATTTCTGAGCCGTTTAATGGACACCAAATAAAAAATAAAGCGAAATTTTGGAAAGTAAACTTGATAGGCTTTCCAACGAGCCATCATAGAGCTCATTTCGACATCGGGAAGGCCTTCACAACCTACCTGCAAGTTGACCTATTTTCCTTGTGCATGCATTGTGCACTTGTACCTAAAAGCTGTGTCCTTGCAAAAAAGTCAAAAAAACACACTGAGATATTTTTGGAAGTTATTGAGGGCCTCGAAGTCATATTTTTTGCTAAATTTAGGTGTTAGGAGATATTTTGCATTTATTAGAATAGGAAATTTATGCCTTGGGCCTTGCATGGTCTCAAAGAACAAAATTGATATATATGAGAAATTAATGGCCTCCAAAACCCTATTTAGGGTTTTGACTCTCCTTTGCATGATAAATATTGGATGAGGGCCTCATTGTTAAAGCTGGCTGTTGGTTGCTTTGTCAGTTTTTGAACTGAGCATAGGCTCTCAATTGTAAAGAGTTTTTTGTAATATCCCAAAATGGGAATCACACATTAAGCCTACTAAAATAAAAAACTCCTGAGGATTCAATGCACTGAAATGATTTTGAAACTCATGGATCCCTTATATCAGCTCATCTAAGATATAAATACAAAAGGAGAGCAAAAACAAATCAAACTAGGTGGGTTAAACAGATCTCCCACAACATAGTCTAGCTGAAAAACACCCAAAGAGAGGGCCTGTAGCTATATGCAAGAAATGCTTCAGGAATAATACAGTTTATCAATTTACAAGCATGAGAACAACATGGAGGCTCATCTTTCAGCTATACAATAGCAAATTAGATCTACAGTGCATCTTATATAGTGTATAACAGAAATAGAAAGAATGTACAAGACAAAAGCCTCAAAATGAGCTTCTACAACAACATGAAATGGCAGAATAAGATTGAAAACGTTATTTTCATTGTTGAAGCATGAAGTACATTAAAAATAAGATCTACATTAGATCTGTACACAAAATTATAGACATATTTCAGATCAGTATACAAGATAGGCTCCTTTATACACTCCCCTTGGGGATCTCAACAAAACATGAACAACAGTGAGTAGATCTGAGATCTAAGTCACAAATCGAAAGAAGTATTCAAAAAATTATGAATCATAACATATGTAGTAGATCATATATGAACTAACATATATTTTTTGGCCAACCCATGGATCACCACAGTGAAAGGGAGAAACCAATCACTAGAGATCTCTCCTCTAAAGTGATGCCAGGTCTCCCTGCAACTCTAATCTTGCAAATAATGCAATCATGGAAGAGGGAATGCACTGTAGGCTCTGAGAATGCTATGGCCTACTACCAATGTGTGGATTTGAAGCTCAAAGGGTCTAGAACAAACATATCAAAGGGATAGATTACTTTCCCAGTGAGAAGAAGTGTTAGAACTACATAGATCTGAAAAGATCTATTCTCCACTTGCTGCAGCTCACATGAAAAACTCCATCCTAAATAAGACTGCGTTGTAGATGCAATTTGTGGCTTGTCCAAATGTTGGATAGTGGACTAGACAAACAAGACTCCTCCAAGAGCATGCTCAAGGAAGGAGGTGGGAATCCTAAAGAGGAAAACTCGAAGAGGAGTGTCCAAAAAGACAATACCTTCAGAAAATAATACCATCAACAACCCCTTCCTGTTGTTGCCCTCCCTCTTTTATAAGATGAAAGCCTTTTCAAACCCTAAACCACCTCAATGAGTTAGCCCCTTTCACATGTGGAGCCTCCATCTAAAACTGCGTTGTGTATCCATGAGGTTCATTGCACCTAGAATGTGCTGATGATTTGGTCAAGGTTGACCCAATCTCATGATTCAAACCCATTCACACTTGCAACAGTTTATTTACAAGGCCCAAATATATCTTTGTTTACATAGGCATTGATTTATTCATGGTTTTTAGGAGTTTTACATGTCCTCCTTTACATTTTATTCATCAATATGAAATGAAAAATAAGACAAGGAAAAATAGGATATTCCCATTAGCTTGGGTTAAATGGGGATATTAAAGTCCTCCCCTCCAAAATGTTGCTTTTCCTCAAGCAACTGATAAGGTGAGTGCTGCAAAAATTCTCCTGCATTGGTGACATCATCAAAGATCAAGCTCCCATCATAAGCTAGATTCTCACCAATCCAAACCTCCATGAATTGTTTCTCCAAAGTCAATATGAGATGTGCAGAATTCACCCCACAAGGAAACGAGATCTGATGTCAATCACCCATGGTTTGCCTAATGTTCCCTCTAAAATTTATAACATAAGACACATGGAGAATTTTCAGCCCATTAGGCACATGCATACCTCCCATCCTCCCTCCATATATTCCAATAAAATGTACAAGCATGCCATCAATGTATGGGCATCAAATAATGTACAACCAAATAGAAAGGTGCACATATGGGGGTGGGTCATAGTCCCACATGTGGAACCAGCATAATGCATCTCTTGCCTACATCAACCCAGGATGTAGTAAGTGGTTTTCCCATCACTTACTTGAAGCCCATGCCATCTCACTATAGCTGAATGTGTGAGATATGTTTGGTGCCTTAGGAAAGCACCCATCATGAAACAAGATCTCCCTTTGTCCACCAAAGGAGTGGCCAAGTGCAGCAGTGGTTGTGGCCCCATATTTTCCATGAGATTGACAAGATAAAACTATCCTCCTTGGAGTCATGGCCTGCGTAAACATGGTGAAAGAATGCATACAATAAGAAAAATAAACTTGTTTTACATGAGCATATTTTTCACCAATAGTCCTTGTGATAAAATTGGAGTGGTGCATAGATCTATCTTCTCCCTCAAGAGGGGAAAGATAAGGCTGAATTAATTCTCCAACAATGTTATGTTTTTTCCCCATCTCCACAAAGTTCATGCATCTCCGACAATGTTGATATAGTTCTCCTTCAAAGCCCTCCCAATAGTAGCTCCTCAATATGATGTTGTTGAGCTTCATAGAATATTCATGGCTGAAACATAACTCCTCATAGGACCATTGTAGTGACTTCTCCTTGAGCTTGGAGGCTCTAGATAATAATATCCTACCATGATCATAGATGACCCCATCTTGGATTGAATAATCTTCATCAGGTAGCAAGTCATCAAGGATCATGCATGTATGAAGATCCTTGGAATATTCCACCAATAGTTGGGACTTCCACTATGGCTCTAGTTTGCCCAACAATGATAGCGCTGATAATGTGTCAACTAAAGTGGTTGCCATGTTGTTTCTCTTCTCCTTGACATCCTCCATGTCCAAGGTGTATGTTGGAAGGCCATGCCTCCCATTTTTCTCCTCTTTGACATCTCCCATGCCAAAGGTATGAGATGGAAGGTTGCTACTCCCCTCTTGCTTCTTTTTAGTGTCAACCTTGATTCTTGTTGTTACACAATTTTTTGGTCATATAATCCATTGGTATTAGATGGACCCAAGCACACCATGTAAGACCAATTTTACACTAAGTATAATTAGATTCACTATGAAAATAACTTAGTAAAACCACCTTTATTAAGTTGTTTATGATCTAAACAAGAAACCCCATGGGGAAACATTAAATAAATCCATATTTGTTTGATTTTCCTCAAGGAATAATTAGTTAAACAATAGTTTAATTAATATTCCTGGTTATATTTAACCCAAAACAAGGAAATTAATTAGATAAATCATTATTTATCCTATTATTTTCTAAGAATAATTATTTAAAAATTACTTAAATAATATTCTTTCTTAAATATGACTAAATATCCCTTAAATAATTAAATAAATCATTATTTATTTGATTATTACTCAACCATATCCTTAAAATGATAAATAAATCATTTATTTATTTATTATTACTCAATCACATCCTTAAAATGATAAATAAATCATTTATTTATTTATTATTTACAAATAAGGGGATTTGACTCAAGTAAAATTCCTTTTCCCTCCAACAAATATAATAAAATATTCCATAAAAATTGGATCTTGATTTGGTTAATAATATTTTAATTATGTACCAATATCTAGACTAACTCAATATTTTGTTATAAATAGAAGGGTTTTCCCATTCATTTGTCACCTTTTGTTGCCAAAATATCACTCTGGATCTCAACTCTTGGTCTGACTATTGATCCACCATCATAGCCATATTTTTCCATTTTTTTCTGGGTTTTCTACACCATCAAGAGAGAGGAATTCTAAATCTGAAGTGCTGGGGACTTACAAGAACCCATCCCATTGAGGAGAACCAGGAACACCCTCTTGTGTTTTCCTCCCAGGTGCCATTAATACAAAATTCATTTTGATATATTCTTGTCTTGTATATTGGATGCATGGAGTAAATCTTGTTTTTTCTACTGTTTAATGTCTTCTAATGCATAGATCTAGATTTCTGTAGCATTTATCTTGATCACCTAACTACAGATCTTAAGATATTAGCAGTCATTTCTACTGTTAGGGTTGTTTGTTATGCGCAGCTAAAGTGGTCTTTTTTCGTACTCTTGGAATTAAGATTCATACTAACACTTGCAACATCTTTCTTCAACGCAATATGAGATGAGAGAATGGATAGTGATGTCATGTCAAGAGGAAAATTCTTTCCCTCTCTTTGTACCTTTCCCATACTCTCAGCGCTGAAGCATGGTCTCCTAATGCTGCCTTCCTTCTTAGATCTATGGAAGGAGCATCAATGCATGAAACATCTTCCATCAAATCTGAATCAAGTAGTCTCCCAGGAGGTACCACAAAATAAAAATGTCTCATGGCTCATTCCCATGTGAACAAAAAATGGGAACATAATATGACTACTTCCACTGCGCAAATCCATCTCTAATTGTTGTGTGGAAGTATCATGGTAGGGAGAAGTTGGAGCAATTCCCCCATATTCGTCTTCATCACCCACCTTATGCAATATCTCACAGTCTAAGGTGCTCCCTCTAGATGCAGTTAATTTGTGAACACCCATCATCTCCTTGGTGTCAACAATCTTGATCACAAAGGATTGATCCATCATAGTGTGTGTTCCAAAATGTGGATACGGTGTTGGAACACATTTCATCTACTATTTTGTCTCTTTGTCTATCATCATAGGCACATGCTACTCATCCTCTCCACGTATAGGATCCTTGGGGCCTCCTTGCAGAGATACAAGGGCCCTCTTAGTGGAAGCAATAGCTTCAACTCCATATTTCAATATAAATAGATTTCCTCCTGATGTCACAATGCTGGAGGAACTTTTTAGTTCTACTTATTTCTTCTCCTCATTAATGGAGTGTGCGCCATCAATAAGAGATCCTTTTTCTTGATCTCTTCCTAAGGAAATGACACTCTTTTCTTCTCTTTTAGAAGAATTATCTTGTTGAAGTAAGGATTTTTCCCTTGGAAAATCATGTGGCAGATCTCTAACCCTTCCAGCAATGTTCTAAAATGGAGTTATCTTCATGGATCTTCTTTCTTCTTTGAGTTGACAAAACTCTGGGAAGCCTAGATTCTCTTTGAATATTTTATACCAATATTCATATTCTGGGAGGTAGTCACCAAGATTCTCCTCCTCTGGTGTCTTTCCATCTTCTCCTTTTGCAAGGAATGCAGGCATGCTACAACGTTGTAGATCAGATTATGTGGTTGAATGCTCACGCACATCAAATGAAGTAGTGGGGCTTCCTTCCTATGAAAACCTCTTCAAGACATCTGCTAGTATTTCATTCCTCACTCCCCTAATTTATTCCTTCAGTTCATGCAAATATTGATAAATAATATTAGATAACTCTACTCCTTTAATTCTTCCATACAAAGGGGTTTCAACCTTGCTTTCTTTGTCTTTGGTGTAATCACTTTTATTCTGTTTTCTTCTATGATACATATGCTATATGTCATTGAGAGGCTCTCCTTATTTTCAATACATATTGGCTCAAGGAATGCATAGGTTGTTCCAAGAAAGATGCTCCAATACCACTGTAATATCCCAAAATGGGAATCACACAACAAACCCGCTAAAATAATGCACTCCTAAGGATTTAGTGCATTGAAATGATTTTTTAGCTCCTGGATCGCTTATATCAGCTCATCTAAGATCTAAATCCAAAATGAGAGAAAAAACAAATCAAACTAGGTCGGTTAAACAAATCTCCCACAACCTACTCTAACTGAAAAACACCCAAAGAGAGGGGTTGCAGCTATATGCAAGGACTGCTTAAGGAATAATGCATTTTATCAATTAAAATAATGAGACCAACATAGAGGCTCATATTTCAGCTATACATTATAAAATTATATCTACAGTGCATCTTATACAGTGTATAAAAAAAATATAAAGAATGTACAAGACAAAAGCCTCAAAATGAGTTGCTACAAAAACATGAAATGGCAGAATAAGATTGAAAATATTATTTTCATTTTTGAAGCATGTAGTAGATTACAAGTCATATCTACAGCAGATATGTACACAAAATGATATATATATTTCAGATCTGTATACAAGATAGGCTCCTTTATACACTCCCCTTCGGGATCTCAGCAAAACAGAACAACAGTGAGTAGATCTGTGATCTAAGTCACAGATCTGCAAAAGTATTCAGAAAATTATGAATCATAACATATGTAGAAGATCAGATATGAAGTAACATGGATTGGTTGGCCAATCCATGGATCACCACAGTGAAAGGGAGAAACCAATCACTAGAGAGCTCTCCTCTAAAATGATGCCAAGTCTCCCTGCAACTTTGATCTTGCAAATAACACAGTCATGGAATAGGGACTATGTTGTAGGCTCTAAGAATGTTGTGGCATGCTGCCAATGTGTGGATCTAAAGCTCAAATGGTCTAGAATAGACTTATCAAAGGGATATATGACTTTCCCAGTGAGAAGGAGTGCTAGAACTACATAGATCTAAAAATATCTATTCTCCACTTGCTACAGCTCACATGAACAACCCAATCCTAAACAGGATTGCGTTGTAGATGCAAGATGTGGCTTGGAAAAATTCTAGATAGTGGAATAGGAAAAAAAGACTCCTCCAAGAGCATGCTCAAGGAAGGAGGTGGGAATCCTAAACAGGAAAACCTGAAGAGGAGTGTCTAAACAAACAATACCTTTGGAAAATAATACCATCAACAACCCCTTCTTGTTGTCCTCCTCCATATTTTATAAGATAAAATCCTTGTCAAACCCTAAACCACCTCAATGATTTAGACCCTTTCACATGTGGAGCGCCCATCTAAAACTACGTTGTGTATCCATGAGGTTCATTGCACCTAGACTGCACCGTTGATTTGGTCAAGATTGACCCAATCTCATGATTCAAACCCATTCACACCTGCAAGAGTTTATTTACATGGCCCAGATATATCTCTGTTTACATAGGCATTGATTTATTTATGGTTTTTAGGAGTTTTACATGTCCTCCTTTACATGTTATTAATCAATATGAAATGAAAAATAAAACAAGGCAAAATAGGATATTCCTATTAGCTTGGGCTAAATGGGGATATTACATTTTTGGCCTTAGAGCCTTGTAATCCTTTTGAACTGAATGATAATGGAGCCAAGAACTTTGCAGGATTCATGAACATGGAAAATGGTGATGCCTTTCTTATTTTTTTATCATTTTCTTATGTTTTACATGTTGTTTCATCCTTCTCTTGCATTTGAACAAAATGTTTAGCTTAAGGTATGCTGTTAAAAGTTCATTAAGTCTATCTGCTTCTCTTGCTTTCATGTTTTCCTTTACTAGGTCAGTTTAGAGAATTATTAGTTTCTCTCTAAACCCACTCTACTTGTTTATCTCATGAATGATTCAATGGAGTCAGTGTCAAAGAGGTTTTATGGTTAGCCCTGCCCTTTTCCATCACTTTAAACATTGTTTTTGAGGTTTTTACTTCAAAGTATTGCTGTTTAGGTTTAACTAAAGAGGTTTATGATTTTCCATGCCCTTTTCCTCATCTTAAATACTTTCCTTGAATTTTCTCTGTAGTTTTATTAATGAAGTTAGGAGTTCCCTCTTCTTTGATCTATGTTATATTTCATCTTGCATGTTTTCTTTTTCTGAAGGTAGATTGGTCAAGGAGGTTAGGAGTTCTCTACTCTCTAGGGTTTACTGGATTGTTGTCTTGATGTTTGCTTGCTAGGGTTAGGTCAAAGAAATATGGTATGTCCTGTCTTTGGTTTTTTATTTATAAAAAGTGTTATTATAGGCCATTATTGTTGTATTTTTTGAGAAGTGGTTCTTAACTACCCTTTGCACCAACTTTGTTCCCAATTTATTGTTCACTTCACTCACTTAAAGCCTTGAAGATCCATTCAGCCCTGTTAAATTTCCCTCTAAAGCATCCTTGAATTATTTTTGTACCTTTCTAGACCTATTGAAGACTCCATAGCCCAATGGTCTAAGCCTCTCCTATTCTATCTGTTTCCCTTGACAACCTACCCAACCAATAAAAAAAAAAGAAGAAGCCCTAAACCTAATAACTAGCCTAAAATGAAAACCTAAAAGCTATCAAGTTACATCATTTACATGAGTATAGAGAGATCCCTCTCTGAGTCCAGGAAAGCTAGGTCCTAGGACTCCAAAGACAGGTTTTATGTTACCCTTGTACATTTTTCCTTGCTAACCTGACAAATTACGGGGACCTAACATAATGGCAATCACAGTGGGACTTTCTGGGTTAGTGAAAATTTGAGTATTCCTTAAGACCTTAGAAAACCCACAAACATCCTTATATTGGTATTTAGTTGTTGATGGTGGACAATAAGAATATCCTTAAAACAGTACACATCATCCACCTGGCGACTCCACTAGTCATCAGTAGCCCTTTTGACCCCCACCAGTTCTCATAGACTCTCCTACAAATGCATTAATCGTGCTGATGGTGGACAACAAAGTTGAAACCTTCCATCTGGAAACTCCACAACACTCAATGGACCTAAAGACTCCACTTGTTACACCATTTTTTTGGTCATCTAACCTACTATCATTAGATGGACCCAAGTACACCATGTAAGGCCAATTTTTCCCTAAGTAAAATTGCTTTCACTATGAAAATAACTTAGTAACCACATTTATTAAGTTGTTTATGGTCTAAATAGGAAACCCCATGAGGAAATATTAGATAAATATACATTTTTTTATTGTCCTCGAGGAATAATTAGTTAAACAACATTTTAATTAATATTCTTGGTTATATTTAACCCAAAACAAGGAAATTAATTAGATAAATCATTATTTAACTTATTATTTTCCAAGCATAATTATTTAAACCTTATTTAAATAATATTCTTTGTTAAATATGACTAAGTCACCCTCAAATAATTAAATAAATCATTATTTCTTTGATTATTACTCAACCGCATCCTTCAAAATGATAAATAAATCATTTATTTATTTATTATTTACAAATAGAAGGATTTGACCCAAGTCAAATTCCTTTTCCCTCCAACAAATATAATAAAATATTCCATAAAATTTGGATCTTGATTTGGTTAATAATATTTTAATTATGCACCAATATCTAGACTAACTTAATATTTTGATATAAATAGAAGGGTTTTACCATTCATTTACCACCTTTTGTTGCCTAAAGATCACTTTGTATCTATACTTTTGGTTTGACTATTGATCCACCATCATAGTCATATATTGCTACTATTTTTGTCTGGGTTTTCTACAACATCAAGAGAGAGGAATTCTAGATTTGAAGTGTTGAGGACTTACAAGAACCCATCCCATTGAGGAGAATAGGGAACACCCTCTTGTGTTTTCCTCCCAGGTGCCATTAATACAAAATTCATTTGATGTATTCTTGTATTGTCTATTGGATGCATAGAGTAAATCTTGTTTTTTCTACTATTTAATATCTTCTAATGCATAGATATAAATTTTTGCAGCATTCATCTTGATCACCTCATTACAGATCTGAGGATATTAGCAGTCATTTCTGCTATTAGGGCTATTCTTTATGTGTATCTAAAGTGGTATTTTGTTGTACGCTTGGAATTAAGATTCATACTAACACCACCAATAGAGAAATCTAGACTGGTTGAAAATATGCAGCAACCCTTTCTGATTTACAAACATGGATCCAAGGATACAACAGAGATATGCTCTAATGAACACAGATCACATCCCTAGGTTCCCACACAAAATGCCTTAGATAGATTGGTTTCCAAACCTGCCTATGTTTCAAGATGAAAAAGTTGATGACCCCTTGTTACATCTCATCAAATTTCATATAAATGTATGGAGGTTCAAAGTTGAATGGCATGAAGATTTCCTCATGAAAATGTTCATGGGGACATTAGAAGGTAAGGAAAGAGAATGGTATGAAGGCCTAAACCCTAACACCTTGTTTTCTTTGAAGGATTTCCACAAAGTATTTTATTAACACTAGAAAGAATATTGCTCATCTCTGTCACTAGCTGAAAATTAATGTGATGAATCTGAAGACCTTATAAAATACCTTGTAAACATTGATGAAGACTTGGGAAAGTGGCATCCTAAAAGCCTATTAGAAGAAGTTCATGATTTTCATTCTCAAATCATCTATCATGAAAGTCAAGAGGAGCTGGTTGAGGATGAAATTAATCTGGAAACAAAGGAAAACCCACAGGATATATATCTGAAGGCACAAGTGATGATTCACCATTTCTTATAGGTGAGGCTCAAGAAGACATTTAGACTCAAAATCAGCCTTCACATAAAGAAGAAAAATGTTGTAGTGCTATCCAAAGAAAGAGAAATATGCCTCCTCTTTTAACTGAAGAGGAAATAGATTAGATTATAAGCATACAACCAGCCTCTAAAACTTCATGTGAGTAGAACATTTCTATTTTACCTCAAGCTAATCCTAGCCACCACAGATCAGAAAATGGACTTGTAGATCAATTTAAAGAGGAACAATCTGATAATCCAATATGTTTGATTGGTGACATTACTTATTTTGATGGCTATCCAAGGTTTCATCAGTACGATGATGGTCATGTTCTCCAAGCAGAAGCCAATCTTACAGAGAAATTTGTAGCTAGTTTGTGGGAGGGAGTTCATTTTCATCAAAATAGTAATCAACCAATACATGCTAGCTATGCCACTATTGAGGATAGTCTAGAAATCTTGGAGGTAAGTGAAGCATCTCTGCCTCTTTGTTCTACTTCATTACAATCCATCAAAAATAATTTTCATGTGATTTGAAACCAGTAGTCTTGCAGTCTTGATGTTAAGGTTGAGGAAGATGATGAAACTCTTGAGAAAGTTGTTAATAAGGATATTTTTCCTGAAATGGTTGAGGAAATCCTTTGTGACATGGAAATATCCTCAGCTCCAGATTTTTAGCCACCAAGTCCCATTGAATTTGAAATTGTAGATGAAGGCTTGGAAATTAATAACCACAGGAGAATTGCTCTATTGCCTTCTCAAGAGGATTTACTACCAAAGATTAGTCCTGCCCATCAGCATGATGACCTTCACACAGATTTCAGCCCCCTCAATCAAAATACATCAAGTTTTCTAGAGGACAGTATTGCAATATATGATGAGGTTGCCAGTGCTGATGATCAAGAAGAAGAGTTGGAGCTTTTTGTTCAAAAGAATTCCAAGTTGAGCCAAGTGGAGGAAAAGGTAGTCCTAGATGAAGCTTACCTTTCAAATCCTCTAAGGCAGGTATTGTTTCAAGGCCCCTTTGCTGATTTCTTAGAAATATTGAAGGAGAGAGTGAAATATGTTATAAGAATTTTTCTGCAAGGTTTAAAGGATATTTCAAGCACTACTATTCAAACATAAGTGAGGTGTGAGTGGCCTTTCTATGTTTTTAGCACACTCAAAGAGATGAATGAAAATCACCCATGGAATCATCTACTTGATTGGTTATATTGGAAAAGGGAGTTCACCAAATGAATGTATCATATGTAAGACAAATTAGGATAGATTAGGTATGCAAATAAGCTCATTACTACCAGCATCCTTCTAGCTTTATTTTGAGATTGTTTTTTCAAAAATTGAAAACACAAAAATATAGAAATGAAGAAAAGAGGGAAGTTTTAAAGAAGAGGTACAACCCTATATCCAAAAAGAGTATTTCTGAAAGTGTGCAAGCCTAAATGTCACTACTACTTGAGAAAAAGGCTTTTTTAGTTATCTAGCCTAATCATGACTGGACATGTGTTAAATTTCTGCTGATAGGTTAGTGAAAGAATATTTCCAAACCATGTAAACATTGTCTCATCAGTAGATGTTATGAAACTAGCTCCAAAAATAGAAGAAAAGAGAGATCAATGCCTTAGAAATCAGCCACTTCAAGGGGGAAATATCCAATACATTACATAAATGAACAATTCTTGGATGATACAAAAGAAAAAACCTCCTTTCTATATATAGGAGTCCATGGGGCCACAATGCAATCCCAATGGGGCCACAATGTAACCTTAGCTGACATAACAATAATAATGTAAGGACACAATTATAACAATATGGGGGTTACAGGGGTGCACCAATAAAAATAAGGGTGGCTACACTAACATAATAAGGAACTACACTATTAATATAGGGTCTTAACAATAGATTAGGTTAGGAGAAGAGATACTGGCTCCCAAAGCTCAATTTAGAACCAAGGAGGAATGAGAGGGATGTGTGACTAATTTCAAATTATAATCCCTCAAGTTTCTAGTTTTCACTTGTACAAAAATAATGCTTTTGTGCAGCTTGTCCAAATGCCACAGCCCATGACAAATCAGATTGCTTAATCCCGATTTGATCATGTTTTCAATTTTCATGTCAGTAGGTTAGAGAATAAAAGTTTCTCAAACAGATTAATCTTGAAAAATGATTAGAGTAGGTAGAGAATAAGAGAGTTCATTAGCCAAATATGAACTCTTTGAAGTGATAAGGGTACAAGTAGGTATTTTTGTATGCTTTTAAAAGAAAATAATGTCAAGGGTTTTCTAGTCCAAGTGCACCTAAAAGAAGAAGAAATGTTAGGCAAAGTATGATGGGTAGGTAGAAATGAGGTTGAAGCGAACATGTATTTCTGATTTTGAGATCATAGCTTCAAGAGAACATCAAAAGATGATGAAGAAGGATCTGAAAAGTGAAAGTAAGGCAATGGTATTAAAAACTCGGAGATTTGAAATCGAATGTCTTGGACACCTCCTGAAAAGGAGCCGCCCTCCCCAAGTGGATCCACTATTAGTCATCAGTAATTTTTACTATCTGTACATGACTAAGTATTGATCCTAGATTTCTCAAAACAAAATTCACTAAATATTGTGAGTTTTAGAAATCTCACTGCCTTCATTATCCTTAGAGAATAATTTTCACTATCCTATCATTTTTCCATTCCATGGTCACCCTACCACTTCTAAAAGACTCCTTATGGGCTTGTGCCACTCATATGTCATTTTTCCCACCTATAACCTTAGCACTCTATTTTTCCTTAGCCTCACAAATCCATTTGAAATCTCAGGTTTACATGTAGCCTAACTCATTCTCGTGACTCACCAAGTTCCTCAAGCATTGATGGTCTCAAAACTATCTACGTAGGCTCTTTAGATAAATAAAGTACATTGGTTTTTTAATGTTCATTACACCACTTTGTCAATACTCTGTTTTTGCACTTGAAGCCTCCAAAACCAATTTTCAGTCAAGATCAAGTCAAAGAGCCCCTCATTAGGTAAAATATGATTTGATAGGGTCCAAGGTCATCATCTCCAAGGAAGACTACCATTCAGCTTCAAATTTTCCACATAAGGTAATGGGATAGCTTGACATTTTTGCAGAAGTGTTAAGAGGCCAAAAAAAAGAAGAAATTATTGAGGTAAGATGTCTGCTACTCAATGATGACATCTTGCAGCAAGGAAGAAAAGAGAATTATTGTTTTATCTTGGCAGTCCAGCAAAGTGCCAACATAGTGAATAAACTACAGAAAGGGAATAGGGAAGGTAAATGGTAAGTCGAACTCCATAATGAAAACCAAGAAAGATCCTAAAGATGCCACTGTTATCATATCCTTGACTGGTGAAAATGAGTTTTCCATGCCTAGATGAGCAAGATGTTAAGCCTCCATGATGATAACAGAAATAATATTTGAAAGGGGTTGTTCTTTGCAATAATCGAAAGTTTTCCAGGGTAAAATGTCTCATTGTTTCAAAGAACAAGGAAAAGAGTATCAGTGAAAGGAGAATCACATTATCATTTCAATCACCTACACTCAGTGATCAAAAATATGAAAAACATGGTGTTGAGTTCCAATATCAAAACCAAAGGTGATTATAAAATTGTTGTTGTGCAAATGAGTATGTCAAGCTTCAGGAACAAAGGGAAAGGACACTTCAGTGTTTTATGGCACCTGCAAATCAGAAGTGACCAAAGAAGGTAAAGGACATTCTTTGAATTCCATAATGCATGTAAAAATAATGTTGTGATGGTGTTGCCTTGTGTTTTTAGTCTCAAAGGTGTCAAAAGAAAACATATCAAGCCCCCAAGATTAAAAAATTCAAGGTTATCATCTCTGTCACCTGTACAACAAAAACTGTGTAAAAGAGTCAGTGAAAGGGGAAAAGGAACTAGAAGAATTAAGAAGTGGTTTACAAAGGTAAATCAAACACCACAACCCATATAATTTATTTCACACTTCATATAAATCATTGGTACATTGCAGATATTTTTAAGTTTCAAAGAGAAAGAAAAATTTTAGTTTTTAGGTCAAATTCGGGCAAGTTTGCATGGCACTGTGCACCTAGCAGTTTATCCTTTGTTTTTATACACTGTGCTACAAGCCTAGAGGCAGGCATTGCACGCCCACTCAAAAGACCTGACAGGCCCGAGAAGGAGCCTTGGTGGTGCGTGCCTGGCACAAGGTGCCCACCCTAACTTGTTTCTTACTGGACATTCCCGAAAAAAAACATATGCATTGTGCATGAATCTCGACCCGAAACCCTATGCGCTCGCTACATGCAGGCCTACCCAACACCCCGGGCAGATGCTGTGCCTTTGGCCAGGAAGGCCTTCCAAGTAGATAAACCACTTATTCAACCTCAAAATTGCTTTCAAATTGCCTCCTAGGGTCTTTCAAACATTATTAAGGATAAGTGCCATCAAACACACTCAATTGCAAGCCCTTTTTGATGATTTAATTGAATGATAAATAAAACCTAGGAAACTACCCTAAGGCTTAAAATTGACATCACTGTAGAGCTTCATTCCATTTTGCTATGAAGAAATGAGTGATTGACCAGGGTGCTTACATTATGAAAGGGCTACCACTGAAGTTTTCAGTCTCTCACCATCCCATGCATTTTAATCCTCATTAAATCACCTCACTCACTTGCAAATATACCTTTTTCATCACCATTCCATTCATCTCAATCCCATTTGCAGAGCTAGGGTTTTCAAAGGCAGAGCTATTAAAATGTCAAGAGGAGGGCGAAAGTGCAAGTGATATAGAGCCTCAAATGTTATAAATGCAGTAAGGTAAACATAAATGCAAAAGACAGTAAAGATGTAAAAACTAATGGAGATGATGCCCATGATAAATCAAACAGATGAAGGATCAAATTGTGACAACAGCAAGGAAATAAGGGAAATATTAGAAAGGCAGAAAAGGGTAGTGAATAAGATATCAGTGAAGAAAATGCCAACAAGGAAAAGCCTTCAAGGAGGCGAAGGAGGTGTTAGATCCTTGTAATTAGGAAGATTGGCAAAGTCCGACAGCAGGGAGAACATCATTTCAACCACTTTGGGATTCTAGGATCTAGCCCTCCTGAATCCGGAGAGGGATCTCTCCAATAAGTGTAAATATGGATTGATCTTTAAAGGTTTTAGGTAATGATATTAGGCTAGTTATAAATTCCAATGGTTCTTCTTTGTTTTGGATGGTTGAGCATGATCATTATTTGAGTGGAAAGTTCTAAATGGAAAGAGTTTCAAAGGTGTGAAGTTTTAAGCAAGTAGAAAAAGCTTTGGCTAAAAAGATGGATGTAATGCAGGTTTTAGTCCATTGGGCTATGGAGTCATAATAGGGTTTTAATTAAAACAACCAAGTGTAAGAGTGGTCCATGGGGCAATTCATCTATGTCTAAGGATCTCTTTGAAGTTGATTTTATGGAATGAAATGGTACAACAAGAAGGGGAATTAAACAAATGAAGAACAAAGAGTAGCCCAAGATTTGGTAAGTACTTTGAAAATAGCCAGCTTTTGACATACACTTAAGAAAGACATAAAAGCAATCCAAGATCTGGTAAGTACTTCGAAACTAGCCAGCCTTTGATAAACTTTCAATAGAAAAACATTTAAACACAAAGTGAAACACAAATGATAACAAAAAATGGTCTAAGATCTGGTAAGTACTTTGAAACTAGCCAGCTTTCAACACATTGTTAGGGAAACTTTCAGACAGTCTTTGGGCATAAAACTAGGACCAGTGCTCACCATATCTTCCTTAGTTCATCTATACTTAGCATAAACTAAAAATAACATTTAAGAACAATATTAAGCTAAGAGAGTAGGACGAGGGAATGCCAACATTTCTAACTGCTTAAACGGAATTAAATAATTCCTAAATAACACAATTTGGAAGAAAACATTTAGATAAAGATTATCAGTCAGAGAAGGGTAATGATATATAGTAAATCACAACTCTATGCTGGATGTTATTTATTAGAGAAGGTGGAAAAAGTGAAAACAAAAATGAAATAACAATTTACAATAAGAAATAACATCACCGTCGACATAGGCCAGGATCCCATAAATCAGCTTGTATTGATGCTTCAAACCAGTTACAGCTTTAAATCCAGTGTTTCAGGTTAGCAATCATCTTCACTTCTCAGCCTAACTATTCTATCACAAGCAGAGCTTCAAGAGCCAGTGAACACTATTTACAGGTAGAAATTGCAAGCTCAAGTATATTTCAAAGTTCTGCAACCAACGTTTTCTAATCTTCTACAGAACTATTTATAGAAGGAATGAGGAGGTGGGATCTAATAAAAGATCTCGTGGGTCAATTAATATAGATTAATGCTTCTCAGCCTTTGAGGGGCTTAATGGAGAAGAGTACAGATATTTTCACTGTATTAATTGATTTACATTTAAGAATTAAGCTTGGTGGGAGCTTTTTTTTACTTTTAAGGCTCTGTTTCATGAAATAATAACTCTACGGATATTTTTCATTAAGTTCCTTTAGCAGAATTAAATTTTCGATTGTGCTGAGGCAAAAATATTCTTTCTGATCAATAACTTTGGCCTCTGTTTGAATGCTTTTAAGGTAACAGATCGCTTTGTGGTAGCTGAGAGGAATCAATTGGCCTCTGTTGTGACAGTGGAGGCTTTCCTATTTGATGAATGTTTGATTTGTCTTTAATTATGTCTTAATTTAATGGATTAGGATTTTGATAATCAATCTTAGTCGTAATCCATCAAACTATGGAACTCATCTTCAATCTTCAGTTTTGGTTGTGGTAGGTATTCAACACTGATACTCTTTTAATGTGATTTTGTGTGTCTTCTTGATGTGTAGGGCCGCACAGGGCTCATATGGCATCAATTCCCATGAAGCATTGATGAAACGTGGAGGTGAACCCTATGAATGGATTCTATTTTATGAATCAAAAGCATAGGAATCATCATCCCTGGCCTTTAGCTTTTCTTCAATATAACGGAAAAACCACTAAACACCTGCAAAATACAAAACTAATTAGGAAATTGTTCATTATTGGGTTTAACTACTTCGGAGGCTATGGGGAGGAGCATGGTCATCGGATGGCAACATCCAATGGTGTAGATTGGTTTTCGGGAGGTTTAAAAGGAAAGTGGAGGAAGAATTAAGTCACAGTCATTGATTGCGCAGAGATCAACGGTCAGGATTAGTTGTGATTTAACAGTGTGAAGGAGTCACATTGATTGGAAAATAGAATAAATGTGAAGCAATGGGGTAAAAATATTTGTTTCAGAGGAAATATGGTAAAAAAAGAGTTGGGGTTTCGGGATGATCGTGGACCGTTGGATTAGATCCACCCAACGAGATCAATGGTGGATATTTGCGTTAAAACTCCTTTGGTAGAGGTGAAGGGAAATAGTGTAAAGCTATATTTAATCTGGGCCATTGATCTGCATAGATCAATGGTGGAAGGCGCACGTGATAAAACACAATGGAAAAAGGGAAAGTGGTTTCAGGAGGTAAAACCACTGTTTTCGCGTAAGAAAAATGTGGGGAGGTGTTTTTTCCCTTTTGAACATGATATGTGTTCCCACCCGACACGTGGCTTTTCAAAACCACCAAAATCACACTGCCCTTGGGAAATTATCCTTCGTGTTGAAAGCTATGTGATATGGAACGTGGACTGTTAGATCTGGGGCCTTAGATCTGACAGAGGAGAATGAGCATGACATGAGATAGATGTGTGGATGGAAGCGGAGAGGGCAGTTTCAATCTGAGTCGTTGGATGTAGAAGATCGATGGTTAGGATTGACTCTGGAATTTAAACAAAATAATATAGAGGCGGAGAAAGGGTTAATATGTACCGTTGATCTACAGAGATCAACAGCGGTGATTGGCCGAGAAACATTATGAGCGGTGCTGCATGTTTTCAACCAAAGTCGGGAGATGTGATCTGGACCGTCCGATTTTGACACGTGGATGGCCCAGATGCAATTGGGGATCAGCAATCAGTGGGGTGAAGAACTTTCATAGCGACGATGTGATTGAGCGTTGACCGTCGATCTGCAGATTGGATTGACGGTGGGAAATAAATCGAAGGGGTTCAAAGGCGAGGGAAAAGTTAATAATCATAGCAAATATGGGTCGTTAGATCTGGGATATGGCGGATAGATCAAACGGTGGAAGATTCATCTGGGAATGCCGATCGGGGAGAGGAATAGAATGCACCCGATAAAAAACTTGTGATGTGATGTAGCGCGGGCCGTTTGATCGGCTCAAGATCAACGGCAGAGATGGTTTGAAATATCTCCCGGTGGAAACCCCTTTATAATATATGAAAACCTAAAGTTTCATGAAAAAACAAAGGTTTACGTATCAGGGTGGGATATATATATGAAATGGATTGGCGCCCGAATGCGGGGCCTTTGATTATATGGAAGGAAAAAGGCTCGGGGCTTATGTATGAGGGCCAATCGCAATCAGAGATCGGGCATGGTCTCTCAATCTACCTATTTTGGAAATTTACGATGCGATTGGTGCTTCGGGACTTAAAATATTGGTCTCGAGCGTATGTTTATATGGATTAAAGTGGGGGGGTTGGGGGAGGGGGAGGTGGGGGGCAGATTTTATACAATGGGGCTTCAATCACATCAGAACTTTTGACACGGGTCTTTCAATATACCCATTTTTCATTAAAAAACATTGTTTGGGCGCGTTTAGATAAAACTTAGGAAAAAGTGGGTTTATGAATTTATAAAGGAAAATATCAATCAAAGATGGAAAAATAAAAAAATTTAGCACCTGATTGCGAGCACAAGGGTTGTATGGAGTGGTAATAAGATCTGGGGTTGTGCAATAAAGGGCCAATCGCAATTAGAGTTCTCAACTCAACAAAATATTTGTGCACTCTATTTTTTTCGATGCGATAAGTGCCAAAAAGGCTTAGCACCTGGTTCTAGTGCACGGGCACATGTGGGGAAGTGGTTTAGTACTTAGCCTAAGGGGGATTAAACCATTAGTGAAAAATAATTATTCTTTTATGAAATTTTCAGAGTCTTCTGATGAATTTGGGGGTTTCGACAGAGTTGAAAAAGGAGTTTTAAACTCTGTAATATGGAATTTATGAAGGGGAAAATGGGAAGAATGGAAAATGGAGGAACTTCATGGGAAACAAAGGGGTAAAATGAAGGTTATTTTTGAAGTGGATGGGAAGGAAAAAATAGATTTTGCAGCAGTATTTTCTCTTATGGATTTAGCATAATTTCTGAGTTAAAAATGGAAACAGCAATGAAGATTGAAACAAGGGCATGATGTCCCCATAATTTTTCAAGAGATAACACCTTTTAGTAATAAAACTTGTTCCTTGAAGGCTTCAAAATATTTTTAGCCACCATTTGATATGACAAATTTTATTGGTGGCTAACAGTGGCTCCACTTGGGGATGGTGCCTTCTTGAAGGCATCAAGAACTTCAGACTTGCATTCTCTCAGAGGTTGATCAGTGCCTTATCCATTGGGTTGCCTTTATTTACTTGGATGATCTTATTTGTTCTAAAAAATGTTAGCAACCGTGGAAAACAATGGAACTTCATCAATACAGGCTTTCTACCTACCCAATCCTACTGATCTAACATTTTTTCTTCTTTTAGAGTGCACTTGGATTGGAAAAATCTTTTCACAACATTTTATTCTTTTGAAAGCGTAAAATATAATCTATTTATACTCCTTATTTCTCCATGAACTCAGATTAAACAGTTGAGTCCATATGTTTCTCTACCTAATCTACCAATCTGTTAGGATTAAATAGTCTAACAGATTTTTATTCTCTAAATTCTACAATAGAAATTAAAAAACATACAAGTCAGGATTGAATAGTCTAACTTGATGCTGATCTATGGCATAAAAAAAACAAGCTGCACATAGATCTTATTTTGCAGAAAATTAAAATAAAATGGAAGGCTTAAGATCTGAAAGTTTCAAAGCACTTCCTTCATCTTTTACAACTTTGTTTTTTCTTGTGATTGATTTGTCTTTATTTTAACTATTGGTTCAGATTTTGAGCTGATTAGAACCAGTTTTACACCAGTTTTGACTCAGAAAATAAACAGATTTGAGTCATCTCTCTTTTTCCACTTAGGTTCATATTTTGAGCATGTTTGAACATTTAATTTCTAGCCTAATCTACCTACTGATAAGCCAAGATTAAATAGTTTGGAAAATCAAATTCACTATCCTATCAGTAGTAAATTTAAAAATAATTAGTCAATTTAGGTTGTATGACTAATTAGAAGTGTGTTTTTCAGGAGTGGCATTTAATCTTGCACACTTTCAGATCTGTTTCTCTTTTTTTGGTATGGGGTTGCACCTTTATTGTTTTTACAATCTGCCCTCTTTTCTTTCTTCTATTTTTTTTGTATTTTTTTTTTCTAACTTTGAATGCAATGGAGGATGAAATATTTATAATGAAAAAGATAAAAGGGCTTTTAGGACATAATAGGATCAAGAGAAGTAATGTTTAAGCATCCTGCCATTGACATGACACCCAAACAATTCTGCTCCAGTCAACTCTTGTAAGAAAAATGAATTATTACCAGCAGCTGAATGACTGAAGTAAGGGCCAAGCCATAACTTGTCAAATTTTCCATGCTTGCCCTTTTCTTCCCTCCTTGAGTCCCACTTTAAAACTTTGTACCCAACATAGAAATTGCTTCCCTTTTTTCTTCTGTAAAAAATCATTTTGATGTTGTCTTGCTTCTGTAATGCTTTGTTATATACCTCCTCTCTGGTTTGCTGAAGATGAATAGTCTGATTTATCCTTCTGATCATGTCATTATCTTTATACTGAACCTCTTGAATTAACTTCATAACTGGAACAACAAGGATGGTAGGAAAAATTGCATCAGTGCCACACACAAGCTGGTAGGGTGACATGCCAATAGATTTCTTCAAAGTTAATCTATTAGCCCAAAGTGCATGCACAAGCTTTGTGTACCAAGACTTCTTATTTTCCTCCAACATCTTCTTGATTATGTTCACTAAACTCTTGTTTGAGGATTCTGAAATTCCATTACCTTGAGGGTAATAGATCGTGGAATGCCCCAATGTTATCTAATATTTGTGACAAAACTCAACCATCTTCTTGGATCCAAATGATGTTGCATTATCAGTGATGATCTTGGTAGGACAACCAAATATAGAGAGAATATTATTCTCCGTGAACTTTATAATAACAAAATCATTGGCTTTCCTACAAGGGATGGCTTCTATCCATTTAGTGAAGTAGTATATGGCAGTGAGAATCTATCTATGCTGGGCAGAGGATGGTGGATGGATTTCACCTATGAAGTCAAGTTCCCACTATTGAAAAGGGGCTTCAACAGTGATTGGATGCAAAGGTAAGGGTAGCAGCTTCCTTTTGCCTTCAAAAAGTTGACATTTATGACAGGAAATTATCATCTTGTGCACATCAAGAAAGAGAGTAGGCCAATAGTAACCATCCCTCAAGATTTTGTTGGTTGTTGTCTTCCAATATAAATGGCCTCCACACTCTCCTTCATGGAACTCATGCTTAACCTTCTCTGCATCAAACTCAGGAAAAAATTTAAGCAATATACCACTTGCATTTTTCCAATAAAGACATCTATCTATAATGCAATAGTTTATAGATTTTAACTTCAAGAACCTTGCCTTTGTTTTTGTCAAACCAGGAGGTTTATTCAAATTAAGAAAAATATAAATAATATTAGCATACCAAGAGGAATTCATAAAATGGTCTTCAACAATGGGAGTCAAGATTTCCTCTTGTTCATCCAAAGCATTTATCATATTAATATCAAGAACTTGAAAATTTGATTCAGCCATTAATATAGCTAGACCTTGGCATTTGATGAGTTTAGTGGGTTTTATCTATAAATCATATTCAAGAATAACAACTATACACTTACCTCTCTTACCTTCTCAGTCCTGCGTTAGAATGTCTTTGACAACTGAATTTGGGACAAAGGTAATGATGTGTGAGTGCAAGATGTATACTCTGAAGTCTTTTAAAGCTTAACCAAAGCAAAAGCTTGCTTTTCCATAATTTTATACTTCAAAGGAGCATCTCTCAATGCCTTGCTAAAGAATGCAATAGTCTGCTCTTGTCCTTGTGGATTTTTCTGTAAAAGGATAGCAGCTATTGTTCTGATGCAAATTACAAAATATAAAAATCTTTTGAAAAATCATGACTTATTAGAATCGGTGTTTTTGTTAATTCTTGTTTCACTAGATCAAAGGAATTCCTCGCTTCCAATGCCCATTTTACCCCTTGCTCCTTCTTCAGCATTTTTGTAATGTTTCTAAGGAGCTCAACGAATCTGGGGATTAACCTTCTCAAAAAGTTAATCTTTCCAATGAAAGATTGCAACTCCTTGATGTTTCAAGGATAAGAGATCTGCAATATGGCCTCAATCCTCTTTGGATCTATAATAATACCCTCTTCAGAAATAATGTGCCCAAGAAGCTTACCTTCTTGGAGACCGAATAGTGTTTTCTTAGGGTTCAAATATATACCAAAATTTCTACCTCTCTGGAAGACTATTCTTAAATGTGCTAAGTGCTCTTGATCTGTCTTTGAAAAAACACTAACATCATCAAGGTATATAATGATGAAGTAGCCCAGTTCTTCAGAGAATGCTATCTCCATGGCTCTCTGGAATGTTGCACCAACATTCATTAGACCAAACGACATTTTCACATACATGAAAGTGCCACATGGTGTAGTAAAATCTGTCTTTAATTGATCATTAGGGTGGACTAAGATATGATTATACCTTGAGTAGCCATTAAGCAAAGAAATTATTTTAGACCCTACCACCCTTTGTAAAATATGATCCATCTTAGGCAAAGGGTAGTTGTGTTTCAATGAAGCTTTGTTTAAGTCTTTAAAGTCTATAAAAAGCCTGATCTCTCTTGTTTTCTTCCTAACAGACACTAGATTAGACACGCATTTAGAATATCTAATGGGGACAATAATACCAGCTTCATACATTTTCTTTATTTCCTTCTCAACCAAAGGCAGTTGAACAGGGTTTATTTTGTGCAGTTTTTGTTTGAATGGTTTTTGGTTTTCCTTGAGAGGGATTTTATGCTGTATTGTTTCAGTGTCATAGGATTTAAGATCTTCATAACTCCACGCAAAAACATCAAAAAATTCTTTGAACAGCTCTAAGTATTTGAGTTTAATTTGAGCTGGTAAAGTCTTAGACAGTTTAATCATCATTGGTTTAAGTTCACTGCCTATATTGCACTCCTCCACTTTAGTCTCTATAGGTTCCAATTTTTTCTTCTTGGCCACATCGTTAAAATCGAACAACTCTTCTAAAGGGGCCAAAACCTTAGGCAAACTATGATGTTTTGATTGCAGGGTTTCTAACTCCTCTGTTTCTAATTATGTAGTCAATTATGTTTTGTTTTCAAGTTTTCTAGACAAAAGATTAATATTGGCAAGTTCAAGAGATGGTTCTTCTTCACCAAGAAAATTTTCTTCACTGTTGCAATCTATTTCATAATCTGAGTCTGAACTATTTAGTTCGAATTCATTTTCGAATTGCATGAAGTCTTCTATTTTTTTGTCCCCGTCGAACACTTGCCAATATTTTTCGTTATCAGGAATAGCTAGTCTTAATTTTATCTCAGTTGTGCAACCTTTGGTTTCGTATGGCATTAATCATGTTCTAGCTACAAAGGCTAAGCTATGGGCCATGATATTTCTTTTTCTCAGGACAAAAATTTCTTGGTACTCCTCAAAAGTTTTTAAAATATCCACGACATTGTTTCGATTAGGCCTAAGTCTTGGGTGATTTTCATTGTATTCCCAGTTGACTTGCCTAATGATTAACTCAGAATCCCCATACGCTTTAATTCTCTTGGCTCCTAACTTTTTCAACAAACATAAGCCTAAAATTAGGGATTCATATTCCGCTATGTTGTTAGAACAATGAAAGTTTAATCTATAGGAAATTCTTTCTGAGTGGTTGTTCTCAGTGTTGCAAAACCAGACACCTACACCAGCATTAGTTCTAGTGCATGACCCATCGAATTTCATACTCCACAAAGGACTAGTTTCGATTTGATCTTGGGTACTGTCCTCTTTAACTAACGTGCCTTCCGATTGTTGTTGAATATCAACACTTAGTTGAATTCATTTCAACTCCTCATATTTTTTAATATGTTGAGGATTATTTTCTTGACTATCAAGGTTTAGCAGTAATGGGTGCATGGTTTGTAGCTCAAGAGATGTATTTGGTTTTCTAAAGTTTAAAGGTTCTGTTAGCCATCAGTATTTTTTACATGTTAGTGATGACTATATCTACAGTTGAGTTTTCTAGAAACTGATTTCCTCATGTCAATATGTCATCCAGAAAACCCTCCTAAAACTTTTTTCGCCTTTCTACCTTTTCAGTTCGCCCATGTCGAAATCAGAACCTCATTATCACAATCCTATCTAGCTTCAGCCTTATTAGTCTGCCCATCAGCTTTAAAAGGCAAATCTACATCTGTTTCGAAAGTCTCCCCTATGTTAGGAAGTGGCGCTTTAAGACATTTCACCCTTGGCAATCATCAAAAAGCCAAAAAGCCTCCATCTGCAACAGACCTACCATGACTGACCTCTTACTTTGCAAATGAAATTGACAAACAACCCTAAGTCGCGCCACTCACATCCCCTAGATCTCAGCACTGCATAAACCCCAATCTCAAGCTGACTATTAGGTTTTTCACAGTGTTCTATGGTTTCTACAAAGGCAGGAAATATAACTTCATCTCAGGATTAAATGCTTGATCTACAGTTAGAGGAACAACTGCTTCTAAATGTATTATGAGCCTGAGATGAAGCTGCAAAACAAAAGTCACTCATCAGGACTTTACAGCTCTTTCCAGCATGAAAATCACAGTAAGAAAGGGACACCACTGTCTCAGCAAACTGGTAAATTGTCAAGGCCCAGAACCTCCTTCATTTACAAGCAGAGGGTTAGGGCACCTCCTTCATCCACAAGCAGAGGGCGCTGGCCAATATTGACTTGGAAGATTGCAAAGGTCCAGGTTTGCTTTGTATTGAACAGTGAAACAATATCTCTAGGTTTTATGAATTTGAGTGTTGGTCATAACAGGAACAGAGTTTGGAATATGCTAGGAAAAAGAGTCTGGTCTGATAAAGGAGGTCATCTAAAGCTTTCAAATCATATGAATTGTTGAAATTAAAGAAAAGGCATGGCTACTGGTGAAAAATTCCAATCATAAGACTGCCGTTTATCCACAAGATCAAATTGGTTAGACCAGCCGACAACAATGCCATTACCCAAAAGGCATGAAAGTCTTTGCTTTTCTACAAGACACCGACCTCCACCATGCTGCAGATTATCCTTCAAATGGTTTTTCAAGAGATGACCAAAACACATGATGATATTTTAGTCACCCTTAGAGCAAGACAGAGAAATGCTGTCACCGTGGCTAGGGCTTCTTCTCAAATACGTTGATGCTTGCTAGTAAAGATGTTAAGATTGATGTTTTTCAAGTGGTTTACTTACCATCACATTCAGAGAAAGGCCGTGTCAAACATAGTGGTCAAAAAGCCTTCGCACACCTTACCTGATGAAGGAGCCTCCATGTATGAGCAGATGGCCAAAGCTATCAGCAGTCGTCGAAACTCACTGAGCAGGTACAGCAGTGGAAGGATACCAAAAAACTGAATAGGAGTCATTGCACAAGTAAGTATTACTGTTATGATGCAAAGGTATTGATTTCCCTTTTCAAGGAGCTGTCTGTCAGACCGTACCTGTAGTGAAAAAGAGAAAATATTGAATACATGTATGCCTTTGATACCAAAAAGAAGGAAATTTTCCTTAAGGGAAAGGGTCAAGCAACAAAACAATATCACCTGCCAAAGGTCCAAAGAAGCACTTTTCAAGAAATGGTGTTCAAAATTTTCAAAATATTTCTGGCACATTATGAATGGTCCTTCCTTGATAAAAATCACCAAGAAGGTAAAACAGTGGCCAAAGTTAAGCTATGGAATGCATGATGAACAGGTATACAATGCTATAAATAGACAAAGAGGTAGTTTGATAAATTGTCAGTTTTTGAGTTTGGGGCAAATGCATCTCTCTCACCATTCAAGAGACAGATATATCATGAGTAATGTACCTTCAGGCAGGAAGTTATTTAAAACAGGAGGCGCCTTTTGAAATTGAGAAACCATAACCAAATCCAAGTTAGGTCAGTAAACTTGGCACCTTTTGTATTTAAAGATTGGAGAAAGCAGTCAGAAGACCAAAGATTATCAAAACATACAAGGTAATCCAACCTCTCGCAACAAATCGTTGTTCAGTATTTATCATAGCTTTATAACGCAAAGCAGCAAGAGGTGATGAAGAATTTGTTGAGTTGCTTAGGTTCAAAGCTCGTGGTCGTAATCAATGTTCGGGGGTGTATATATTCAAATGACAAGCTCCGAAGTTTAAACACAAAACAAAGTTAAAAACGAATGTTACTTCCAAAGTTTAAACGACCGTTGAGTTTTGTTGTGACATGACACTAAAGAGCTATGTGAGAGTAAAGATCTCATTTTCAAAAAATTGAAGACGAATCCGGTCTCCTAGCACCAAGGCAAGAAAATCACGAAAGTTCAAAAGTTTTACCGAGAACTTCATGAGACGTGCTCCTGGCAAAATTTTGGTGACGGCCACCGCCGGCGCTCGCCGACGTTCATCGGCGCCGACGCGCCCATGGGGCCGCCCGACCACCCGACAGGCCGACCCGACAACTGCTCTCTGCGCGACGTGTTTTCTTCAAAGGGTGTCGCGCAGCTGTCCAAAGTTTCCAGTGTTTCTTTCAGCCCTTCAAACAGGTGTTCATCAAAATTCGAGGTATTTTTATACATTCCCCATCGATTTCGAGGTTTTGATAAATGACAAGAAGTTTTAAAACCCCAGACCTTGTCATTATAGTTAAAAGCAAAAGCAGTCTTTTCTACACAGTGAGCTGAAGTATTGCAATATGATAAAATGCCGAATTTGTCATTCAAAGAGCACATATAGAGATACGGGGTTTTGAGGTTGAGAACCAGTTTGTTTCATCTTCAAATCGATCGAAGGGCAGAGGTTGTCTTGTAAATATTTGTGTTTTGATTAGAAGAAAACTTTGTTATGAAAAGACAGGGTTTAGTCTTAAAAGAGAAAGTTGTCCTCACAGTCCTCCAGACATTGCCACATTGTCAAAACAGTGAAATGCAACCAGTGGAAGGAATTGTGACAGATTTTCTTTGAAAAGGAAAGCCCACACAGTTTCAACCTAAAGGCTTGTGGTATTCTAAAAAAACTCTGTCATTATCACCCCAAACCTGTGTATTGACATTCTTAGCATATGTGTGGTGATTTGCTTGAGATGCAAATAGTGGAAAGTGGGCACACCTGTACAGGACAGAATTGTTAAATGATTATAAGCCTCCTAGGAGCTAGGTGTGTTGGTTGACATCAAAGTTTTCAAGAACAGAGTGATTGTTGGCATTCTCTCACAAGCACACCTTTTAGCAAACTGCCCCCTTTTTCACTGTATTTTGTCACTACTGTGAAGAGTTGTTGACAGAGATTTTCAAAGGTGAACAGAACACTGAGGGGCAGAGGTTGTTGATGTTTGAACTCTAACATTGGAGACAGAGGTATAGATGTATTGGTAGATCTCTTGAACTCACAAGCAAAGGGTGTGTTTCCTAAAAAGCATGGTGCACTGATATGTCACCTAACCTAGTTCTGCCTTTCTTTCACTATATGGTGTCATTTTGAAGGGCTGTTGTTTGTGATATTTTTCAAGAGGAAGGTCATTTCTGAAGAACAGGGTTATCAAAACACTTATCACAACAAGCCCCTTCTAGCAATCTGCCCCTATTTCACTGTATTTCACTACTGTAAGTTTGTTGGCAAAGAGTTTCCAAAGGTGAACAGCATATTGAAGGACAGAGTTGTTGGTGGTTAAATTTAAACATTGGAGGCAGAGGTACACAGGTGATGGTTGATCTTTTAACTTCACAAGAAAAGTGTCCTTCATAAAGCACTGTGTATTGATTTTTCATCTAGGTCTGCCCTCTTTTTCACCATATTGTATCTTTTTGAAAAGCTGATTGACAAAGAGACTCTAAGGATGAACAGTACACTGAAGGGCTGAGTTCATTGATGGGATTCTAACTTTGGAGGCAGAGGTACAAAAGTGGTGTTTGTTTTCTTAAAACTTCACAAGTGAAAGGGGCCACTTTCTAAAGGGCAGAGTTGTTGGTAATTGCATTTAACATTGAGACAGAGGTACAGGTGTAGTATTGACCTTTGAAATTCACAAGTAAAGAGGTGGTTTTCCTAAAGCACTGTGCATTAATTTTACACCTAACCTAGGTCTGCCTCTTCCTTGCACTATATTGTATCATTCTGAAGATTTGTTGACAGAGAGTGTTCAAAGGTGACAGCACATTAAAGGGAAGAGTTTGTTGATGGGAATTTAAACATTGGAGGCAGAGTTATAGATGTGTTGGTGGATCTCTTAAACTCACAAGCAAAGAGTGTGTTTTCTAAACCACTGTGCACTGATTTTACACCCAACATCGGTCTGTTTTTTCTTTTCACTACATTGCGTCATTTTGAAGAACTGTTGTTTGTGATATTTTTCAAGAGGAAGACCATTTTTAAAGAGCAGGGTTTTATTATTGAAGATTGGTCTTAGAGATGCAAGTGCAAGGGTTGGTCGACCTCTAACAAACTCACCAGGAGGAATGATTGCTTAACACTCTATACAGGAAATTGACACAGGAGTTTGTCCCATTTTCACACAGGGTACCATATTAGAAAGTTTGCCTGGCTGAAGTGCATCCAGAGGTGAAGGGCTGTTTTCTAAGGAGTACAGAGGTGGTTTATTCAAAGAAAAATTATTGCATTTCATCCAAACCACCTTGTCTAATCTGTCTAAACAGTCAAGTGACTAGTCTCAATCCAGCAGAGCAGTTTTCTTACAGTAAAGGCAGTTTGCCTCTTCCAAAGTTTGGTCAAAGTCAGAATGCCTCCAAAGCAAGATCACAGGAGCGGTCCACATAAGAGATATGAGCCTATCTCCATAGAAGAAATCAATGCTCACCCATCAGTGCTTTTCAATTTCCATGAAGTAGGTTGTCTTGATTTCTGCCAGAGGATAGAAGAAGTCAAGAGTTTTTCGCCACTTACACATTTGTGCGCTTTGAGATTCAAGGACAAACACTTCCAGTTAGCGGGCCTTGATTTCAAAATCTCCCCAAGGTATGTATCCAAGGCTACCAAGATCCCGTATCATGGTGAAAAGTGGTTTAAACAAGCGCATCTTGATCTAGAGGATTATAAACCTTTCATCAAACCTGAACATAGGGAAACCATCACTGCTATTTTCCCTTTTTCCTATCTTCTTGACAGTTATGCTCCCCTGATGAAAGCCATAATGAGATATTTCACTTGTGAAGGGAGGTTTAACCAAATTTATGCCTATCATGTCCGCTTGTTGATGCATTTTACCAGAAGCAGGCAGCTAAACCTTCCATACTTTTTGTCCAAAAGCATAGAGAAAATGGCTTCTACTGTCCAAAGGAAGGCTCCACCTCAGCAAATCCCTTCTCTCTTTCATCATTCCTTGATCAAGATTATCTTCTTACACCAGCTGGAGAAAAAAGGGGTTTCATGGGATTCATTCATTAGTCATGCAGATTTCGCCACTGTCCCTCCTGTTCATGTGTCTCCTACTCAGCCTGTCCATCGCCCAGTGCCTTTGTCTAGTAGGCCTACCCCTAAAAAACTCAAGATGACCACTGGGCAGCCAAGTCAACAGGGAGAAGGAGAGGGCAGCGAACCACAGGGAGAAAGAGAAGGCAGTGAACAGCAGCAGCCAGAAGGCAGTGAACAGCAGCAGCTAGAGGTTGATGAACAGTAGCTGTTGGATGTTGAGGGACAGCCAAGTCAACAGGAAGAGATAGAGGGCAGTGAACACCAGCAGCAGATAGGTGATGAAGGGCAGCATGCAGATATTGAAGGACAGCAGCAGGCAGATATTAAGGAACAGCAACAGACATTTGATGAAGCACAGCAAGCTGGGCAAGAAATTGAAGCACCTCTTGAAACACAAATTGGACAAAACATTGATGAGGAACAGCAAGCTAAGGCTGCCAT
This sequence comes from Pinus albicaulis, assembly GCA_034641835.2. Classification (NCBI taxonomy): domain Eukaryota; kingdom Viridiplantae; phylum Streptophyta; class Pinopsida; order Pinales; family Pinaceae; genus Pinus; species Pinus albicaulis. Next base: position 180,183,834 of record CM076575.1, on the reverse strand, counting down.
CCAAACAGTGACAAAAGTCACTCCTAGCAAGAGGAAATTGCCCAAAAAGACACCTTCTAGCTTGCCAAGGAGGAAAAGCGCCAGATTGGCTTTCAAAGGCAAAAGTAAAATTGGAGAAAGTACAAAGCATGGAGGTGAATTAGCTATTATCCCTATCCAAAGTGATGATAGTGACAATGAGGCCCGCCTCCTTGAAAACCTCCTCATTCACAAAGAAGGGAAAATTGAGGTGTTACAAGAAGATCTTCAAAGGGCGAGAAATTTCAACCACTTCTTGGAGGTTGAAAACAAACAAATGAAATTTCATGCAGCTATTCATGAGGCAAGGGCAATCAAGTATAAGAAAGAGGCAGAAAAGGCGCAAGTAAGAATTGAAGAGCTCATTGGCGAGTTTGATGATGAAGAGGAGGAAGACCAGCCTAGGCGAAAGAGGCCTAGGACCATAGGGCTTAGAAGAGCCTTGGAGAAACAGAGAGCAGAAGAACAAGCTCATTTCGAAGCTTTTCCTCTCACTACCCTCCTTGAGCAGGAAATTGAGGAAAACAAAGAAGCATGGCTTGAGAGAGCTAACCAGCATTTGGAATTAAATCTTGAGAAGGAAAATAGGGATCTTGAGCTGCAGAGGAAGAGGACACACCACTTCCAAAAGCTAAATCAGTTTGCCCGGCGCAAACTAAAGGCAGCACAAGAGAAGCTGAAGAGGGTAAAGGGGAAGCGCCTAGCACGGAAGGAAGCAAAAAGCATATCAGCCCTTGATATTTTGGCTTCAGCTTCGGATCATGTTTCTATGGACCCTTGAAGGTCATGCATGCCAATTTTGAGCCTGTTTCGGCAACTTTTTGTTTTTTGGCATTTTTTGGGTTTTTGGCCAAAAACTCATAAATTCGCCATGTCAGTTTGATGAGTTGTCAAGGGAGGAGGATGATACCGATGGATGCCATAATTCCATAAGCAGGTCTCCAGCGATTTTCAGGGCATTTGAAGATCATTCGCCCCCTCAAATTGGCGAAAAACAGCCTCATTTTGCACATTCTGCCCGCCATATCAGCAGCCTGCTATTTTCTGGGTTTTTTCACACAGGTACAGTTTTGAGGGACTTCCAGAGATCAGATTGAGGTGATTCCACCTGCGTCGGAAAGCAGACACAGAGAGCTTTCCAACGAGCCATCATGACCCTCATTTCGACACCAGGAAGGCTGCCATTTGCATCCAGCAAGTCAGGGGACTTTTTTCAGGCATAAATATGAAGTATTTTTGTAATTTTTGAACTCCAAAAATCTGCTTTTCCCAAATGTGCGTTAAGCTATTTTTATCATTGGGAAATCATGTAAAGTCAATATAATTTCCGTTTTTAGCAGTTTTTAGATATTTTATGGGATATTTTGTGCCTTGGGCTTTGCAAAGCCTCAAGGACAAGTTTAGATATTTTGACTTGGCCAATGGGATAGCTAGTTGCTCCATGAGGTTTTCCTCCCTCAAGCCTATTTATTCCATGGTTCTCATTGTAAATCGGAGGCTGAACTTGAGAGAAGAATTAATACATTGGTCGTATGAGCTTTGAAGAATACACTTGAGTTATGATTTTTGGACTGCCTCTTGGATGCTTTTGAGGAATGGTGAAGGCTTGTTGATGGATTCCTTGTCATGGTAGAATGGTATAGTGCTTCTTAGTGTGTTTTGTCTTCTAGTTCTCATTCATATTAAATATTTCTTGCTGCTATAGATCAGTAGAGATTGATTTTGAGATATGCCCATGGAGGCACCTCAAAATCCCTGAATCTTCATAGCTTGATGTTTTCTTCTCCCTTAGTTATGCTAAAGAATTCTTAGCTGCTCTTTAGTAACTTAAGGTATTGTTGCTAAGTTTTATTTATAAGTTCTATGTATGTTGAGTAGGATGTATGGTTTGCCCTACCTACCTATTAGTTGCCCATAGTTCTGTCCATAAAACTTTCTCTTTGACTGATTTGTTGATCATCTTGTTGAACCAAGGAGGCCTAGTCCCGATCTAGCCCTTTGCCTAAAACTATGAAAACTTATTTGTCCAAGTGCCCAATGACTTAGAGACTATGTTTAGGCGTTCCGGCATAGTTTATGAGTTGTTAGTTTTTCTTATATGTTTTCCCCAAAGTCTGATAGCCATTTCCCGAAGTTAGAGGGTCTTATACCTCTATGTATGGCTGGAATGTTTGATTTCTATGTGTTAATTAGCTTATAGTTATACTTAGCATGATTAATGGCTTGCTATTACATGCTTATTATCTGCTATTAACCAGTTACACTTGAAATCCCTTTTCTTTCACCAACTTGTTGTCCATTCAATCCATTTTGCCCAAAGATCCCTTCTACCGTGAATCAAATCGGCCCTACAGCAGCCTCACATCATCACCTCATAGCTTCCTTGACCTGTTTGACCCCATAGCCCAATTTATCTACATCTTGTTATCCATTTTATGTATTTGATCAGTTTCATCCCTCACAAACTTAAAAAACCAAAAAACTAAAAACATACTTCATAACTAGCCTAATATCAGAACACCATAAGCAAACACACCGATATCTTTTGCATATAATAGAGAGAGCCCTCTCTGAGTCCAGGAAGGCTAGGTCCTTAGGCTCCAAAGCTTGGTTTGATGTTACATCGTCATTTGGCTAGCCAATCGGCCAAATCACGGGACCCTAACATAATGGCGATCACGGTGGGACTTTGAGTTAGTGACAATCTAAGGACACCTTAGAACTCTAGAAGTCCCTTATTTTTAAGAATACTGTTTGATTGAATTATCCCACCGCTCTCTAACATAATGGCCATCACGGTGGGACCTATTGAGCACATGACAGTCTAGCAAACTTTTATAGGCTCCTTAGTCCTTTAACTTTTAACTTAAACCATCAGCCTCTAGAATCATTTAGTGCAAACTCTATGTTTCACCATCTTAGCAAAGTGATGAATCAGGTTTATAACACTCTTACATCCTAGGTTGCACATAAAACTCAGAAAAAACCACAAAAAACTCCCTTAGATTGGCTTTTGACATTACTAGTGGTGGACCATACAAGTATATATCAAAACAACTGATTTTCCACGTGGCGACTCCACTAACTTCTAGTAAGCCTTACTATTTCACCAAACTCTAGGCTACTATCCGATAGACCTTTCCCATCACTCACTAACATAGCGGGAGATGGTAAGACACTGAGTACATAATAGTCCAGCAAACTCTTATAGACTCTTTGGTCCTTTAGGTACCATAAACAAGCAAGCAGTCCATAGACTCATTTTTTAGAGTAAACTCTCTTTGTTTTCATTATCCTAGCAAAGTGTTGAAACAAGTCTAGGATACTTTAACAAACCATAGGCTGCACATAAAACTCAGAAAATCCAAAAACATCCTCAGAATAGTTATTGTTGGTGGACCATAGCTATCTTCATAAGAACAACCCATTTTTCACCTGGCGACTCCACTAATCCATCCCTTTACTTTTGACCATCCTTCACCTTAGTAAAACCTTAGAAAGCCCACTCATCCAGAACATTCACCAATATCATTCTCTCTAAACTCTGGATCTAAAATCTTGCTTCCCGAAGAATCAATACCAGATCCCATCCAGACCCAAATCCCCCTATCATAGTAGATGACCCAGAGAAGATTCTGTGGCAAGCTTCTGAAACTGATCATCTAGCTACCGATAGATCCATCCGTAGAACAAGATCTGTACCTAAAACTCTCAATATCCTTCTAGATTCACCTTCGGAACTAGAGTCATCACAAGCTCTTCCCCGAAGTAAATCATATAGTAAGATAAACTTAGACGATCTTGAACCCCTAAACCCACCACAGAGTCCTATTAGAGAAGCTTCACCCACCACTCCTCCTGATTTCCAGCTTCTTTATCAATTTGGCTCCTATCATCCCAGATCTGCTCAAAACCAGATCACTAGTCCAAGTTCATCCGCTACACCTGGTCAAACCGCCATTGTTCAAACCACTTCATTTCAGCCTACTAGTCCTCATATTGTACATCATCCATTTGCTCCAGTCATGGCAGCCTGGTACGCACCTTTGGTGTTGCCACCACCTTTAGCTCCTCTCCCAAACAAATATCAGGACAAGATCCCACACTTTACTGGAGAAGACACCACCACACCTCAACAGCATATAAGTAGAATGATTGATGCTTATGAATACCTAGAGGTACAAGACGAGACTGTCAGAATGAGAATATTTGCCCAAAGTCTTGGTGGTGAACCCAAAGCATGGTTCAAAAGCTTAGCTCCAAACAGCATCCATGATATCCCCGAACTACATCAAGTCTTTAGAAATAGGTGGGAAATCTGAAGAAACCCCATTCAAATCCTGTCAGAATATAACAATCTAAAACGGGAAAATGGGGAAAGTGTCCAAGCTTACTGTACTAGGTTCAACAGTGTATATAACTCCCTACCACCTCATTTCAAACCTCCACTTGGTTTAGCTTTGGAAAAATTTCCTGAGGGTTTTGATCCGGACATGACATATCATCTGAGAGATAAGGATCCCCCTACCTTGGAGGAAATGCAACAAATAGCCATAAAAGCAGATGCCAACTTAGCTGAAAAAAGAGCTACAACTAGATCAGAAAGAAAATTCACATATAGAGATGAGGTCTCCACTTCATCACCTTCCCTAGATCCCAGAATAGATGACTTAGTCAAATCCATGGCTAAAATGTGGGAAAAGATCAATGGAAAAGCTCCTGTTAGGGACAACCAGCCAAACCCTCCAATCAGAAACCGAAACCAAAACTTTAGGAGGGAGCAGCCCCAGAACAGACCAAGGGATAATGACCAACAGATCATGCCACCATTCAATGAAAACTATGTGGAAGAAGATGATAGGGACTCAGAACCTCTTGATGAACATCATTTAAACCTCATAGGGTCTGACAATGAGAGTGAGGTGTACCTCACCGAAGAAGAACAAGCGTTCTTTTCTCCTGATCAAGATGATACCAATTATGAAGATCCCGATGACCCGGCCATAGAGTTTCAAAATGCTATTGTAGAAGCCCACAGGCAATATGACCTTAGAAGCAAAAGAAACCAAGATAATGTCAAGAAAGGTAACTCTGATACTGCTAAAGCTCCAGATACCATCCTCAAAAAAGCATCAAGCAGTGACAAAATCAAGGTTGAAAAGACTGACCAAAGCCAAGCTAAAGTTACCCAAACTAGTCCTCTCTCAGATACTCCTGATACTTCTACAAAGGTCACCAAAACAACTATGGCAAACAAAACCCCTAAACAAGGTCAACAAACTCAGAACATAGACAAGGTCTTAGCTGAAAAAGCTGAAACAAACATATCTAAACTCCAAGTGCCTTTTAGCTTTGAAGGTGAAATCGCTAAGATCAAAATCACCATGCCTCTTACTGAACTCATTGCCCAAAACTCTTATAAATCCCAAGTACTAAAAGTCTTAAATCTAGGAAATGATGCAAACACTGTTAATCTCACTGATGACATTCCTGAAGTATTATTTGGTCCAAAGGTAGAAGGAAAATTCCAAGAGGGAGTTACTCTTCCATTTTACATTAGCCTAAACATCCACGACCAAATCCTCCATAATGCCATGCTAGACTCCGGCGCCTCGCATAATCTTATGCCGAAGGTAGTAATGGAAAGATTAGGCTTGGAAATCACAAGACCATACAAAGATTTGTATTCATTTGATTCAAGCAGAGTCCAATGCCTGGGTTTGATCAAAGACCTTTGTTTTAGTCTGGCCCAAATACCCGCGAAACATCTAATCATGGATATAGTAGTGGCAGACATTCCTCCCAAGTACGGGATTCTCCTATCCAGATCTTGGGGAGCCAAACTCCAAGGGAACATCCAACTAGACATGTCATATGCCACCATTCCTGTGTTTGGTCAGACCAGAATACTGTACCGCGAATCACACATGAAATACATGATCAGCAGTCAAGATAGGCTAGATAACATTCCAATGTGTTATTTGCGGTCCGACCTAAACTCTTTCATTATGCATATTGATGTAAACATGGAGGAAGAGTCAGAAGAAACTGATAAAGACTTAGATCCACCACATCAGTTGTCCCTGGTGCCTTATGATGAACTGGACACTCAAAACTACCATGATCATAAACAGTTGTCTCTTGAGGAAAGTAAGTTTCCCCTCTCCAAAGTAGGATTAGAGCAAGAAGCACAAACCCTCATGTACTATCAAACAAATTGCTCTAGTTTTAGTCAAACACCAGCAGTAACTTGTGGAAATTTCTTACGGGTAAAAGCTTTAGAAGACCTACACATCATAAACCTATTTGGAACCCGGGAGAAAGGGAGTTTAATGTTTCTACCATACCTCAAAGATTTACCATCATGTGACCCTCCTACTGCAAATAAAACTTTGACCATAACCTCGATAGCTCAACATCTTGAGAAAATTCCAGATGAACTTCTTATGAGCAAGGATGACAGTTATAATCCCAGCATACCTGAACTACTGAAATTGGCTCATATTTTGTCTTTTCATGAAGAACTTAGAAATGCTAAAATCAGGAATCTCATGCAAAATACTAATTTCTACAGAAAAAACAAGGGAAAACATTGTATCACTACCTTTTCCTCAAAGAACAACTTTAACAAAAGCAAACACAACAAACTGAAACAAACTGAAATGATCAAGGAGAAAACTTGTGGCCATAGAATCTGCTTTGATTTTAGGAATAATACTGCATCTCCATATAACAAAAATAATGTTTTTTCTACCCAAGATCATGATTCACCGATTAAAAGTGCTTTTAATCATGTGTTCTTACAAGATCATGTTTCAGGTCATAATCATAAGATTCCTTTGCAAAATAGACAACTTAAAGATTTTTTCCAGTTTGCGGGAGGTAGGTCTGATTTCAAGTTCAAAATTGCAAAACCACCCAATATCAAAAATATGTTCATGAAGGCCATGTTCCCAGTTTTAAATTTCTGTGTTTTTGCATACCTTGATGATGTCACTATCTATTTCAAGAATTACCAAGAGTACATACATTACCTAAAGAAAGCATACAGTAAGGAAAGGAGTGGAAATCAGATATTCAAATAGGTACAGAGGGAGGATACTGGGCTGTTTAGAGATTCTTGCATGAATCCCTATGTCATGTTAGAGAGAGAAAATTTCCCAAATTTTTCTTTTCAAGAGTTAAGTGGGCCAAGGGTGAGAGGAGATCCTTACGAGGATAAGATGCTGAAATTCCGTCATTTCCAAGATTTTTGAGTTAGAAACACTTTCAGTCATTGTACATACCATTGTTTGAAATATTGAAAAAAAAAAATAGAAAAGTCAAAAACAGTAAAAGATAGGAAAGTCAAAAACAGTAAAAAGCAGAAAAGAGGGCAAGTAAAGATAGAACAAAGGTCCCATATTCCAAAAAAGAGTCTTTTAGAAAGCGATCAATTCTAAATGCCGCTACTAGTGCTCCAATGTCTTGTTCAGCTATCTAGCCTAATCATAGCTGAGCATGTTTAAATTTATTTGCTGATAAGTTAGTGAGTGCCAAGATAGTCAACATTGTGTAAGATTGACTTATCACAGAGCTTAGATTAGGGAGAGATTCTGGTTCCACATGCCTAAAACAGAACCAAAAAGAGAAGCGAGGGATGAAAAACACATTGTACATCTTAGCCCGCTTGTCTAGTTTCCTTTTATTGCAGAATAACATTTGTGTGCAGCTTGTCTTTTATGCCGCAAATGCATGACAAATCAGACTGCCTAATCCTGATTTGATCATTTTTAAATTTCATGTTGTAGATTAGAGAATGAAATCCTGTCAAACTGCTTAATCTTGACAGTTGATCTAGCATAGGTAGAGTAATGAAGGAGTTCATCAGCTTAATCTGAACTCCCAGCAGATATAAGAGTAGAAATAGATAGGTTCATTTTGCAAAAAGAGAAATATGCATTGTCAAAAGGCTGCTAGTTCAAATGCACCAAACAGAAGAAAAAATGTTAGGAAAGATAGTGGGGTAGGTAGAAGTATCATTGATGTTAACCATGCTGTCATTTTTCAGAAATAACATCAAAAGAAGGGTAAAGTTTGTGCCAATGGATAAGGCACTGGTCTTCATAAGCCAAAAATCTGAATTCTGGACACCTCCTGACGAGGAGCTGCCCTCCCCAAATGGAGCCACTGTTAGCCATCAGTATTTTTTACATGTTAGTGATGACTATATCTACAGCTGAGTTTTCTAGAAACTGATTTCCTCATGTCAATATGTCATCCAAAAAACCCTCCTAAAACTTTTTTCGCCTTTCTACCTTTTCAGTTCGCCCATGTCGAAATCAGAACCTCATTATCACAATCCTATCTAGCTTCAGCCTTATTAGTCTGCCCATCAGCTTTAAAAGGCAAATCCACATCTGTTTCAAGAGTATCCCCTATGTTAGGAAGTGGCGCTTTAAGACATTTCACCCTTGGCAATCATCAAAAAGCCAGAAAACCTCCATCTGCAACAGACCTACCATGACTGACCTCTTACTTTGCAAATGAAATTGACAAACAGCCCTAAAGTCGCGCCACTTATATCCCCTAGATCTCAGCACTGCATAAACCCCAATCTCAAGCTGACTATTAGGTTTTTCACAGTGTTCTATGGTTTCTACAAAAGCAGGAAATATAACTTCATCTCAGGATTAAATGCTTGATCTACAGTTAGAGGAACAGCTGCTTCTAAATTTATTATGAACCTGAGATGAAGCTGAAAAACAAAAGTCACTCATCAGGACCTTACAGCTCTTTCCAGCATGAAAATCACAGTAAGAAAGGGACACCACTGTCTCAGCAAACTGGTAAATTGTCAAGGCCCAGAACCTCCTTCATTTACAAGCAGAGGGTTAGGGCGCCTCCTTCATCCACAAGCAGAGGGCGCTGGCCAATATTGACTTGGAAGATTGCAAAGGTCCAGGTTTGCTTTGTATTGAACAATGGAACAATATCTCCAGGTTTTATGAATTTGAGTGATGGTCATAACAGGAAGAGAGTTTGGAATATGCTAAGAAAAAGAGTCTAGTCTGATAAAGGAGGTCATCTGAAGCTTTCAAATCATGTGAATTGTTGAAATGAAGAAAGGCATGTCATTGGTGAAAATTCCAATCATAAGTACCCTGCTTATCCACAAGATCAAATAGAACAGATGCTGACAACAAATGCCATTACCCAAGCAGAAGGAAACTTCTTGTTTTCTCATAAGACACTGACCTCCATAATTACAGAGATTATCCTTCAAATGGTTTGTCATGAGATGACCAAAACACATGATGATATTTTAGTCACCCTTAGAGCAGTACAGAGGAACAGTGTCACTGTGGCTAGGGCTTCTTCTGAAATACAGTGATGCTTGCTAGTAAAGATGCTAAGATTGATGTTTTTCAAGTGGTTTACTTACCATCACATTCAGAGAAAGGCTGTGTCAAACATAGTGGTCAAAAAGCCTTCAGATACCTTACCTGATGAAGAGCCTCCTCTATGTATGAGCAGATGGCCAAAGCTATTGCAGGTTGCTGAAACTGATTGATATAAGAAAGCAGTGGAAGGATACCAAAAACTGAATAGGAGTCATTGCACAGGTAAGTGTTACTGTTTATGATGCAAAGGTATTGATTTCCCTCTTCAAAGAGCTATCTGTCAGACTATACCTGCAGTAGAAGAGAGAAAATATTGAATATATGTATGCCATTGATGCCAAAAAGAAGGCATTTTCCTTGAGGGAAAGGGTCAAGCAACAAAACAATATCACATGCCAAAGGTCCAAAGAAGCGCTTTTCAAGAAATGGTGTTCAAGGTTTTCAAATATTTCTGGCGCATTATGAATGGTCCTTCCTTGATAAAAATCACTAAGAAGGTAAAACAATGGCCAAAGTTGAGCTATAGAATGCATGATGAACAGGTATACAATGCTATAAATAGACAAAGAAGTAGTTTGATAAATTGTCAGTTTTTAAGTTTGGGGCAAATGCATCTCTCTCACCATTCAAGAGACAGATATATCATGAGTAATGTACCTTCAGGCAGGAAGTTATTTAAAACAAAAAGGAGGCGCCTTTTGAAATTGAGAAACCATAACCAAATCCAAGTTAGGTCAGTAAACTTGGCACCTTTTGTATTTAAAGATTGGAGAAAGCAGTCAAAAGACCAAAGATTGTCAAAACAGGTTTACAGAATCCTGTCCTCTCAGCAAAAAATCAGTGTTCAGGTATTTCATTGGCAGTTTTATAACGCAGTGGCAGAGGTGATGAAGAATTTGTTGAGTTGCTTAGGTTCAAAGCTCGGGGTCAGAATCAATGTTCGGGTGTATATATTCAAATGACAAGCCCGAAGTTTAAACACAAAACAAAGTTAAAAATCAATGTTACTTCCAAAGTTTAAATGACCGTTGGAGTTTTGTTGTGACATGACATCAAAGAGTGAGTGTGAGAGTAAAGATCTCATTTTCAAAAAATTGAAGACGAATCCGGTCTCCCTAGCACCAAGGCAAGAAAATCTGGTCGAAAGTTCAAAAGTTTGCATTGAGAAAAACTGCGCGACGTGCCTGGGCAAAATTTTGCACGGGCCACCGCTGGCAGCGCGACGTGCCTGTACATTGGCGCGACGCGCCTGTATAGGCCGCCCGACCACCCGACAGGCCGACCCGACAACTGCTCTCTGCGCGACGTGTTTTCTTCAAAGGGTGTCGCGCAGCTGTCCAAAGTTTCCAGTGTTTCTTTCAGCCCTTCAAACAGGTGTTCATCAAAATTCGAGGTATTTTTATACATTCCCCATCGATTTCGAGGTTTTGATAAATGACAAGAAGTTTTAAAACCCCAGACCTTGTCATTATAGTTAAAAGCAAAAGCAGTCTTTTCTACACAGTGAGCTGAAGTATTGCAATATGATAAAATGCCGAATTTGTCATTCAAAGAGCACATATAGAGATACGGGGTTTTGAGGTTGAGAACCAGTTTGTTTCATCTTCAAATCGATCGAAGGGCAGAGGTTGTCTTGTAAAGATTTGTGTTTTGATTAGAAGAAAACTTTGTTATGAAAAGACAGGGTTTAGTCTTAAAAGAGAAAACTGTCCTCACAGTCCTCCAGACATTGCCACATTGTCAAAACAGTGAAATGCAACCAGTGGAAGGAATTGTGACAGATTTTCTTTGAAAAGGAAAGCCCACACAGTTTCAACCTAAAGGCTTGTGGTCTTCTAAAAAAACTCTGTCATTATCACCCCAAACCTGTGTATTGACATTCTTAGCATATGTGTGGTGATTTGCTTGAGATGCAAATAGTGGAAAGTGGGCACACCTGTACAGGACAGAATTGTTAAATGATTATAAGCCTCCTAGGAGCTAGGTGTGTTGGTTGACATCAAAGTTTTCAAGAACAGAGTGATTGTTGGCATTTTCTCACAAGCACACCTTTTAGCAAACTGCCCCCCTTTTTCACTGTATTTTGTCACTACTGTGAAGAGTTGTTGACAGAGATTTTCAAAGGTGAACAGAACACTGAGGGCAGAGGTTGTTGATGGTTGAACTCTAACATTGGAGACAGAGGTATAGATGTATTGATAGATCTTTTGAACTCATAAGCAAAGGGTGTGTTTCCTAAAAAGCATGGTGCACTGATATGTCACCTAACCTAGTTTTGCCTTTCTTTCACTATATGGTGTCATTTTGAAGGGCTATTGTTTGTGATATTTTTCAAGAGGAAGGTCATTTCTGAAGAACAGGGTTATCAAAACACTTATCACAACAAGCCCCTTCTAGCAATCTGCCCCTATTTCACTGTATTTCACTACTGTAAGTTTGTTGGCAAAGAGTTTCCAAAGGTGAACAACATATTGAAGGACAGAGTTGTTGGTGGTTAAATTTAAACATTGGAGGCAGAGGTACACAGGTGATGGTTGATCTTTTAACTTCACAAGAAAAAGTGTCCTTCATAAAGCACTGTGCATTGATTTTTCATCTAACCTAGGTCTGCCCTATTTTTCACCATATTGTATCATTTTGAAAAGTTGATTAACAAAGAGATTCTAAAGATGAACGGTACACGAAGGGCGAGTTGTTGGGTGATTAATTTAACATTGAGACGAGAGGTACGGTGTAGTGTTGACCTTTGAAATTCACAAGTAAAGAGGTGGTTTTCCTAAAGCAACGTGCATTGACTTTACACCTAACCTAGGTCTGCTTTTTCCTTGCACTATATTGTATCATTTTGAAGATTTGTTGACAGAGAATTTCCAAAGGTGAACAGCACATTGAAGGGCAAAGGTTGTTGATGGTTGAATTTTAACATTGAAGGTAGAGGTACAAAAGTGGTGTTTGATTTCTTAAACTTCACAAGTGAAAGGGGCCATTTTCTAAAGGGCAGAGTTGTTGGTGATTGAATTTAATATTGGAGACAGAGTTATAGATGTGTTGGTGGATCTCTTAAACTCACAAGCAAAGAGTGTGTTTCCTAAACCACTGTGCACTGTTTTTACACCCAACCTAGGTTGGTATTAGAGATGCAAATGCAAAGGTTGGTTGACTTCTAACAAACTCACCAGGAGGAATGATTGCTTAACACTACATACAAGAAATTTATACAGCATATTGTCTCATCTTTATTGAAAGTGTCCTATTGAGAATTTTACATGGCTGAAGTGCATCCAGAGTTGAAGGACTTTTTTTAAGGAGTGCAGAGGTGTTTTATTCAAACAAGAAACATTGTTGCAATCTATCCTAAACCACATTTTCTATCTGTCTAAACAGTCAAGTGACTAGTCTCAATCCAGCAGAGCATTTTTCATACAGTAAAGGCAGTTTGCCTCTTCCAAATATTGTTCAAGTCAGAATGCCTCCAAAGCAAGATCACAGGAGCGGTCCACATAAGAGATATGAGCCTATCTCCATAGAAGAAATCAATGCTCACCCATCAGTGCTTTTCAATTTCCATGAAGTAGGCTGTCTTGATTTCTGCCAGAGGATAGAAGAAGTCAAGAGTTTTTCGCCACTTACACATTTGTGCGCTTTGAGATTCAAGGACAAACACTTCCAATTAGCGGGCCTTGATTTCAAAATCTCCCCAAGGTATGTATCCAAGGCTACCAAGATCCCGTATCATGGTGAAAAGTGGTTTAAACAAGCTCATCTTGATCTAGAGGATTATAAACCTTTCATCAAACCTGAACATAGGGAAACCATCACTGCTATTTTCCCTTTTTCCTATCTTCTTGATAGTTATGCTCCACTGATGAAAGCCATAATGAGATATTTCACTTGTGAAGGGAGGTTTAACTAAATTTATGCCTATCATGTCCGCTTGTTGATGCATTTTACCAGAAGCAGGCAATTAAACCTTCCATACTTTTTGTCCAAAAGCATAGAGAAAATGGCTTCTACTATCCAAAAGAAAGCTCCACCTCGGCAAATCCCTTCTCTCTTTCATCATTCCTTGATCAAGATTATCTTCTTACACCAGCTGGAGAAAAAATGGGTTTCATGGGATTCATTCATTAGCCATGCAGATTTCGCCACTGTCCCTCCTGTTCATTGTATTCTTCTCTGGCTGTGTGTCGGTGCCTTTGTCTAGTAGGCCTACCCCTAAAAAACTCAAGATGACAACTGGGGCCAAGTGTGAGAAGGAGAGGGCGGCGAACCACAAGGAGAAAGAGAAGGCGGTGAACGGCGGCGAGAAGCGATGAGCAATGACATGAAAAGTTTGATGAACGATGTTGTTGGAAGTTGGGGGCAGCCAGAAGGAAATCAACGGGAAGAGATAGAGAGCGGTGAACACCGAGCGACGAATGGGTGATGAAGGGCGACACAGTGTTATCGGGGCGATGCATATCAAGTAAACATTAGGGAACGACAGGACATTTGATGAAGCACGGCATGGTGGGCAAGAAATTGAAGCACCTCTTGGAGAGCTTCATTGGACAAAACATTGAGGAACAGCAAGCTAAGGCTGCCATCCAAACAGTGACAAAAGTCACTCCTAGCAAGAGGAAATTGCCCAAAAAGACATCTTCTATCATGCCAAGGAGGAAAAGTGCCAGATTGGCTTTCAAAGGCAAAAGTAAAATTGGAGAAAGTACAAATCATGGGGGTGAATTAGCTATTATCCCTATCCAAAGCGATGATAGTGACAATGAGGCCCGCCTCCTTGAAAACCTCCTCATTCACAAAGAGGGGAAAATTGAGGTGTTACAAGAAGACCTTCAAAGGGCGAGAAATTTCAACCACTTCTTAGAGGTTGAAAACAAACAAATGAAGTTTCATGCAGCTATTCATGAGGCAAGGGCAATCAAGTATAAGAAAGAGGCAGAAAAGGCGCAAGTAAGAATTGAAGAGCTCATTGGCGAGTTTGATGATGAAGAGGAGGAAGACCAGCCTAGGCGAAAGAGGCCTAGGACCATCGGGCTTAGAAGAGCCTTGGAGAAACAGAGAGCAGAAGAACAAGCTCATTTCGAAGCCTTTCCTCTCATTGCCCTCTTTGAGCAGGAAATTGAGGAAAACAAGGAAGCATGGCTTGAGAGGGCTAACCATCATTTGGAGACGAAACTTGAGAGGGAAAACAGAGATCTTGAGCTGCAGAGGAAGAGGACACACCACTTCCAAAAGCTAAATCAGTTTGCCCGGCGCAAACTAAAGGCAACGCAAGAAAAGATGAAGAGGTTAAAGGGGAAGCGCCTAGCACGGAAGGAAGCGAAAAGCATATCGGCCCTTGATATTTTGGCTTCAGCTTCGGAGCATGTTTCTATGGACCCTTGAGGGTCATGCATGCCAATTTTGGGCCTGTTTCGGCAACTTTTTGTTTTTTGGCATTTTTTGGGTTTTTGGCCAAAAACTCATAAATTCGCCATTTCAGTTTGATGAGTTTTCAAGGGAGGAGGATGATACCGATGGATGCCATAATTCCATGAGCAGGTCTCCAGCAATTTTCAGGGCATTTGAAGATCGTTCGCCCCCTCAAATTGGCGAAAAACACCCTCTTTTTGCACATTCTGCCCGCCATATCAGCAACCTGCTATTTTCTGGGTTTTCGCACACAGGTACAGTTTTGAGGGACTTCCCGAGATCAAATTGAGGTGATTTCACTTGCGCCGGAAAGCAGACACAGAAAGCTTTCCAACGGGCCATCATGAGCCTCATTTCGACACCGGGAAGGCTGCCATTTGCCTTCAGCAATTCAGGGGACCTTTTTCAGGCATAAATATGAAGTATTTTTGTAATTTTTGAACTCCAAAAATCTGCTTTTCCCAAATGTGCGTTTAGCTATTTTTACACTTGGGAAATGATGTAAAGTCAATATAATTTCCATTTTTAGCAGTTTTTAGATATTTTATGGGATATTTTGTGCCTTGGGCTTTGCAAAGCCTCAAGGACAAGTTTAGATATTTTGACTTGGCCAATGGGATAGCTAGTTGCTCCATGAGGTTTTCCTCCCTCAACCCTATTTATTCCATGGTTCTCATTGTAAATCAGAGGCTGAACTTGAGAGAAGAATTAATACATTGGTCATATGAGCTTTGAAGAATACACTTGAGTTATGATTTTTGGACTGTCTCTTGGATGCTTTTGAGGAATGGTGAAGGCTTGTTGATGGATTCCTTGTCATGGTAGAATGGTATAGTGCTTCTTAGTGTGTTTTGTCTTCTAGTTCTCATTCATATTACATATTTCTTGCTGCTATAGATCAGTAGAGATTGATTTTGAGATATGCCCATGGAGGCACCTCAAAATCCCTGAATCTTCATAGCTTGATGTTTTCTTCTCCCTTAGTTATGCTAAAGAATTCTTAGCTGCTCTTTAGTAACCTAAGGTATTGTTGCTAAGTTTTATTTATAAGTTCTATGTATGTTGATTAGGATGTATGGTTTTCCCTACCTACCTATTAGCTGCCCATAGTTCTCTCCATAAAACTTTCTCTTTGACTGATTTGCTGATCATCTTGTTGAACCAAGGAGGCCTAGTCCCGATCTAGCCCTTTGCCTAAAACTATGAAATCTTGTTTGTCAAAGTGCCCAATGACTTAGAGACTATGTTTAGGCATTCCGGCGTAGTTTATGAGTTGTTAGTTTGTCTTATATGTTTTCCCCAAAGTCTGATAGTCATTTCCCGAAGTTAGAGGGTCTTATACCTCTATGTATGGCTGGAATGTTTGATTTCTATGTATTAATTAGCTTATAGTTATACTTAGCATGATTAATGGCTTGCTATTACATGTTTATTGTCTACTATTAACTAGTTACACTCGAAATCTCTTGTCTTTCACCAACTTGTTGTCCATTTAATCCATTTTTCCCAAAGATCCCTTCTACCGTGAATCAAATCGGCCCTACAGCAGCCTCACATCATCACCTCATAGCTTCCTTGAACTGTTTGACCCCATAGCCCAATTTATCTGCATCTTGTTATCCTGTTTATGTATTTGATCAGTTTCATCCCTCATAAACTTAAAAAACCAAAAAACTAAAAACATACTTCATAACTAGCCTAATATCAGAACACCGCAATAAACACACCGACATCTTTTACACATATAGAGAGAGCCCTCTCTGAGTCCAGGAAGGCTAGGTCCTTGGGCTCCAAAGCTTGGTTTGATGTTACATCGTCATTTGGCTAGCCAATCGGCCAAATCACGGGACCCTAACAGGTTCAGCAAACTATTTTGGCCCTTCCGTGTTCTGTTCTTCCTCCTCCCTATCAGCCAATAATTCTATTAAAATGACCTGTTCACTAAAAGTTTCATCGTTAAATAGGATAAAAGAATCTAGGCCTATATTGAAAGAGTACAGAGGAGAGTTTACTGGTCTGTCTTGACTTGTAACCGTGTATTGCATATGGGATTCCCTGTAAAGTCTTGTTGTTTGATTGAAAAGATGGATGGTCGCATAGGTCATGTTGATCTATGTAGTCCCTTGTAACTTAGCCCCCCAAGATCTTGATAATATCATTCCATACTTTGGGGGCACATCAGCCACAAAAATATCCATGACTAAGAATTTGGCTGGAATCTGTGCTAACTTAACGCAGAGGTATTTGGTTAATCCTAAACATTTTACTCTGCTTGAGTCAAATGAGTAAAGGTATTTATAAGGTCTGGTGATTTCTAGACCCAGGCTCTCCATCACAGCTTTAGGCATTAAATTATGAGAAGCCCCAGAATCATGCATTGCATTGTGCAAAATTTTGTCATGAATATTTAAACTCACATAAAAGGGAGGAACAAGTCCCTCTTGATATTTACCTTCAATATTTGGACCAAAAATAAGCTCTAGTTGGTCATCGTTAAGATTGACTATGTCATTATTCTCTTCAATGTTTAAAGCCTTCAAAATTTGGGTCCTATATACATTCTGGGCAGCTAACTCGGTCAAGGGAATAGAGATTTTAATTTTGGAAATTTCCTACTCTAGGGTTAAAGGAATTTGATTCTTTGAAGAACTTTTCTCAGCCTTGTTAACTGCCACTCTATTAGCAACATCAGCTTGCTTATTTGTTCTATTTACATTTGCCAAAATGGTTTTAACATGAGTACTAGCTGAAGTGTTAGTACTGCTAAGATCTGCACTGTATTTTGTAACGTTGTGAGTGCCTTTCTCTTTACCTTTATCAGAATTTATAGCTATTGTTTTGTCCTTTTGTTTGACAACTTTAGGCTTGTTTACAGAGCTGTTTTGTGAAGATTTGTCAGAGGTTTTGGTGTTGGGATTTTTTTGAGTGGTTTTACTTCTAAGTTCATATTCTCTTTGAGAATTTATGATGACATTTTCCATGTCTTAATAATAGCTTTCATCATCATCTCTTTTTTCATCATAATGTGTGTAAAGACCTTGTTTTCTATCATAATGAATCTCAAAGTCATCATTATCTACTCCCAACATGTTGATATCATCTTCCTCTATTGGTTCATCTGTTTCCTGAACCTCACTTACATAGTTTTGATGAAAGGGAGGAGTGATCTGTTGATCATCTTCCCTAGGTCTATTTGGAGTTTGGTTCCTTCTAAAATTCTGATTCTGGTTTTGGTTTCTATTTTGAGGAGTAGTTTGGTTTTGACTTGCTTGTGCTCTCTCAAGAATGCTCATTTTCTTCATCATCTCTTCCATCATTTTTTCCATCTTTGAGCTGGAAGTGGAAGGGGCATATTCCTCTTTGAAGGATACTCTCTTCTCATTCTTCATTCTCGCTCTCTTCTCCATTAAGTTTACTTCCGCAACAAGAGCTCCTTTTTGCATATCTTCAAGAGTTGCAGGATCTATTTCTCTCAGCTGTTAAGCCATCTCAGGGTCAAACCCTTCAGGAAACTTGTTTAGAGCTGAGCCTTGTGGAGTTTTTAGATCTGGGGAAAGGGAATTATACACACTGTTAAATCTAGTGCAGTAAGCCTGGACACCTTCCCCGGTGTTTCTATGGAGTTTCTTGTAATCAGAAAGGACTTGGAGAGGATTCTTCTTCACTTCCCATTTGTTTAAGAATGTTTTATGGAAGGCTTAGAGATCATTGATACTATGGGGGGTTAAGCATTTAAAACATTTTCTTACTTGTCCCCCCATACTCTGAGCAAATAATCTAAGCTTGATAGAATCATCATCAATTTCATTTTTGTCAAAGTAGTCATTAATCTTATCCACATGTTGAGATGTAGTTGTAGCATTAATAGCATCATATAATGGAATTTTGGACTGATAGTCCTGTGGAAGATAGACTAATGGTACAGGAAGGACTAAGGGAGCATACCATGCTGCCATGATATGTGGTGGAGGTGGATTTATAAGAGGTGGATTAAAAAAAGGTAAAGTGGGTTGGAGTGGAGTGGTTTAGACAGTGGATGTAGGATGAAGAGATGTGGATGGACCAGGAATAGGTTTCTGAGCTGACCTTGGATGAGAGACACCTAAATTGGAAAGGAAATGTGAATCAGGTGGTGTTGTTTCTCTACTACCAAGATATTCACTTGTTTCAGGAGATGAAAGCAAAGACTTAGAATCTAACTGATCTAAATCACCAAGAGAACTAGTTATAAATGGATTTCTTAGATCTTCTTGTGATTGTTATAGAGCTGCAAGATTTTCAGGAACTGAATTAGCTCTCAAGGGTGATCTGAAAACAGTTGAAAAATTTATCTTAGGAGACTTCCTAAGGATACTTTCTGGGTTATCAACTATCTCAGGTGGGTTAGGGTCAGGATAGGATCTAGTATGAATCTTTCTAGGAGCCACTATGCTGTGTTTTTTAGACCCAACAAAACAAGAAAAGTTTAACTAGATATGACAATATTTCAGAGGTCAACAAATCTGTTTTACACGAAATTCAATCCCATAGTCCTCTAACTGAGTTTGAATGATGTTATGATGATAAGGGTTCTTCCCAGTGGAGTCTTAAGGTCTGTTGAGGATTGTGGAGTCGCCAAGTGGAATTTTTTAGCTCTTTTGGAGGTAAAAGGTTTTATAGTCCACCACCATGTTTATTGAATTCCAATATGAAATATTTTTGGGTTTTCTGAGTTATTTTTTAGTTATGTGGTTTGTAGGAGTGTCCTAAATCTGCTTCACAACTTAGCTACGGTTATGAGACAAAAAAATTCTGCTCTTAATCCTAAGCATGATGATATCTCAAGGTTAGATAAACTCTTATGAGAATCCTAGGGTTTTCCTAGTTTGTCATTGATTCAAACAAGTTTTCATCATGGTTACCATCTATTTGGTAGTGCTTGAAGAGGTTTCTTTTTACTCACTAAACAATGTTTGTTGGCCAGAGATGTTATGCCTAACAGTTCAACCAGCTAACAATTTGAAAGCAAGGAATTTATGATGTCTTATGATTATTTGAAATGAAAATCACTCAGACCTCTCCAGCGGAGTCACTAGAAATGTTAGCTCCCTGTAATCAGCAAGATTGGAAAAGTCTGACAACAGGGAGAACATTGTTTCAACCACTTTGGGATTCTAGGATCTAGCCCTCCTGAATCCGGGCAGGGATCTTTCCAATAAGTGTAAATATGGATTTATCTTTAAAGGTTTTAGGTAATGATATTAGGCTAGTTATGAATTCCAAGGGTTATTGTTTATTTTGGATGGTTGAGCATGATCATTATTTAAGTGGAAAGTTCTAAATGGAAAGAGTTTCAAAGGTGTGAAGTTGCAAGAAAGTAGGACAAGCTTTGGCTAAAAAGATGGATGTAATGCAGGTTCTAGTCCATTGGGCTATGGAGTCATAATAGGGTTTTAATTGAAACAACCAAGTGCAAGAGTGGTCCATGGGGTAAGTCATATATGTCTAAGGTTCTCTTTAAAGTTGGTTTTATGGAATGAAATGATACAACAAGAAGGGGAATTAAACAAATGAAGAACAAAGAGCAGCCCAAGATTTGGTAAGTACTTTGAAACTACCCTGCTTTTGACATACACTTAAGAAAGACATAAAAGCAATCCAGGATTTGGTAAGTACTTCCAAACTAGCCAGCATTTGATACACTTTCAATAGAAAAACATTTAAACAAAAAGGGAAACACAAATGATAACAAATAATGGTCTAAGATCTGGTAAGTACTTTGAAACTAGCCAGCTTTCAACACACTCTTAGGGAAACATTCAGACAGTCTTTGGGGATAAAACTAGGACCAGGGCTCACCATATCTTCCTTAGTTCATCTCTACTTAACATAAACTAAAAATAACATTTAAGAACAATATTCAGCTAAGAGATTAGGACGAGGGAACACCATAATTCCTAACTACTTAAACTGACTTAAATCATTCCTAAATAACACAATTTGGAAGAAAATATTTAGATAAAGCTTATCAGTCAGTGAAGGGTACTGATATACAGTAAATACTAACTCTATGCTTGTTGTTCTTTATTAGAGAAGGTGGACAAAGTGAAAACAAAAATGAAATAACAATTTAAAATAAGAAATAACATCACCGTCGACATAGACCAGGATCTCATAAATCAGCTTGTATTGATGCTTCAAACCAGTTACAGCTTTAAATCCAGTGTTTCAAGTTAGCAATCATCTTCACTTCTCAGTCTAACTATTCTATCACAAGCAGAGCTTCAAGAGCCAGTGAACACTATTTACAGGTAGAAATTCAAGCTCAAGTATATTTCAAAGTTCTACAACCAACATTTTCTCATCTTCTACAAAAGTATTTGTAGAAGGAATGAGGAGGTGGGATCTGATAAAAGATCTCCTGGGTCAATTAATACAAATTAATTCTTCTCAGCCTTTGAGGGGCTTAATGGAGAAGAGTACAGATATTTTCACTGTATTAGTTGATTTACATTTAAGAATTAAGCTCGATGGGAGCTTTTTTTGACTTTTAACACTCTGTTTCATGAAATAATAACTCTGCTAATATTTTTCATTAATTTCCTTTAGCAGAATTAAATTTTTGGCTATGCTGAGGCAAATATCTTCTTTCTGATCAATAACTTCGGCCTCTGTTTGAATTATTTTAAGGCAACTTATGGCTTTGCAGTAGCTGAGAGGAATCAATTGGCCTCTCTTGTGATGGTGGAGGCTTTCCTATCTAATGAATGTTTGATTTGTGTTTAATTCTGCCTTAATTTAATGGATTATGCTTTTGATAATCAATGTTAGCCGTAATCCATCAAACTATGGAATTCATCTTCAATATTTAGTTCTGATGTGGTAGGTCTTCAACACTGATACTCTTTTAATGTGATTCTGTGTGTCTTGTCGATGTGCAGGGCTACACAAGGATCATATGGCATTAATGCTCATGAAGCATTTATGAAACATGGAGGTGAACCCTATGAATGGCTTCTCCTTTATGAATCAAAAGCACAGGAATGGTCATCCTTGGCCTTTAGATTTTCTTCAATATAACGAAAAAACCACTAAACACCTGAAAAATACAAAACTAATTAGGAAGTCGTTCGTTATTGGGTTTAACTGCTTCAGAGGCTGTGGGGAGGAGTGTGGCCATTGGATGGCAACATCCAACAGTGTAGATTGGTTTGCAAGAGGTTTAAAATTAAAGTGGAGGAAGAATTAAATCAGAGCCATTGATTGCACAGAGATCAACGGTCGAGATTGGTTGTGATTTAACAGTGTGAAGGAGTCACATTGTTTGGAAAATAGAAGAAATGCGAAGAAATGGGGTAAAAACCTTTGTTTCGAAGGAAATATGGTAAAAAAAGAGTTGGGGGTTCGGGATGATCGTGGACCGTTGGATTAGATCTGCCCAACGAGATGAACGATGGAGATTTGCATTAAAAATCCTTTGGTAGAGGCAAAGGGCGATAGTGTAAGTCCAGATTTAATCTAGGTCGTTGATCTGTAGAGATCAACGGTGGAAGGCATGCACGATAAAACACAATGGAAAAATGGAAAGTGGTTTCGGGAGGTAAAACCACTGTTTTTTCTTAAGAAAAATGCGGGGAGGTGGGTTTTTGCTTTTAAACGCAATATGCGTTCCCACCCGACACATGGCTTTTCAAAACCACCAACATCGCGCGGCCCTTGGGAAACTATCCTTCATGCTGAAAGCTATGCGATATGGAACGTAGACCGTTAGATCTGGGGCCTCAGATCTGACAAAGGATAATGAGCCCGATCTGAGATAGATGCGTGGATGGAAGCGGAGAAGGCAGCTTCAATATGAGCCATTGGATGTAGAAGATCGACGATTAGGATTGAATCTAGAATTTAAGCAAAATAATATAGAGGCGGAGAAAGGGTTAATAGGGGCCGTTGATCTACAGAGATCAATGGCTGCGATTGGCCGACAAAAATTATGAGCGGGGCTGCATGCTTTTAACAAAAGTTGGGAGATGCAATCTAGACCGTCTGATTTGGACATGTGGGTGGCCCAGATGCAATCGGGGCTCGGCGATCGGTGGGGTGAAGAAATTGCACAGCCTGATGCGATTGAGCGATGACCGTCGATCTACAGATTAGATCAACAGTGGGAA
The DNA here is from genome assembly GCA_034641835.2 of Pinus albicaulis. NCBI lineage: Eukaryota > Viridiplantae > Streptophyta > Pinopsida > Pinales > Pinaceae > Pinus > Pinus albicaulis. The sequence continues at coordinate 180,160,874 of CM076575.1, read as the reverse complement.
ATAAATTGGAGGGGTTCAAAGGTGGGGCAAAGGTTAATAATTGGAGCAAATATGGGCCGTTAGATCTGGGATATGGAAGATAGATCCAACGGGAGAAGATTCATCGGGGAATTCCAGTCGGGGAGAGGAATAGAATGCACCTGATAAAAAACTTGCAATGCGATGTAGTGTGAGCCGTTTGATCGGCTCAAGATCAACGATGGATATTGTTTGAAATATATGCCCGCGGAAACCCCTTTATAATATATGAAAACCCAAAGTTTCATGAAAAACCAAAGGTTTATGTATCAGGGCGGGATATATATATGAAATGGATTGGCACCCGATTGCGGGGCCTTTAATTATATGGAAGGCAAAAGGCCCGGGGCTTATGTATGAGGGCCAATCGCAATCGAAGGTCGAGCATGGTCTCTCAATCTACCCATTTTGGAAATTTACAATGTGATTGGTTCTTCGGGACTTAAAATCTTGGTCTCGGGCATAATTTTATATGGAGTAAAGCGGGGGGCGGAGCATCGGAAATTTTGACGCGGGTCTTTCAATCTACCCATTTTTCATTAAAAAAAATTGTTTGGGCGCATTTAGATAAAACTTAGGGAAAAGTGGGTTTATGACTTTACAAAGGAAAATATCAATCGAAGATGGAAAAATACAATGTTTTAGTGCCCGATTGTGGGCACAGGGGTTATATGGAGCGATAATAAGATCGAGGGTTGTGCAATAAAGGGCCAATCTTAATCAGAGTTCTCAACTCAAAAAAAGATTTGTGCACTCTGTTTTTTCTAATGTGATAAGTGCTAAAAAGGCTTAGTGCCTGGTTCTAGTGCACAGGCACATGTGGGGAAGTGGTTTAGGACTTAGCCCAAGGGGGGATTAAACCCTTAGTGAAAAAAAATTATTTTTTCATGAAATTTTCAGAGTTTTCTGATGGATTTGGGGGTTTCGACAGAGTTGAAAAAGGAGTTTTAAACTCTGTAATATGGAATTTATGAAGGAGAAAATGGGAAAAATGGAAAATGGAGGAACTTCATGGGAAACAAAGGGGTAAAATGAAGGTTAGTTTTGAAGTGGATGGGAAGGAAAAAATGGATTTGGCAGAAATATTTTCTCTTATGGATTTAGAAGAATTTCTGAGTTAAAACTGGAAAAAACAGTGAAGATTGAAACAAGGGCATGATGTCCCCATGAGTCTTCAAGAGATAACACCTTTTAGCAATAAAAATTGTTCCTTGAAGGCTTCAAAAATGTTTTAGCCACCATTTGATATGAAAATTTTTATTGGTGGCTAACATGAGGAAGAAAACCTTAACATTCCTAATGATTCATCCCCTATAGCCATCACAAACATAATCAACTAGGAAAATCCATATTTTGACATATTTTTGCAATTTTTTAATTTTTTAGAGTTTTTCACCATTTCTAAGGGCCAAGGGCGCAGTTCCCTTGGCGCTGCAATTTTTCCTCGGGAATACATTGAGGGAAAACTTGGCATTTTTGGGTTCATATTGCCAAGCACATCACACTCACCAAGTTTCAGATCATTTGGAGCAGTTTTGGTCCTCTAAAAGGCCCAAAAACATGCAAATTTTCACCTTTCTTCCATGTTATCAGGGCAGGCGTTGTGCCTTTAGCAGCCTTGGGAATTTTTTATTTTTGAGCAGATTAATGGACACCAAATACAAAACCAAGGGAATTTTTGGAAAGTAGTCTTGATAGGATTTCGAATGAGCCATCACAGAGCTCATTCTAACATCAGGAAGTCCTTCAAAACCTAGGTACAAGTTGACCTATTTTTACTGTGCAGGCACTGCGCCCTTGGACCTCAAAGCTGCGTCCTTGCAAAAAAGTCAACAAAACACAGTGAGATATTTCTGGAAGTTATTGAGGGCCTAAAATTTAGGTGTTAGGAGATATTTTTCAGTTATTAGAATAGGATATTTGTGCCTTGGCCCTTGCATGGTCTCAAAGGACAAAATTAATATTTATGAGAAATTAATGGCCTCCAAAACCCTAGTTAGGGTTTTGAATCTCCTTTGCATGATAGATATTGGATGAGGGCCTCATTTTTCATCCCAGTTGTTATTTGGTTTTCCACTTGTTGGACTGAGCATAGGCTCTGAGTTGTAAATAGTTTTTGGGCTTGGAGCCTTGTAATCCTTTTGGACTGAATGATAATGGAGCCAAGCACTTTGCAAGATTCATGAAAATGGAAAATGGTTATGTATTTTTTTCTTTGTGATCATTTTATTATGTTTTACATCTTGTTTCATCCTTCTCTTGCATTTGAACAAAATGTTTAGCTTAAGGTATGCTGTCAAAAGTTCATTAAGTCTATCTACTTCTCTTACTTTCATGTTTTCCTCTTCTATGCCAGTTTAGAGAATTATTAGTTGCTCTCTAAACCCACTCTGCTTGTTTATCTCATCAATGATTCAATGGATTTAGTTTCAAATAGGTTTGATTTTTAGCCCTGCCCTTTGCCAACACTTTGAAATAAAAATTTGAGGTTATTACTTCAAAGTAGTGCTGTTTAGGATTAGTTAAATATGTTTATAATTTTCCATGCCCTTTTGCTCATCTTAAATAGTTTCCTTGAAGTTTCTCTATAGATTAATTAATGAAGCTAGGAGTTATCTCTTCTTTGATCTATGCTCTATTTCATCTTGCATGTTTTCCTTTTCTGAAGGTAGATTAGCTGGAGAGGTTACGAGTTCCCTACTCTCTAGGGTTTACTGGATTGTTGTCTTGATGTTTGCTTGCTAGGGTTAGGTCAAAGAAATATGATATGTCCTATCTTTAGTTTTGTATTTATCCAAATTATTCTTAGAGGCCATTATTTTTGTAGTTTTTGACGAAGGATTCTTAACTGCCCTTTGCACCTACTTTGTTCCCAATTTATTGTTCACTTCACTCACCTAAAGCCTTGAAGATCCATTCAACCCTGTTAACTTTCCCTCTGAAGCATCCTTGAATTATTTTTGTACCTTTCTAGACCTATTGCAGACTACATAGCCCAATGGTCTAAACCTCTCCTATTCTATCAATTTTCCTTGACAACCTACCCAACCAATCAAAACAAAAAAACAAACCCTAAACCTAATAATTGACCTAAAATCAAAACCTAAAAGCTATCAAGTTACATCCTTTACACAAGTATAGAGAGAGCCCTCTCTGAGTCTAGGAAGGCTATGTCCTAGGACTCCGAAGATAGGTTTGATGTTACCCTTGTATATTTTCCCTTGCCAATCTGAAAAATTACGGGGACCTAAAAGGGTGATCGAAGGTACAACTTCTTTTTTGTAATATAGGTGTTGAAGTCGACAAAAAAGGAAGCCTCAACCAAATGAGGGGTTGCTGCTAGGAGGGATCGGGAACCTAGATGTGGTGGGTTTAACATAGGCATGTTGGCAAGAGGTGACTAAAAATTGATGATGGGGATTCAGTGGCCTAAGGTTGGATTATACTTAAGCAACTTGGCGACGGTCATAATTATTTTTGAAGGGGAAATCCTTGGAGTCAGTAGGACTTCTAGGGCGGTTGTAAACCAACTATGAATGTCATGATAGTTTGTTCATGGGGGGTGAAATAATCTGACCAATGGTGTTTAGGGACTGCTGCCATGGGAGAAAAGATGAAATGAGAGGGTGAAGGGACAAAGTGCACCATTTACGGTCTTTGTAGACTTACCAAAAGAATAAAATAATTGGGTTTTGTTTGTACAAAACACAGAGACGGGTACCCCAAAAAATGAAAGTGTTCGCTCACTGATAGTGTGAGGAAGGTGTTTTGTTGGGGGTGGGGGTCCCAATGGTTGGTCTCATGTGTGGGGTTGATGAAGCGGATGTAAAAATATCGCAGATGGGATTATCCTAGTGGAAGTATGGTGGGAAAAATGTGAGGCACGGTGGTGCGCTCTTTATCTTCTTGTATAACCTAGTCATCCAGGAAGGGGTTTTTAGCTTGTATGGTAATCTTGAGCTTATGCATGGTGAATGGATGGGCATGAGGTGCTTCCAGGACTAAAGTGGTATGGCCATGGCATCAATTTTGATGTGATATATGGTCTACTATGGGTGACGAGTGCCATGGACAGGAGGCTCTACTGACCAAAAAGGATGTTTATCATGCGCAGGGTGAGGTAATGATAAACATGGTCAGATATGAGGACCCTATGATTGATTTCTGATGGAGAAAGGATGTTAGGATATGCAGAGTTGACTGGGACTCTATCATGCTGGGGGTAGAATGATACCTACTCCGAAAATTTTAGTAGATAACGTTGTGGATGGTTTTTGATCTTTTCCTGCAAAAAGAACTACCTCAAGTCAAAGCACATTCTTTATCAAATATTATTGAAAGTCATAATCTTTAAAAAAGAAGATGAGAGAGGGCATACTTGTCAGCGCTGAAACTTTATTTTTTCGGGAACGTGAATGCGTGGTATCACCTCTGTTTTCTTGGGAGTTGTTACATGGCTCCTAGTTTTGATTTTAGCTAGGGTTGCCCCTAGACTGAGATCATGGGGGACGTTGCTGGTTATTGTCCCCTATCCAGGATCTCCCAGAATACATATTACTGCTGCCTAGGTGACCTTAGGTCAAATATCTGGCCAAACCATATACGACAATCGATATTCTTGATAACTTCAAGAGGATGAGGCAACCAGGTTCCCCTGTCCATGGTTGGTGTATGGTGGCTTGGGGGGAATAATGAAGAATGAATACCTTTCTGGTGACCTTTGTTCCTCTTATAGTTATCGAATGGCCCGAGGTTCATCCCTGGATGCCTGGGTGGAGGGATCCTCTTGATAGGGTCGCTTGATGGCGTGTAAGGCATCCCTATATCGTGAAATCTCAAGGAAATGGTGGGTATAATGCCCATAGTTGCTGCAGAGGGCACATGCATAATTGGTATGCAGTGTTCTTCCTTTACCTTTGTTGGTAGGTTCCTTTTTTTGGGAACACGACATTGCAATGTTTGTTTCAAGGCCAGGGAGTGGTTTTAATTCATCCAGCTCTAGATAGATATGGGTAGGGTGACCGATTATTTCACTTATGTCACAGATTGGTGATTCATATTGAATGACGGGGGTCACCATATTCTTTCCTCTCTTCTCAGTTTTCTTTGCTGTAATCACTGGTTTTTCAATGGGAATTTCCTTTGTAGGGGTGGTCTCAATTGTTTCTTGGACGGGTGGGGGATCCTTGGGACTGAGGGGCTTCAACCCTGTGGCAGTAAAATGGGTGGCTCCTATTTCAAAAGTGGGAACGAGGTACCAAAATGGGAATGCCAAAAATATGTTGGGTAACACCAGTGTGGCAAAAACTTGTTGGGAGATGAACCCAACTGGAGGGTAGAGGAAAGGCGTTTGGGAGGTGGCGTAGGCTAGAGAGGCTGTCATGGCCAATGTCTCGGTGTCATTACTACTTGTGTCCATGTCCTGAATAGCTTCAGTGCTTGATGTGGAGATCATGCACACCAGATCCCCTATGATATCAAGTGATGACTCAGGGATTATGGGAGGATCTCCTAGGAATGAGCCTAGAATGGACGATGGTTTGAATTTGCCAGGTCCATATTCTTGGTACCATGAGAGAGCATCCGAGACTATATCTACATAGGGTAGAGTTACATCCATGTCTGTTAGGGGATGCTTCTCGCTATGTGTTAGCTGCTCTACAGTAATGATGCGGTCCTCGTGGGGGAACATCATAATGTGGAAGACGGAGGAGGCTATGACAGACATGGCATACATATAACTCCATCTGAGGAGTATATTGTAATCCAAGTGAGAATCCAAGACTTCAATGTATATGTCGACCGTCTTTCCAACTAAAAAAACTGTGAAATTTTGGTAGAGGCTGATAGGGGTAAAGGGGTGACCGTCGTATGCTCGAAGCATGATGACTGAGGGTTTTAGTTCGGGAGAACCTAGCTTTTGCCAAAAAATTTGGACATGATGCATGTGGATGCACCCTCATCTATGACACATTGGTGGATAGTGATATTCTACACCGACACTGGTATCTGGAAGTAAAACATGGAAGGAAGCTGGGGGGTGGCTTTATCTAAGTTAAAAGCCATCAGGCGCATATCGGTAGGGTCGATAGCGCCTAACGTGAAAAGTAAGGCTTTCCATTTTTTTGGGCATGAATGCAATACTTCCAAATCTAACATGGCAGTGGGAGATTGTGCTAATTTTTTTATGATTCTATAATTATGGTCCTCTTTGGAGTAGTTTCCTGCTTGCCTCTTAGGTCCCTTTTCCATCTTCAGCAATGGTTCTATAGGCATACTTGAAATAGTCAAAGGTGCAGTTAGTGCATTGGTACTTGCTCTTGACATATTGGTGTCTGGTGGGGTGTCATAGTTGTGATTCCATCTTTGGAAAAAAAGATCTTCTCTAGTCATGTAGATTTCATGGCTGCTTTTCCTGGAATCGTCTGAATTTTGCTGGTGAGTGCTTATCGTCCCTTAGTTGGGGAAAGGTTCTTGCATCATGGTTGGTTACTGGGAAGATCCTCCTTGTCCTTGGTTACTCTGTAGCTTCTTCAGCTTCAGGAGATTAGGGCAGTGGTGATTATAGTGACCGTACTCACCACATATCTAACATGAATGGTTTGTTGGAAGAGGTGAAATTTTTCTTTGCCATTGGGCATTCCTTGGCTCCTGGTTCTGATTCTTGTTGGACTTACCTCTAGCCTGGGATCACGGTGGGTGCTCCTGGTTGTTGCCCCCCTGTCCAGGGTTCCCTTTTGGCTTGTTTTTGGATTTTTTTTTTACCACGTTAGGAGGGTAGTTGTCTTGGTTATATTGGTGTGGTTGGTTTTGGGACGGCTGCACAAAGTTCACCTGTGCACTATTTTGTAGAGGTGGGTCATGTGGTGGGGACTGAGCGTAATGTAGTCCTATGTTTTCACCTAAATGTTGGAAGGGAGTTCTTCCGTCAGTGTTTCTTTCTACGTAATGATTCCCTTGAGCTGGAGGATAGGGTCCTCCCTAGTGATACCCTGGCACCCTATTGGTCAAATTTTACTAAGGCATATGATGAATTTGAAAACCTGGTTGAGGCACATTCTAGGTAGAACTGTATGTGAAACCAGGTTTTTGACTATTGTTGCCTAGGTAACCTTGGTTCATTTATCCAATTATCCCATCTGCAGAGTTCGAAGTGCTGGGAACTTCTTGATAAGTTAGTAGGCTTGGGGCATTAGGCAGGATGTTATAAATGTATCCTGACTGCTTATAAATCAGTTCAAGCTTTTGGGCTTTGCTGATTGTGTCCTCTTTGGATGTGGGATTTTGTTGCACCACATCCTTTGAAATCTCTGTCGTAAGATTTTTCAAGAACAAATCTAAGAGAACCCGGTCATTGAGTTTAACTTTACATAAACTACGACACTGCCTCCATTCATCGAGATGGTCCGAGATATGGATGGCAGGGGTTTTTCTGAAATGAGTCAGTAATTCCATTTTAAAATCATGGTGAATGGGTAACTGAAAGTATTTTAGGAATGTGGTAGTGAGTGTGATAAATATTCCATGTGAAGATGAGGGTTGATCCACGTACCACTTCACAGCTACTCCTGTGAGAGTGCATTGAAATAGTCTCAATCGAATAGTGTCGTTAATGATATTGTTCGATGAGCACCATAGGTGAAAGGCCATGACATGATTACTTGGGTCTTCTGCTTGCTTGCCTTCAAAATTTGGTATATCTGAAGGGAGCTTCATGGGCATAAGAGCCCATGTAGGATCATGTGTGAAGGGGTCATTCGTTAGCTTGGTTAAATTAGGAAAATTCAAAAAAGCCAAGGAAGGTGACTGAGAGGTTGACGCCATTGCAATGTGTGAAGACACAAAATTCTAGTTAGAACAAGGTTTAGTCTGCAACATACCCTATTGTGCATTCAACTGGATTCCCAAATGGGAGGCACTCCCCTTCCACCTAGGGGTCGTGGGAGGAGTGGTATGCAGTGTGGTGTTGGGAGACCGAATAGGGTTCCCGACTACAGCTGCCCTAATAAAGGACAAATCGATAATGGTGGCAGCGTTCTGTCTTTGATGCCTAAATCTAGAAAGACCTGGAACCCCCCGTGGTAATGGGGGGATGTCCAAAAGATGCCTAGATCGACAAGATTCCATTGGGACCTGTCAGGTGTCGTGCAAGTTTGGTTTTGGAAAAATTTGAGAGGATTATGATCAAAGAAAACTTCTTGTCACATACATAAAACAAAGCAAAAAATAAAATAACTTTCCCTTTAAATTTATCTATGTGATCAAGCAATGAAGAAAAAATGGTTTTTTTTCATTTGCGTATGATACTCAAAATCCTAGAAGACCTATGCATCCTCACACACTCAAAAGTAACTGGGCTTGGAGAATATTTCTTGCGAATGCCAGCACAATGCCCCATAAGAGCTGGCTATGCCCCTAGTTAGCCGAAGAGAATCCACTAAGGTAAGAGTAGAGGGTCTAGTGCTTGCCTGCACCGTCACCTATAGGGTAAATTTTTCCCTATTTTTTGGCCACTAAGAACCACCATCCCACATGAGCGTTCGAGTCTTGGGCTTCTTGGTAGTCAGCTAACAATACCGAGTATCAGATGAGTCAGGTAGCTTAAATTGATACTACACGCACTGCGCCTAAGCCTAACCCCCTCTAAAACGGGTCTCTGTTGTGCTCGAGTTTTCTTTGCCGTGAGATGATAGGTGGATTTGAAGCTCCCTAAATACACACCTTCTATGTTTCTATATGTGGTATGATCAAGGAAACTTATTGGATGCCTACCCCCTTGATCCTAACTTAAGCTATAAATTATTTTGTGGCCCCTATGGGGAGAATTTAGTGATTTTGGTTAAGTTAGTTTTAGGTGTCTTTGCTTCACTTAGTGGGTGAGTTTGTGTGAGAAAAAAGCGGATAAGCACATAGTTTAAATGTGTGGATATCGATGATCCTTTACGAAATCCCCTATTTAAACAATGTTGTATTGTTCCTAGCTCAAATGGAAAACATGTGCGCATAATGGGCCGCTTTCACTTTTTCCTAGTTAATATATGTGAATAACTATAGGGAGATGGTGAATTGTGAATAAGGAGCATTCATATGCTTACCTAGGATCACCGGAGGGTGCAATGGTAGCAGCTATTACTTGCTCTTCTATAAACAATTCAATCCTAGTCCCGAAATTCCTAGTGCAAAAATTGAACTAAACTAAAACTTTTCACTAGAAAAAAGAAAACTAGTTATGCATGTGTGGCCTTCGGCCACTTACTTGGGCTAGTTATCTAGGTGTGTAAGTACCAAAATTTTCAAAACATAATCTTTTTGGAATGAAAGTTATTTTTCACCCCTACTTAAACTATGTGTGAACTTTGCAAAAATTGACTTGAAGTAAAAATGATACTAAGCCTACAAAAATTAGCTAAAAGTGAGTTTGAACAAGCTGCGAGGTACCACCACCAGTGCAAGTAGGTGTATTAGGGGATGCCAAGCACGTTACAAGCTGGAAAAATAGAAACTAGGGAGAAATTTCTCATTCTGTAATTTGCACGGAAAAGTTGAGATAGGTGCACTCTCTATGGGCAGGTCAGCTCTGAACGTGCGCTCTGCACATCTATGAGGAAAAAACGTGCGCAAAAATCCTACAAGTAAAATTTTTAGGAGCTACTCTTCTTTAGTTTATCAGTTGGGATGAACTCAAGACTACAAGAGAGATCATGAGACATTCAGCTCCACTCCACAGCATAGATAGAGGTCTCCTGCAAAAGAAGGCACAACCACATAAACTTGGTAATAAAACATTAGTGGAGTCGCCAATCCTATTGTGGTGTGTTTGGTGCATGTATGTATGAAATCACACTAGTTTAAGGGTTGTGTTTTACCCCTTTAAACTATTGGTAGCAGGAAAAAAGAAGTGGAGTCAATGAGCATACTATATAGAAGAAAAGCATGAAAATGTAATCTAAAAACTAAAATAAAACTAAACATAAATAAACAGAATCTTTGAATGAGTCAAATGACACAATAATGAAAATGGTGGTTCTAGGACCCTCTTATTGAGTGTTGGTAGTAAGAAGAGTGATACTTTACCCTCTTGCCAACGGGCCCCTAGACAATGGTTCTAGGTCCCGATGCAAGGATGTTTTTATCCCAAGCTTCCCTGTGCAGTCTCCCTCTTTCTCTACTATGTGGACTAAGCTTGTTGGGTGGCCAACAAGTGATTCCCCTCTCTCTTCAACACTAGGTCACACACTACAGGTATTTCTTGGGAAATTCAGTCAAGCATATCAATGTGATCACCCATCCTTCATCTCATGGTCTCTTTATATAGGAGATTTCAAATCCTCCTTCCCTCTCTTGGTACATGGAGGATGGTGACCCAAGAGAGGGGTATGATTCCTTTGTGTGCTCCAAATATTCGATTATATGCTCACATAGTGCCTAAGGAGGTGTTGGTGGTTGTCCTTAGGCGGGTTCAAGTAAGGAGTGACTTGTCCTTTGCTTCGTGTGGTCCCAGATAGTGACATTTCGCCACTCTCAGGAATGTGTTCATATCGAGCAAAAAAATACGCATAAGTCACTCTTATTGAAGTATAACACACGCAAACATCATTTAATACTAGTTCAAATTTGATTTTCCTCAAACCTTTGAGATTTTTAAATACTTTCCGGATTCTGTAATGTCTTCTAGCCCTATAAATGCTTTGTCTTAACATTAATTAGTGTTATCTTCTGCTGTATGATTTTCCACTGTTAACACAGACCATCCAGTTGAAATAGTCCAGAGAAGGGGTGTATAATATGACTTAGGTAGTGCAAGAGAATATCAAGAAAATCTACAGCAAAAGAACGAAAGCTAATGATTTCAACATTGGAGACAACGTGCTAAAATGGGATTCTAGGAGAGAGGACAAAGGAAAACATGGAAAGTTTGATAACTTATGGAAAGGTCCATACATCATTCATTCCTGAAGGGGTAATAATGTGTTTTTCTTGCAGGAAATAGATAGAACATAGTTGTTTGGAGGTTGTGTCAATGGCAAGATGCTAAAGCATTATTTCAGTTAAGATCGCTGTGTAAATTTTCTTCACTATAGATATCATAGCCTTACAAATTTCAACAAAAGACTAGACAAAGTTGGGGCCCAAAGTGAGGCCACGAGCCTATTTTGATAAAACAAATAAAAAATAAAAAGAGAGATAAAAAAGGGACAAACAAGAAGAAAAGAGGGTTATCCCTAAGAAAAAGAGTAAAATTTTTTGAAAGTGTTGCAAATCAAAATGCCACTATTTTTTAGAAAGCCTTGTTCAATCATACAGTCTAAACATGATTGAAAAAATTTTGAATTTTCGATGATAAGTTAGAAAATGAAGATGTGTCAAACCATTTAATCTTGGCTTATCAGTATGTAGGTAGAAACTGACATTGTTTCAAAAGCCTAATCTTTACCAATAGGAGGAAAAAGGGATAGGTGGTATGATAGAGATCCAAAAGAAAGGGATGTTAGGGTTTGCAAGTATAAATGCACCCCCAAAAGAGGAAAAACGGTTTGAATCATAGGTTGGGTAGGTATCTATGCAAAGGAGCTCTTAATACTTGAGCATGTTTCGAATTTTTGGTTTTAGGTTGTTTTTTCAGGCTCAAGATCAAAGGTTAGACCTCAGGTTGCAGTGAGAAATGATTTTAGTTTTGAAGGTTGCAGTCACAAAATTTGCAGCAGATCAGGATTACAGGGTGGGGTTCAACACAATAGATCAGACTACTAGTCTGGAAAGTTCTTGGCACCTCCTAAAAATGAGCTGCCATCCCCAGTTGGAGTTACTGTTAGACTCCTATATTTTTACAGTATCAGAAGGTGACAACCTATTCCTTATATTTTTCATGATGAAAATAATATTCCATGACTATCATTTATTTATTTTTTAAAGAAAAGGAGATCCTGGTTATTAGAAGGGTCAAAATAATATATCTTCCATTTAACTTAAGTTAAAGAGGAAAATATAACTATTTAATTGTGATGATGAGCTAAATCTCATTGCCTTTATTATTTTTCATCTTCCCTTTGCTTACCTTTCATTTTACCTATTTTTGACAGTCCCATGCTCTAAAAATCCATTTTTTCCCTCTAAACCCACATACTTTACCTTTTCAGACTTACCGCTTCTTAAAACCCACTTATGATTGAAAAATCAGAAAAAGGTCTAAGCTTTGCTTGCATTTTATGACCCGCAAGTTTCCAGCTTCTCTATGAAAATATTTTTCAAAAAACTTAAAAATTTCCCAATGAAATATGGTAGGACCCGCCTAAAATCTTACACATTACCAAAATCCCCATATAAACCTTTGAATTTCATAATTTCCTTACCTTCCGCCTTTTTGCACTTGCCAGCATTTAGAATGGCGCACGGCACACTTCGCAACATTTAATACTTACTAGTGAATGCCCGCAAGTTAAAAGATTTAACTTGCGATGCGACCTACCTGCATACCTCCAATTGCAAGTTTTACAAGTTACTGCAGGAGGTAAATGTTAAATTCACCAAAATGCGATTGGCGAGGTAGTTGGGCCCGGTCGCGGATCACACATCGCAAGTTTTACAGGTTACCATGGGAGGTAAATGTTAACTTCATCGAAGTGTGATGGGCAAGGCATTGGGGCCTGATCGCACTTTGCAGATTGCAAATAATAAAGGATAATTTCCCGCAAGTTAAATTATTTAACTTGTGATGCGACCCAAGTGCAAATCACAAATCGTAGATTCTATAAAACAAGTGCAAAAGAGAATGTTAAAGTTTCCGACTTGCGATGTGCGATGGGTGGGACCCGATCGCAAGTTTGTAAAGATAGTTGTGGGAGGTAATGATAAAATGTGTCGATGTCCGATATGTGGCCAAGTGGGACCCGATCACAAATCGCAGATCACAAGTTTTAAAGTTTAAAGGGCCAAAGAAAAGGTTAAATTAGCCGAAGTGTGATGGGAAATGTGGTGGGGCCCGAATGAAACATGCTCTCAAAGGCGTACTTCAAAGAATTTCAAATCCATAAGCATGGCCATTTCTGTGGTAAAACGCAATAGAGAAAGAAAGGGGATTTTCCATGTGAAATCTATGCAAAGGCACACATGGGGGTTTTATTATAAATTCACTAAATGACAAAGTAGGTCAAATCAGAATAATAAAGTGTTGAAAGACTCCAATGATAGATCTCTAGCTTCCCTCATATTTACAACACAGGTAATTTGACACCCCCCCTCCTATTTCTTGTTAATGCAGGGGGGGCGAGGGAGGGGCATCTGAACTCCGGTTTTAATGGCTGATAGTTTTCGTGACGTGGCAACACCAGGTAATTTCAAACCCCATCTGCCTTAAATCAGAAACTGGGGGGTACCCCCCGAAAGCCACCTCTGGTTTTATTCCACTCTCATGACCATTTCGCCCATGCTATAGCCGTTAACCCATCCACCACTCATCTTCCTTAGCTCCATTATATCTGTTAAATCCTCCCGTTGGCACATAAATTCATTTCCACCATACCCGGTAATCATACCGTTGCGTAGTTAAAACTAATTTTTTACTGTTGGCGAGACATAACCATTAAACCCAAACCACAATCAATAAAATTGTCAGCGACCTCTCATTCATTGCTTTACTTCCACATTTGATTCACTTTCATCCTCCCATTCATTACACTACATGTAGGTTTTAACCCTGAACAAAAATTTTCTACACACGAATCTTATAACAGAAAATAAACAATAGCGAGAGCATAAAACATAAAACAGATAAACATAGATATTTTCCCCTGGATCCCAAATCGGGACGACCAACTTGATTTTTCATTATTTTCCTTTTAGTGTTACAAAACATATATATACATGCTAAAGCATACATAAACCCCAATCCATTAACCCTGGATTAGAACATAACCGTAGTTCCCTTGACCGGATCTACAAAATACCAGTGGCCGAAAAACCATTGTACCCCAAAACCATGTGCAAAATCATGCACAAAACATGGGTGGGTCTGCCTATGAGTGGGTCCGCACACCAAAAAAATTTTCGCCGGGGTGCTGCCTTGAACCCCAACAGTGGGGGCTGCTTCCCCCCTTGTGACCCCCCTGTTGTGCCCAGTGCAACGTACAGTGCGTGGGGTTAGTCGTGGAAAGAATATAACACATACCCAACATTCTCCCACTTGTTGTTTTCCTTCCACAGGGGGCCATAGGATATCTTAGTCATTGGGCCAATTCTTCAACACCCATTGTTTCTCTACACCAAGAGAAGTTCTGAGTGCTCACAGACTTTGTCAATGTATCTGCAACATTCTTCAAAGTTTCCACCTTTACCAGCAACACCCTTTTAGCCTCAACCATATCTCTAACAAAGTGATATTGAACATCAGTGTGCTTTGTCTTTGAATGATAAGCAAGGTTCTTAGCCAAGAAAATTGCACTTTGGCTATCACAGTATATCCTTATAGCTTGCTGTACCAACCCCATACTTGAACACAATCTCTGCAACCAAAATGCTTCCTTTCTTGCATGAGTGGTTGCTATGTATTCCGTCTCTGTAGTTGAAAGAGCCACTGCAAAATGTATTTTACTCATCCAACTGACTGCACCTCCAAATAGGCTAAACACAAACCCACTTGTAGATCTTCTTTGGTCTAGATCTCCAGCCCAGTCTGCATCAAAAAACCATGAATGTCCAACATTCTTTCCAATCCTGGTCTTCCCTGGTAGCACAAGCCATAATCACTAGTGCCACGTAAATATCTGAAAACCCGCTTCACTTTTGTCCAATGCTCCTTCCCTGGGTTTGACATAAACCTTCTCAATACTCCCACTGCATGTGCAATGTCTAGTCTAGTACAGACCATTGCATACATCAGGCTACCCATTGCACTTGCATATGGAACACGGGACATATACTCCTCTTCTTCTTGTGTCTTGGGACACTGTTCAATAGACAACTTTACACCTATAGGAATAGGAACATTCATTGGTTTACTATTGTGCATATTGAACCTCTACAATATAGTTTCGACATACTTCCTCTGGTTCAACCAGAGCATCCTCTTTTCCCAATCTCTCTTAATTTCCATGCCCAAAATATAGTTTGCAACACCAAGATCCTTCATGTCGAATTTGGAGAACAGTGGGTCTTAAAATATTGGATAATTTCTTTGTCATTTCCAATCAACAACATATCATCCACATACAAGACCAAATAAATAACACGGTCACCAATTAATTTAAAATAAACACAGTGATCCTCCTTGCTTCTGGTGAAGCCAAGTCCCCGTATACAGGTATCAAATTTCTGATACCATATCCTTGGTGACTGTTTTAACCCATACAGAGACTTCTTCAACCTACATACTAGTTCTTTCTTACCCTTCACCATAAAGCCTTCAGGTTGCTTCATGTAGATCTCCTCTTCTAGATCCCCGTGAAGAAATGTTGTCTTCACATCCATCTATTCTATCTCAAAATAAAATGCAAATGCAAATATAACATTAATCTAAGATAATCCTTTCAATGAGAAAAATATCATCATCCAATTCCTAGCACCTGAATAAATTTTTGCTACCAACCTGAGCTTGTACTTTCTCCACCTGCCTCTACATTCATCTCCTTCTTAAACAATTCATTTTTCATTCATGGCCTCTTCCCGCCACAACTCGATAATCAATCATGTCTTCATTTTTGTACATTCCATCTCATCAATCTATGGCTTCCTCCAGTTTTCCATCCCCTGATTATTTGAAAAGGAGAACGCTCTAGGATCATCATCAGCAATAGTTAAGGAAAACTCCAACAAAAGAAGATGGACTATACCCTTTCTGATTTCCTCTTCTAGTTGATCTTCTCTCACACCGGAGTTTGTGGTTCTCTCATCTCGAGTCTTTTCATTGTGAGAGTCCGATCTATCCTCTTTAGCTCAAACCTATCTTCTTAGGTTTGAGCAGTTTCAGAAGACTGGTCAAACATTGTGGGAAAACCACCCGGTCGGGACCTTAAGACAGCTCCTTTTCCGTTTGGGATGGTGGCTCCACCATTTCAGCTGACTCAGCTCTGGTAAATCAGTCAAGTTGGTGATGGGTTGATTTGGATGAGTGGAAGTGGGACTAAATTGACTGAAAATAAAACTATCTAATTAAACTAAATGCTGATAAAGAAATTCTAACACTAACCCGGGTAATTATATGTGAATACAACTTAAGATTGTTCCAATTTAAAAATAACCATGAAAATGTATTATTATTTAAATTGAAATGTGCAGAAACGAATAAAGATAACTCTGTTTAAGAAATTAAACAGAGTTATATTAGCATATTGCATTCATCATTGTATACCATCTATATATGCTTATGAAAGATAAAATTTCAATTATACTCAGAAATGATATATAAAAGGAAACGTTATGAAAACCAAATATATATAAATGATAGCAAATTTTAAAGCGAGTATCATATAACAAAGGAAATCAACAGTGAACAGATAGAAATACCTCATTCATCTTGAAGACTTTCAAATGAAATCTGATAATATAATCCAGTAACTCTGATGTAAAATCAAATCAAAAGGTATAGAAATGCAACACTTCAAAGATAATTTCAGCACAAAATCACCAGATATGATCCTTTATAAAATATAAGAGGCAATGGAGTACAGAAATGTAAGCTCCAAGTCAAAAATATTACAACTCCGGATCCCTTCTCTAAATGCATGAGAGGGATTTAAATAATAAATTACATAAAAACAGAATCCTACTACTACTGCTACAATCTATCAAATTAAAAATAGAAATGCTATCTTAAATGAAACTGATTCATTGCTTTTCTTTCTCGCTTGATGTAGCCAAGTTGCAAATTTTCAGCATATCTTGGAGCCTCGGTGGATGACTCATCTCGGAATGCAGCTGTCCAGCATAGGTGGCATCGGAAAATTATGGAATTAAACAATCGACAGCATTTGAAAGGAATTTAATAGCCATTTGTTGATTGTTTGGCTTAATTAAATAAGTCCACATATTTTCCCAAGATATTGCTTGAAGTTTGTTGATTTGTTGACCTTTATTCATCATTTCTTCTTTCCATATGTTTTCGGTTTCTTTCACTTTAGGCAAACTGCCAGGAACACAATCTGAAATGAGATTAATTGAATACAGGCTGTCATTGATAAATTGCGTTATATTACTCATCATGCTCCTAGCTCTTGATATTGCTCTCTCGGCTTTCATTATCTGATGTTCCCATTCTGTAAACAAGATTTCTTTATGTCTTTCTTCTATCCTAGGAAGATTAGCTTCTCTTCCTTTTTTTGTATCTTGCCAAGTAAGAAATTCAGAAATCTTTTCATCAGCATCATCAATTTCTTGCCTGAGAATAATAATGTTCTGGATCAAGGATGAGGTAATATCACAAAATGGTTCTGCCTGTGATAATTTTGCACAAAATTCATTCAATTGCTGAGACAGCAGTTTATTAACTTCAAGAGCTTCCGATTTGAATTCACTTAATTTAGGGAAATCTTTGAACCTATCTAAAGTTGCTTGAAATTCCTTTTCTTGTACAATCTTCGCATTCTTCTCATTTTGCAACAAATCTTGTAACTTGGAAATTTCTTGATTCAATTGTTGTTGTTTGCCTAAAACTTGCTCATCAACTTTCTTCTTTTCTGTAGTAAGTTGTTCTTCTAACTCTTCAGACCTGAGTTCTTGATCCTGTAATCGTTGTTCCAATTGAGCAATCTTTTGCTGACTTTCATTGGCTTGTTCTTCAAGAAAGGCTATATGGAGATCTTTTTGTGTCATCAACTGAGAGACTTCTGCAGCTTTATCTATTGTTGCAGCACTATATGCTCCTGCATATTGAGACAACTTAGTGAGATCCTCAGATGGATTCACTTCAGTATTCTTGTAGACAATATTCATGAATTCTTCCTGTGGAGTGGAAAACATGTCCTGATCTATCTTCCTTCTTTTTCTCTGTTTTCTAACAACAACCTTATGTTTAGGGCTATAAAATACATCCAAAGGAGGGATCTCCTCAATATTCAATACAATCTTCCCTGTAGGATGTTCAGGAATGATTTCGATGTCCTGATCTTCTTGCCCTTTATCTTTATCCTGCAGTCCTAATTGCTGAGAAAATTGATCATATTGTTTCAACAATTGAGAAGAAACATTAAGATCAGCAGAGTCTATAATCTTCTCAGTAGTTTCTTTTCCTTCCAATTGTGTATCTATTTTCTCTGTATTTGTTCCCTGCTCAATGGTTTTGCTATCTAATCCTTCTTTTTTATTATGCACATTAGTATCAATACTTGTACATTTTTCTATTGTTTGAGCTGTGGACTGCTGATCAGTATTTTGATCGAATTTGCCATCATTGTTCCCTTTCTGAGCATCAAGTTTGCCATCAGTGCTTACCTTTTCAGTATGTACAGTTGGCTGGTTAATAACCTATTGTGTAATGACTTTACCGACAGCTGTTTCTCCTGGTGTTTTTTCAGATGTACCCTCTGTCTCTGACCCTTGTATAGGAATTCTCAGTTGGTCTAGAGGAACTCTCAACAATCTTTGACTTCTGAATAAAAAAAATTTATTCATTTCTTCCTTCTGGAATTTAGACTTGGCTAAATCATAAACTTGATGAAAATCATTCAACGAAACAAACAAATCATCAAACTCATCTGGTTCATGCTCAAATCGAGAAATTGAAACTGAAGCAGTAACATTAAAAGCTATCTGTCGTGGATCATACTGTCTCCCTGGAATGGTTGCAAATTTACAACCCTTTATTTTGGCGACTTCCTTTTGTGCATGTTTGAAGTCATTCAAAGTAAACTGACCACAATTGAATGGGAATGGAGGCCACATTCTTGTCTTACTATTGTTTAGAGCTCTGGATATTCCTTCAACTATTAATTGATAGGAGATTTTCTGGGCGAGAAGTTTGTCTGGAACAATAAGAGGAAGAACATGGGGTTCCACAATACTCCCAAAAATCTTGATGTATGTGAATTTCTCTTCTCCAAACCAATCTCCTATTGAGGATAAGTCAGCTTTAGCTTTGTTGGAGAATCTAGGAGGGAAGCGATTGAAAATGGTTTGAAAGACAGGGATAAGGAAACCATGGCATATTCTATACACATTATCTTGGAAATGAACTTTCCAAAGAAGTTTATGATATATATGAATCGGGGTAGGATCTTTGGGAGTCCATTTCCATCCTAACAAGGGAAACTCGGAATTAAAACAAAGAGTGTCTAGAATATAAGCACAAAAGAAAAAAGGAGTGGAATTTCCAGCGGTTTTATCTTGTCTGTACTCGAGTATTCTATTAGCCATTCTATCAAAGAGAATAACAGCCCAGTCCATAATGTCGGAATTGACAGCAGCTAAGATTAATGGGACCATTTGTATAGAAAACCTAGCAGAATTGTCATTACAAAATAATCTACACATCATGGCAGCTGCATAGCAATATGGAGGTAAGAGGGAATCTACTGAATACATACCGGATGCTTCATTTCTGTGCTTCTCAGGATTTTTCCTCCAATCTTTGATAGGATCAGATTGAACCTTATTATTATCAGCAAACTCTTTGATAAATTCTTTGTTATAAACCTTTTGCGGATCAGGAAGATGATACATTGCCTTAATGTATTCTGCTTTAAACAACCCAAAAGACACTCCAGAAGTTGAAACAAACATTCTGTCATTTATTTTCACACTATCGATGACCCATCGAATCACATCATAATAAGGCATGATGCTTGCTCTGGCTGCAATTCGATGTAGAAATGAATTTGCAAGTGATTTTTCAGTAATCTCAGAGTCGGAATCTGAGCTATCTTCATCTGGAACTGATGCCTTTTCCACTGTGACTTTGGGGTTTTCTTTTTCCAATAGATTATAAACTCCTTCCCACGTCATTCTTCCGAGCCCTTGGCATGATGTATCTGTAACTAATCTCAGTTTTGTTGGCTTCTCTTTTGAGACCGTAAGAGTCTCAAAAAAGTTAACGGGAACAGAAGTCTTGGCTCTCCTCGCTCGCTTCGACATTTCTGTGTTTGATACTATTTCCCTTTGTCTGTGAATGAAAGGGTTCAGTGTTCCGTGATTCTGCAAGACAATAAACTTTCAATCATGACAAACAAGCAACTTGAAAGGAACGATTATGAACGCATGATGCATTATTTATTGGTCTCGTATAACGCGTAAATGTTCTATTTGGGTCACACTCATGTATTTAAAACCGAATCATCAACCAATATTTATTTGATTTGCTATTGAATACCAACGTACAATTGGAGATTTGACGCTTTGTGAAATATTATAATATTTACCTATCTTGAATTCTTCGAATATAATAAATATCATGTATCAATCGCATCGAAAGTTTTCAAATGGTGCATAAACATCATAATACAGATTTCTTCGATTGACCGATTGCGATTGCAAAATTTTCCGATTTCCGATTAGATGGTTTTAGATCGCAATCGGGGAATTTCAATCGAAAAGAATTGTTAATGGCTTTCTCCGATTTCCGATGGTGGGGTCTACCATATAAAAGTTTTTCTCATTTAAACGAACAAATGTTTGTTTTCCTTTTGAAACGTGTTTTTATAATAACGCGCATTGCATCGGAGAATTTGAAATTGACCGCAAAGAAATTATTTAAAAGTATCCCGATCATGCGATTGTGACTGGTCGCATTGCATCGGAAGTATGTGAATGGATAACTTAAACTCTTTGCGATTGAAGTTTTGCGATCGAACTAATCGCATCGAAGGATTTGGGTTTCTATGTCAAATTTCCTCTAAGGTTTTTCTCCGATCTCCGATTGCGATTATTATTCATTGGACTTTTATACTTGACTTGTTTTTTATGATAAGGTCTTTTATATTTGATCGGGTCGGAAGTTTTGAATGTTGTATTTGGTGTGTATATAAACAAAGATGAGCTTTTTCAAAACAATGAATCTTTATTTCTAATTCTTTTATTTCTATAAAAAAGGAAAAGGGACCCTATTTCTAAATGAATTTTATTCTAAAATTAAGAAAAAGGGAGGGTTGTTGTATAGTACAACAATTGGCGATTCACTGAAAGAACCAATTATCTCTGAAAAAATAAAATGAATACTATATTTTTAGTAAGTAAATATTTTTAAAGATAATGAAAACTATCCTAGGATAATCAAAAATAAAATCTAACTTATGAAAAAGAATAAAAATTATTTACAATTTCTTTCTAGTTTCTTGAGAATAAAAACATTTTTGGGTTATCTCAAGCTTTGATTGGTATTAATAATGAAGTAAGTGGATTTATCCAAGTTTGGTTTTATAATATACTCTATTTTCATAGGTATTGCCTCTGCTGCCCGCAAACGTTCATAGTTTCGACAGGGTTACCTTTTAACCATTAACTATTCATTGTCCCATCCAACTAAGATTATGACTTTTTAAAAGATAAATTCATAAGACATATTATCTCATGTTTTTTGTCTTTTATTTATTTTTTATTTTTTATTTTTAAGAGCCATTGTTCTGGTTTGGTAGCCAGTTAATAACAATGCCATTTACTAGTTGTAATTAGACTAAACAAGCTGGCTCGTGATGAGACCCCTTGTCTTATATTTTATAAGCCATTACCCTGTTTTGATGTGCAGTATTGGTAATGTCAGTTTCATTACTTCTTATGAATATGGTAAGTCGGCTCATGATGATACCTCTTATCTCTTAAAAAAAATAAAAATTTATACTTAATTTCTTAGAATTACATTCTAAAAAATCACAACCTAAATGGATGGGGTGAAATAGTTTTATCCTTAAGAATCAATGGATGACAATTTTCAGAGTTTTTTGAGTACCAAGACTTGAATAATCTTTACTTTTATAGATAACCTTTCTCTGCTTAATAAACTTATAATGATTTACATTTCTCTCAAGTTTTCAAAAGATCATGCAAATAATTGGAATAATCTTTCAAAGTTTAACATCTTATTTAAAATTATCAAAAGACTATGATCATTTCTTTAAAAATTCTTATTTACATAAAATAACTATTTATAATATTCTTCCTAAGAATTTTTCTAACAAGTAAACAGTCAATTAGAGACTCATTAACAACCTTTATTTGCAAAAACAATTAAAGACTTTGCAGAAAGGAATATGTATAGTTTAAGAAGGGGTTACCTCCTTATGAAAATAATTTCTTCAAGATAAGCCCATTTACAGGAAGAGATTCTCTCTTACCTGTTAGATATTGGAGTATGAATGTATTTAAGCCTATCTTTTCAACGATCTGAAATGGTCCAAGCCACATTTTCTGAAACTTGGTATGCTTACCTTTTTCTTCATGAGATTTATCCCATTTCAGAACAAGATCACCAATTGACAAAATTTTTGAGCTGGTAGAACTTGCATCAAAAGAAGATTTTACAAGATGTTGATGTTTTTCATGAACAATTTTAGCTTTATCTCTATCTTCTTCTAGTTTAAGGATTTGATCATATCTCAATTGAATGGATGAAGAAGGATTTTCTTCAATAAATTGTACTAGGGCTAATGATGCAAGAGTTAAATTTGATGGTATCACAGCTTCTTTTCCATAAACTAAATTGAAAGGTGAAGTTCCTATTGAAGCTTTTTCAGTGATACGATCAGCCCATAATGCAAGGATTAAAGACTTGTGCCAATTCTTTTGATTTTGATCAATAGTCCTTTTAATGATTTTGATGAGATTTTTGTTAGTGGATTCAGCCAAACCATTACCTTGTGGATAATAATTTGCTGAATATTTCAGTTTAAAACCTCTTTTGACTAAAAATTCTATTAAACTATTTTCGGAAAAATAAGATGCATTATCAAAGACAAGAGCTTGAGGTACACCAAACCTGGTTATGATGAATTGATCTATGAAATCAATAATTGCATCAGAATTGGCTACCTTCAAAGGGATTGCTTCTACCCATTTCGTAAAGTAATCAGTTGCAGTAAGGATGTACTTGTGTTGTTTGGAAGAATGAGGTACTATCTCACCAATAATGTCAAGCCCCCATTGTTCAAATGGTTGCTCAATACTCACTGGTTGCAAAGGAAAAGCTGGTTTCCTTTGTCTTCCACTTGCAATTTGGCAAATTCTGCACTTCCTTACATAGTCATGTGTATCTTTAAAAAGGGTAGGCCAGTAATAGCCAGCACGAATTATTTTGTGAGCTATGGTATCACCTCCAAAATGACCTCCTGCTGGTCCATCATGCAACTCCTGCAAAACCTTTTCAGCTTCAGTCTTTTCAAGACATCTTAATAAGATTGAATCATAATTTTTTCTGAATAACACATTATCAATGATCTCATATTTAATAGCCTTTAACCTTAAAGCACGCTTTCTCTTATAGCTGAGATTAGAAGGAGCATACCCATTTTTCAAGTAATAGATGAGATCAGCATACTGAGATTCAGAATCTATAACACTTATCTAACTTACTTGAATATCTTGATTTGAATCTTGATTTTCTGGTATGTTATGAGCTCCTGCCAATAGTCTGTAAAAACCTTGTCCTCTAACAATCTTAGCTAGTTTAATATCAACATCATATTCTTGCAAAGCTGTTAACCAGTTAGCTCTTTTTTCTCCTACTTCTCTCTGAATTAATAATTGCCTCACTGCAGAGAATGGGACAATGATTTTTGTATGAGTTTTCAAGAGAAAAGGTCTGAAATGCTTGATTGATTTAAACACAGCAAAGGCTTGTTTCTCAAAATCGGAATAATTTAGTTCAGCTCCTTGTAGATTTGAGCTAAAGAAAGAAATTGGTGCTTCAATTTTTTAATCATTGAGTTGTGTTAAAACAGCTGCATAAGACGTCTTGGTGGCTAAGGTATACAAAATAAAATCTTTAGAAAAATCCGGGGTACTCAATGCTGGTGCATTAATGATCGCTTGTTTGATTGCCTCAAAGGCTTCTTTCTCTTTATGCCCCCATTTGAATACTGAATTTTTCTTGATCATATTTTGCATAGGTAAAACAATTAAAGAAAAATCAGGAATGAATCTTTTTACAAAATTGATCTGTCCAAGAAATGATTGCATGGATTTTTTGTTATGAGGTAAAGAAATATCAGAGATTTCTTTTACTCTATCTAGATCAATGTATATACCATCTTTTGACACAACAAATCCTAAGAGTTTTCCTTCATCCAAAGAAAAGAAATATTTCTTTGGATTTAAGGAAATACCAAACTTTCTACATCTTTCAAATATTTGCTTTAGATCATGTAGATGATTGGTTCTCTTTTTTGAAAATACTTTTATGTCATCAAGATAAACAACAACTGACTTATTGATCAGACCTTTAAATGCTATGTCCATGGCTCTTTGGAAAGTTGCTCCTGCATTTATTTGTCCAAAAGGCATTTTTTGATAAGCATAAGTTCCCCATTTTGTTCTGAAATTTGTTTTCAATCTGTCATCTGGATGAACTAAAACATGATTATAGCCTGAAAATCCATCAAGAAAGGACATAAGTTCAGAACCAGCTACCTTTTGAAGTATCTGTTCCATGGTTGGCAATGGGAAATTGTCTTTTAAACATGCCTTGTTTAAATTTCTGAAATCAATACAGATTCTTATATCACCATTCTTCTTCCTTACAAGTACCATATTGGAAACCCAATTGGAGTGCCTGACAGAAAAAATGATTTTGGCTTTTAAAATTTTATTAAGTTTTGATTTGATTTGTCCTTCGAGATTTGGATGAACCTTCCTTAGCTTTTGTTGAACAGGTTTAATATCAGGAAGCATTGGAATTGTGTGTTGAATAACCGAAGTATCATACGTTTTTCAATCATCATAATTCCAAGAAAAAATGTTTTTATATTTGTTCAAGAGTTTAATGAAAGCATTCCTTTCCTCTGGTGTTAAATTGAGTCCTAAATTAACATTTTGAGGTTTGGAATCAGAACCAAGATTTATTAATTCAAACTTCAAAGTAGAACTTTGAAGTTTGACATTAGTGACTTTATTGAATCTGTCTTTAATATCATATAAGTCCTCCAATTTAACAACAGATTTCGGAATGGGATTTTCATTACCTTTTGAAGCAATTTGTAAATCATGATCATTTTCATCAATAATTTGCTCATCATATGATTTCTCTGAAGTCATGAAATTTAAAATATCTTGATCATGATAAAAAACTCTCCAATTTGTAACATTTTCTGGGACAGATGGACGAAAAAATAATTCTACAGAAAATCTATCAGGACTGCAATCTTCAGCAGGTAGGAGTTTAGATGCAACATTAGCTAACAAGTCAGCTGATGTATTCTGATTCCTAGGAATAGGAGAAATATTGAATGCTAAAAAATGAGTGGTGAGATCTTGTACTAGGGTTTGATAGTGTTTAAGATGTCCTGAAAGGCAATGAATAGTATTCCTAACTTGCTTTATGACAATTTCGGAATCACCAAAGACTTTCAAGTATTTAACATCTAACCCTATAGCTTTATAAAGTCCTTGAACCAAGGCTTCATATTCTGCGGTATTATTAGTACACTCAAATTCTAGCCTACATGACAGCATGGTTTTCTCTCCATCTGGATCAATTAAAATGCATCCTGCTCCAGCTCCATCACTAGACTTTGATCCATCAAAATATAACGACTAAAATAAAGATTTATCTATTGACTTATCTACAATTACATCAGAAGTATTTACAATTCTGGAAGAATCGGATTGTGAAAAATTTTCTATTTGAGAAACAAAAGTATTTACAGAAAAAGGTGATTGGGGTGCTTCGAAGTTTCCAAGAAATGATTCAGCAGAATAACCTCCAAGAATATTGTTGTTGAATGCCACAGGCTCATTAGGTTGTTCAAATTCAGTGACAGTGTGGGTCATATGTTTTTCTCGTTCAATTTTGATTTGATTTGGTTTCCCTTTGTAGGGAAGCCACATATGTGAATAATCAGTTGAGATATAACCATTAAGTTTCGCAGACCAGTCCCTGCTTACGATTAATCCATAGAATTCAGGAATATCAGCAATCAAAATATCAATTCTTTGGACAATTCTAGGATCGAAAGCTAATCTGATAGTAACTAAATTGATTTCTCCTACAACTTGAACTTTAGAGTGATCCAATTGAACAATATGAACTGCCGATTTCTGTGGTTCGATATTCAATTTGGCACAAACAGAAGTAGGCATTATATTAGATGAAGCTCCAGAATCAATCAAACAATTATGCAGATTCTTATTGTACATTTCATAAGTCAGAAGAAAAGGAGGAGTTTGAGAATTTGAATTTTCTCCAATGAGCACTGTATCAGTAGCATCTACCTTATCTAGTGACTTACCAGCTCCTCTAGCTGCTTTTGCAACTACACCACTTGGTAAAGGAGCAATTGGTGTAGCGTTTAATTATTTCAATAGCAACTTCTGCTAGTGTTTTAGTTTGCTGAGTTCATGTAAGGAAATATTGGCTTTAATATTTTTCATGTCTTCAATGATGTTATACTCCATAGTATCGGATCTGATACTACTAAAGTATTTGTTGTCGATGTGGGAGGATTAGAAGAAGATGGCTGATTTTGAGTAGGTAATGGAGAAGCTTTCTTTGCATGGGATTTGTCTTTGGTACTTGGAGTTGTGATTTTCTTTTTAGGAGCTGTTTGTATAGGCTCTGCTGTAGATTTACTCCTAGTACTTACAGGCATAGCTTCTTGTTCTACCTCACTATCAGAATTAGGGAGGATAAAATCCCACATTCCATGTAATTCAGCTATTTCTTCATTCTCATCTTCCTCATCTGATACTAAAGATGTATCTTCTTCTTCTTCTTCTTCCTCTGATTCTGCATTAGAGATTGCATTAGGAGGTTTAGATTCAACTTGGTTTCTTCTGAAATTTTGGAATGGTTTTTTGGTAGAAGTTTCAGCTACTTGTTTTTTAATTTCAACCATTTCATTTGACATGGTTTTAAGAACTTTTTGTAAACCCCCCATGTCATATGGATCTTTGGCATTTTTCTTTGAATCATCTTTGAAGCTGACTTTCTTTGATTTCCTTTCCTCAATAGCATTTTTCTTTTCTAGAGAAATAATTCATTTTTCTACTGCAATAGCCTCTTTCATATTCTCGCCTAATGTAGGTTTTGCAGCTCTATCTACAAAAATTGCTATGTTTGAGGGTAAGGCAGTTATATACCATTCACTTCTGACTTGTTCACTAGGCTATGAATCTGTGTGGATTTTGTTCAAGAGTTTGTTGAATCTAGCGTTGAAATATTTAATGGGCTCTTTGGGTTCTATCTTCAAATTTGAGAGGTCATTGAGTAAAGTAGCTATTGATCGGTCATCTCCAAATTTGGTTAAAAAATGATCTGCAAAAATGGCCCAACTTGTTATGGATCCCGAACGTAATGAAAAGTACCATGATCCTGCTGCTCCTTGAAGAGATAAGGGAATAGTTTGGCTACAACATCTTCATGTGTGACTCCATTCAAATTTACAGCCAGCATAAACTTATTGATATGTTCTTCAGCTTGAATGTTAAGATCTGGACTAAATTTCGGAAACCATTTTCCAGGATTTTCTGGTAAATCATGTAAAGGTGCAGCCATGTTGATTGCCCCTGGAGTAGCCCATGGTCTAGCCATTATTGGAACGACTACTGGAGGAGTAGTAGAAACTGGTGGTGTTTGAATAGAAGTTGTTGGAATAGATGATGTTGAGATTAATGATGATTGAGGGGAAGATGTTTGAGGAGATGATGTGGAAATAAATGCACTTTGTTGAGTTGTGGTTTCGGAAACATGTGATTGAATATGAGATGATGAACTTGTATCACTTTCTGATTCCGATTGAATTCTTTTTGTCTTTCCCTTACTAGGTAAAGGAAATTCTTTCGGAGAAATACCAAGTTTTTCACTTTTCAACCTAGTAAGAGGTTTTGAAGGAACAAATTTTGAGCTTACACTACCTTCAGATATTTCAGACTCTTCAAGAGATAATGAGAATCCTTTCAATTTATGGATTAAATCTTGTACTTCAGGAGACTCAGGAGATTGCTTGTCTGAATGTTTTGAGATTTTGGTAGTGGGTGTATGAATATTCTTCGCAATTTCTTCTCTAGGATTTTGAATTTCAGAAGAAATTGAAGAAGTTAATGAGGGTGTTTTGCTCTCAGAATGGCCTGTAGATAAAGATTTACTTGCCATTCATAGCTCATGCCCTCCTTCTAGCACCAAAAATGTTGAAGCCTAGAAGATATCTACTTCAAACATTGGGGAAAACCACCCGGTCGGGACCTTAGGAAAACTCATTTTCCATTTGGTATGGTGGCTCCGACTGGATTTAAAGGACCAGTTTCCTTATAACTAAATGGGTTGGTGATGGATTGATTTGGATGAGTGGAAATGGGACTAAATTGACTGAAATAAAACTATCTAATTAAACTAAATGCTGATAAAGAAATTCTAACACTAACCCGGGTAATTATATGTGAATACAACTTAAGATTGTTCCAATTTAAAAATAACCATGAAAATGTATTATTATTTAAATTGAAATGTGCAGAAACGAATAAAGATAACTCTGTTTAAGAAATTAAACAGAGTTATATTAGCATATTGCATTCATCATTGTATACCATCTATATATTCTTATGAAAGATAACATTTCAATTATACTCAGAAATGATATATAAAAGGAAACGTTATGAAAACCAAATATATATAAATGATAGCAAATTTTCAAGCGAATATCATATAACAAAGGAAATCAACAGTGAACAGATAGAAATACCTCATTCATCTTGAAGAATTTCAAATCAAATCTGATACTCTAATCCAGTAACTCTGATGTAAAATCAAATCCAAAGGTACAAAAATGCAACACTTCAAAGATAATTTCAGCACAAAATCACCAGATGTGATCCTTTATAAAATATAAGAGGCAATGGAGTACAGAAATGTAAGCTCCAAGTCAAAAATATTACAACTCCGGATCCCTTCTCTAAATGCATGAAAGGGATTTAAATAAGAAATTACATAAACAGAATCCTACTACTACTGCTACAATCTATCAAATTAAAAACAAGAATGCTATCTTAAATGAAACTGATTCATTGTTTTTCTTTCTCGCTTGATGTAGCCAAGTTGCAAATTTTCAGCATATCTTGGAGCCTCGGTGGATGACTCATCTCGGAATGTAGTTGTCCAGTGTATGTGGCATCGGAAAATTATGGAATTAAACAATCAACAACATTCGAAATGAATTTAATAGCCATTTGTTGATTGTTTGGATTAATTAAATAAGTCTACATATTCTCCCAAGATATTGCTTGAAGTTTGTTGATTTGTTGACTTTTATTCATCATTTCTTCTTTCCATCTGTTTTCGGTTTCTTTCACTTTAGGAAAACTACTAGGAACACAATCTGAAATGAGATTAATTGAATACAAGTTGTCATTGATAAGTTGTGTTATATTACTCATCATGCTTCTAGCTCTTGATATTGCTCTCTCGACTTTCATTATCTGATGTTCCCATTCTGTAAACAAGATTTCTTTATGTCTTTCTTCTATTCTAGGAAGATTAGCTTCTCTTCCTTTTTCTGTATCTTGCCAAGTAAGAAATTCAAAAATCTTTTCATCAGCATCGTCAATTTCTTGCCTGAGAGTTATAATGTTGTGGATCAAGGATGCTGTGATATCACAAAATGGTTCTGCTTGTGATAATTTTGCACAAAATTAATTCAATTGCTGAGACAACAGTTTATTAAATTCAAGAGCTTCCGATTTGAATTCACTTAATTTAGGGAAATCTTTGAACCTATCTAAAGCTGCTTGAAATTCTTTTTCTTGTACAATCTTCGCATTCTTCTCATTTTGCAACAAATCTTGTAACTTGGAAATTTCTTGATTCAATTGTTGTTGTTTGCCTAAAACTTGCTCATCAACTTTCTTCTTTTCTGTAGTAAGCTGTTCTTCTAACTCTTTAGATTTGAGTTCTTTATCCTGTAATCGTTGTTCCAATTGAGCAATCTTTTGCTGACTTTCATTGGCTTGTTCTTCAAGAAAAGCTATATGGAGATATTTTTGTGTCATCAACTGAGAGACTTCTGCAACTTTATCTATTGTTGTAGCACTATATGCTCCTGCATATTGAGAAAACTTAGTGAGATCCTCAGATGGATTCACTTCAGTATTCTTGTAGAGAATATTCATGAACACTTCCTGTGGAGTGGAAAACATGTCCTGATCTATCTTCCTTCTTTTTCTCTGTTTTCTAACAACAACCTTATGTTTAGGGCTACAAAATACATCCAAAGGAGGGATCTCCTCAATCTTCAATACAATCTGCCCTGTAGGATGTTCAGGAATGATTTCGACGTCCTGATCTTCTTGCCCTTTATCTTTATCATGCAGTCCTAATTGCTTAGAAAATTGATCATATTGTTTCAAAAATTGAGAAGAAACATTAAGATCAACAGAGTCTATAATCTTCTCAGTAGTTTCTTTTCCTTCCAATTGTGTATCTGTTTTCTCTGTATTTGTTCCCTGCTCAATGGTTTTGATATCTGATCCTCCTTTTTGATTATGCATATTAGTATCAGTACTTGTACATTTTTCTATTATTTGAGCTGTGGATTGCTGATCAATATTTCGATCGGATTTGCCATCAATGTTCCCTTTCTGAGCATCAGGTTTGCCATCAGTGCTCACCTTTTCAGTATGTACAATTGGCTGGTTAATAACCGATTGTGTAATGACTTTACCGGAAGATGTTTCTCCTGGTGTTTTGTCAGATGTACCCTCTGTCTCCGACGCTTGTATAGGAATTCTCAGTTGGTCTAGAGGAACTCTCAACAATCTTTGACTTCTGAATAAAAAAAATTTATTCATTTCTTCCTTCTGGAATTTAGACTTGGATAAATCATAAACTTGATGAAAATCATTCAACGAAACAAAAAAATCATCAAACTCATCTGGTTCATGCTCAAATCGAGCAATTGAAACTGAAGCAGTAACATTAAAAGCTATCTATCATGGATCATACTGTCTCCCTGGAATGGTTGCAAATTTACAACCCTTTATTTTGGCGAATTCCTTTTCTGCATGTTTGAAGTCATTCAAATTAAACTAACCAAAATTGAATGGGAATGGAGGCCACATTCTTTTCTTACTATTTTTTAGAGCTCTGGATATTCCTTCAACTGTTAATTGATAGGAGATTTCCTGGGCGAGAAGTTTGTCTGGAACAATAAGAGGAAGAACATGGGGTTCCACAATACTCCCAAAAATCCTGATGTATGTGAATTTCTCTTCTCCAAACCAATCTCCTATTGAGCATAAGTCAGCTTTAGCTTTTTCGGAGAATCTAGGAGGGAAGCGATTGAAAATGGTTTGAAAGACAGGGATAAGGAAACCATGGCATATTCTATACACATTATCTTGGAAATGAACTTTCCAAAGAAGTTTATGATATATATGAATTGGGGTAGGATCTTTGGGAGTCCATTTCCATCCTAACAAGGGAAACTTGGAATCAAAACAAAGAGCGTCTAGAATATAAGCACAAAAGAAAAAAGGAGTGGAATTTCCAGCAGTTTTATCTTGTCTGTACTCGAGTATTCTATTAGCCATTCTATCAGAGAGAATAACAGCCCAGTCCATAATGTCGGAATTGACAACAGCTAAGATTGATGGGACCATTTGTATGGAAAACCTAGCAGAATTGTCATTACCAAATAATCTACACATCATGACAGCATCATAGCAATACGGAGGTAAGAGGGAATCTATTGAATACATACCGGATGCTTCATTTCTGTGCTTCTCAGGATTTTTCCTCCAATCTTTGATAGGATCAGATTGAACTTTATTATTATCAGTAAACTCTTTGATAAATTCTTTGTTATAAACCTTCTGCGGATCTGGAAGATGATACATTGCCTTAATGTCTTCTGCTTTAAACGACCCAAAAGACACTCCAGAAGCTGAAACAAACATTTTTTCCTTTATCTTCACACTATCGATGACCCATCGAATTACATCATAATAAGGCATGATGCTTGCTCTTGCTGCAATTTGATGCAAAAATGAATTTGCAAGTGATTTTTCAGTAATCTCAGAGTCGGAATCTGAGCTATCCTCATCTAGAACTGATGCCTTTTCCACTGTGACTTTGGGGTTTTCTTTCTCCAATAGATTATAAACTCCTTCCCACGTCATTCTTCCGAGCCCTTGGCATGATGTATCTGTAACTATCTCAGTTTTGTTGGCTTCTCTTTTGAGACTGTAGGAGTCTCAACAAACTTAACGGGAACAACAGTCTTGGCTCTCCTCACTCTCTTCGACATTTCTGTGTTTAATACTATTTCCCTTTGTCTGTGAACGAAAGGGTTCAACGTTCCTTGATTCTGCAAGACAATAAAATTTCAGTCGTGACAAACAAGCAACTTGAAAGGAACGATTATGAACGCATGATGCATTATTTATTGGTCTCGTATAGCGCGTAAATGTTCTCTTTGGGTCACACTCATGTATTTAAAACTGAATCATCAACCAATATTTATTTAATTTGCTATTGAATACCAACGTACAGTTGGATATTTGACGCTTTGTGAAATATTATAATATTTACCTATCTTGAATTCTTCGAATATAATAAATATCAGGTATCAATTGCATCGAAATTTTTCAAATGGTGCATAAACATCATGATACAGATTTCTTCGATTGACCGATTGCGATTGCAAACTTTCTGATTTCCGATTAGATGGTTTTAGATCGCAATCGGGGAATTTCAATCGAAAAGAATTGTTAATGGCTTTCTCCGATTTCCGATGGTGGGGTCTACCATATAAATTTTTTTCTCATTTAAACGAACACATGTTTTTTTTCCTTTTGAAACGTGTTTTTATAATAACGCGCGTCACATCGGAGAATTTGAAATTGACCACAAGGAAATTATTTAAAAGTATCTCGATCATGCGATTGCGACTGGTCGCATCGCATCGGAATTATGTGAATGGATAACTTAAACTCTTTGTGATTGAAGTTTTGCGATCGAACTAATCGCATCAGAGGATTTGGGTTTCTATGTCAAATTTCCTCTAAAGGTTTTCTCCGATCTTCGATTGCGATTATTATTCATTGGAATTTTATACTTGACTTGTTTTTTATGATAAGGTCTTTTATATTTGATCGGGTCGGAAGTTTTGAATGTTGTATTTGCTTTGTATATAAACAAAGATGAGCTTTTTCAAAACAATGAATCTTTATTTCTAATTCTTTTATTTCTATAAAAAAGAAAAAGGGACCCTATTTCTAAATGAATTTTATTCTAAAATTAAGAAAAAGGTAGGGTTGTTGTATAGTACAACAGGTTCCTTTGGTAGGAATTCATGTGTAACAACATCTTTCACCTTTCTAAACACCACATCTCGACTGTATACAACCCTCCTTGTTTCTGGGTTCCAAAGCTTGTGACCCTTTAAACCATCCTTATACCTAATAAAGATGCACCTTTCAGATTTATTATCCAACTTGGTCCTTTTCTCCTTTGGAACATGTACATATGCATCACATCCAAATACCCTTAGATGTGAAAGAGAGGGTTTCTTACCAGTCCATACCTCATGTGGAGTCTTATCCTCCAATTTTGATGAAGGTGATCTGTTAACTAAGTAACATGCAGTCTCCACTGCCTCTGCCCAGAATTCTTATCCTAACCCGGTACCACTGAGCATGCTTCTTTCCTTTTACATCAGCGTTTTGTTCATTCTTTCTGCAACTCCATTTTTCTGAGTTGTGTATGGAGTAGTCTTCTACCGTGCTATACCACACTTCTTACAGAACTCTTCAAATTCCTTCTTGCAGAACTCCCCACCATTATCTATCCTCGGCGCCTTTATCTTCTTCTCTGTCTGGTTTTCCACCAGAGCCTTAAATTATTTAAATCTATCAAAGACTTCAGATTTATTCCTCAATAAATATATCCATGTATTCCTTGAGAAGTCATCTATGAATGAAACATAGTACATAGACTTTCCCAGTGATGGAATTGACACAAATCCAAACACATCACTGTGCACAAGCTCTAATATCTTGTTCGCCCTCTTAGCACCAAAAGGAAAACTCACCCAATTCTGCTTCCCATATACACAATGTTCACAGAATTCGAAATCCAGAGAGCAATTAGACATACCTTCTACCATACCCTTTCTATGTAGTATCCGAAGGCCCTTCTCTCCAATATGTCCAAGCCTTTGATGCCATAGCATGGTCTTTTCTCCAAAGACAGCTAGGCTTTCCGCTCCACTTTCAGGAACCATAGAACTTTTACACCCATCAATAACAGTGCTACCTTGTAGCTTGTACAGAGTTCCAGTCTGAACTCCCCGCATTAATACCAGTGCTCCCCGAACCATCTTGCAGGCATTTTTCTCAAACACTATTTTTACACCCGCATCATCCATCTTGCTTACAAAAATTAGATTTCTGGCCAATGTAGGAATATGCAGAACACTAGGAAGTGTTCTAATCCTTCCACCTTGCAGCTTCAGCTTGACCTTTCCACGTCCGACGATTCTGGCCTTCCTATCATCCCCTAGGAAGACATCACCAACATCATATTTCTCATACTCATAGAACCACTCCCGATGGGGAGTGAAGTGAAAGGATGCACCTGAGTCAATCAACCATGACTCATGATCTACATGTGTATTTGAAGAAGAAGCCAAATACACATCCCCACCTTCATTCGAGGTGGTTTTTGCCTCTGCAGAAGGAGCATCATCAGATCCCTTTCCTTTCTCAGGAGCTTTAGATCTGTAGTCCTTTTTGTAGTGCCCTTCCTTTCCGCATTTCCATCATACATTTACAAACTTTCCAGGAGATTTAGATCTCCCTCTAGATTTGGATCTCCCACTCGAAATCTTATTCTTGTTTATGTTTTGGGACCTTCCTCGTACAGATAAGGCATCTCCATTCTGGCCCTCCATATTTCTCCATCTCATTTTCTCCGACAGTAAGGCTGAGACAATGTCATCAAAATTCAAGGTAGTTGTACTGCTACCTATTGCAATAACCAGACTATCCCACGAGTCTGGTAGAGAACATAGAAAAATTATGCACTTATCTTCATCTGATATTTTAATATCAATAGATGATAGCTGACTTACCACAGTATTGAAGGCGTTTAGATGCTCTGTCACTGAGTCTCCATCCTTCATCCTTAGGTCATACAACTTTTTCCGCAGGAACAACTTATTCACCAGAGAATTAGATTGGTACAAAGTCCCAAGTTTTTCCCAAAAATTCTTCGCCGTAGCTTCCCCAGATACATTCAAAAATACTCAGTCTGAGACACATAACCATATTTTTCTCTTAGCCTTCTGATCCAGTTTCTTCCAGTCTTCATCTGACATTGCCGTTGGTTTAGTACTTCGATCTACCGCGATCCACTGATATTTATCCACCAGCAAATCCTCCATCTTGAGCTTCCATAACTCAAAACTCTGACAATTAAATTTCTCCTGCCGCTCGCCATCTTCTTTCACCGCAAGAATAGATCCCGCAGATCTCCCACTGAACAGGGTCTACCTCAGGCCCGAGCAAAAAAAAAAACCTCAGCAACAAAGGCGTCCCCTTGAAGCCGAAACAGCTCGGATACGAAATGTAGGTTTTAACCCTAAACATAAATTATCTACACACAAATCTTATAACAAAAAACAAACAATAGTGATAGCATAAAACATAAAATAGATAAACATAGAGATTTTCCCCTAGATCCCAAATCGGGATGATCAGCTTGATTTTTCATTATTTTCCTTTTAGTGTTACAACACATATATATACATGCCGAAGCATACATAAACCCCAATCCATTAAACCCGGATTAGAACATAACTGTAGTTCCCTTGACCAGATCTACAAAATACCAGGGGCTGAAAACCCATCGTACCCCAAAACCATGTGCAAATTCATGCACAAAACATGGGTGGGTTCGCACACCAAGAAAATTTTCACTAGGGCACTGCCCCAGACCCCAACAATGGGGGCTGCTTCCCCCCTTGTGACCCCCCTGTTGTGCCCAGTGCAACGTACAGTGCGTGGGGCTAGTCATGGAAATAATATAACACATACCCAACACTACGAGGTGTTATTCCTACGACAACCCTTTATTCAAAAAACCTTGTCATTTCTCTGGTAAACTAGTTTTGACGTCCTATACTAGTTTACATTAGTCAAATCATGATACCTAAGGCCATGGAAAAGAAGAAAGTGACTCTGAAAGATAAAGGCAGGAAACGAATGACTGGAAAAATCCAGAATGTTGACAATATTGCAGAGGTCGTGCCTGAGGTTATTCAACCAGCAACATAGGTCACTCCTAAAACTGCCAAATCTGTTGCAGCAGATATTCCAGCAAATCCATAGATAAATCTTGACCTCACACCCCTTTTTGATAATTATTTTAAAGTTGTTGACTGTCATTGTGAGTTTTATTTCTACGAGCTACATCAGTGGCTAAAACAAAAGCACTTGGATAACGAAGACCCCCTTAGGTTTTAGGAGTCTATGTTGCCTATGTTTGTTTTCCCTCAAACTCACCCATTCCCAAATCTAATTTCCTGGTGTCAAAAGCAATATGACCATTTAACCATGTTAGTGGTGGCTCAAAATGGAAAATTTATGATCACCATATCCCTTAAAAGAATTAATCAGATGCTTCTCATCCCTTCCTCTAACTCTTTACCCATTTTTCTCCTAATTCCCTCATGTATCTTTACCACAAGTTGTCATTCCCTTAGAGGGCTGAGATTTTTGAAATATTCCTACCCAAAGATGAAAACTTACCAAAGAAAAATCCCCCATATGCATCCTCCATCTTTCCTATAGCTTCCAAGCGTTGCGTCTCTCCCCTTTCCTATTTGCTAGGGTACCCCAATGATGAAACCGTTGATGAACTCATCCTAGGTTTCCTATCCATCTTTGGTCTCGACAAATCACCATTGTTTATGTACATTTATAGTCATTTCTTTGCTAATATTATACATAAGTAGTTCATGAACTTCACTAGTCAAGGAGAATTTAACTATTCATTTGTGATCATTCACATGATTTTGTTTTAACGAGCAGATATGTTTCCCATTCATCTCAACAAGCATGACACTCAGAGAGTGAATCAATAAGTGATTCACTGGACAGAATTTGTTAGAGCCTCGGAAACCACCACTTCTTTCTCAGAGTTCATAGAATCATTCATTCATCCAGTCAGGCAGTCCCTTATAAACCAATCAGAGCCTAGGATTAGAGAAGACATCAAAAGAACCATGCACCTCACTAAACAAACAAATACTGGGGATTGGTATTTATACAAAATTACTTAGAGATCAGGGTGCATGGTTGTGAGATCCCACCATACAAACTCCCAAATTATGTGCCTATCAGGATCTTCTCTTTAGATTACATCAGGAAAATGATAAGTATGGATGAAGTGCACTTCATTTCATGAAATCGGAAAGCCTAGTTTAAACTCAAGGCCAATGTTGGATATCTCATTTGTAATACATGAGCATTTGGTCTTGAGGCATATATACTATTGAAAAATATGAGTTTTTTATCAAGTTTTACTTGGTCATATGACCCCCATGACATTTTTTTTTCTTTGAGGGTTGAACTCAGGACAACCCCTTAGACCCGTCCCTCAGGAGCATAAATAGAGAAGTACATGAATTAGAATGAATGGGTTGAAGGTACATTGCAAGAAGCAGATGAGAAAGCCATATTCACTTCGAATGTGTAAACACCAAGCCCAAAAAGTAAATAGAAAAAAAGGATTAGAGAAGAGACACCACATTCCAAGGGACTTGTGGAAGAATTCATCACACGACATAAGAGACCCAAGTTCACTCCTTCCTTTCTTTCGGGAAAGAGACAACCATAGATCATAGATTTGGGAGATACTGAAGTCTCCTCATCTTCCAGTATTGCTTGGACTCCTCCATCAGCATCACCTGCAAGAGATCCACTGGATATCATCTAGCATTTAGAGGTCGGATCCTCAGAAGAACAGAATATTTTCTCCAAGTTCCTAGAAATCAAGCAAAAGAATGAAACACTAAAATCAGATGCCTACAACCAATTTTGGAAGAAGACATCTACATCTCAACATAGAATCCTCACTTCCTTTGAAAGTGAGAAAAACAAGATGTAGATGGCCCTTATGCAAGCAACAGTGCCATTTCCAAAAACATAGGTTGACTACAAGAAGACTGTCTTCTCATTTGATGCAAGACACCTACATCCTATTCACCAGATGGATATACACAGGCAATCAAGACAGAAGCTATTTTCAACCATGACTACAACAACTATGTCTCTCTCAAATTCAAAAGTAGCACTGTCAAATATGCAGTCCCAGCTGATAATTGAGAAGTTATCATGTTTTGCTAAAGACAACAGGATAAAGAAATTAGAAGAACTGGTAGTGAAAGTAGGATATGATCCTCATAACTACAAAGGAGTTGAAGAAACCATCGAGAAGAAAAATGCATACATTGGTGCTCTACGAAAGAAACTTAAGCTACCCTTGACTGAAGACCCATAGACGAAAGAAATGGCCCAAAAGGAATCTGACAAGGAAGAGATGCTCAAGTTGATCATTGATCAAAATCTGCAGATCCGAAAAATGGAAGAACAGATTTAAGAACTGGTTGTTAGCCACCTATAAAAATTTGTCATATCAAATGGTGGCTAAATCTCTTTTAGCCTTTAAGAAACAATTCATGTTCAAATTTTTAGTTCTTAAAGTCTTATGAAGATCTTTACCCTTTGAGTTAATCTTCACTGTTGTTTCCCTCGTTATCCTAAAGAACCTACTATTCGCTAAGAGAAAGACTGCTTAAAACCCCATTTTTCATCATTTTCACTCCTCCTTTACTCATAAATAAACCCCATTTTCATTCTCATTTCCTTCATAAAATCCCTCTATAAACCTTCATCTAACCTTTAAATCATTCCAAAAACCCTTTTAAACCTTATGTTCCCCTTTCATTTGGTTTAAAAACTCTTATTTTACCTACCGCAACCTCCACTTTGGCTTAAAAACACTATTTTGGGGCCTAAAAATAGTCTTTTGTGCTTATAAAGAGTTAAGCCCCTGGGGGCTTATGTTCATTAAATCCTGAGTTCCATATGTCCTAAAGCCCTGCAGTCGGGTGCTAAAGGCCTTAAACCATTTCCCAAACCATTTTTCCTTTGTTTTTCATCATCCCGCCGTGTAAATGTTGAGAGCAAATCCAGACTGTTGACCTCTACAGATCAGCGGCCATGGGCTACCCAATATCCGCCCGATCCCCTGCTTTACCTTTTCCCCATTCAAATAACCAACCCCACCTTTTTAATCTCCACCATTCATTTGAAATATTGGACGATCGGGACTTAACTTGATGACCCTTTCCACCCGCCCACTACGTGAAAAAATGCTAATGAAATCACCAAGCCCACTCATTTTTACGCCACGCAGCTTTCCACCCATCGTATTTTACCTGCATTGTCGGATCTTCTGACGATCATCTG
This sequence comes from Pinus albicaulis, assembly GCA_034641835.2. Lineage (NCBI taxonomy): Eukaryota > Viridiplantae > Streptophyta > Pinopsida > Pinales > Pinaceae > Pinus > Pinus albicaulis. The sequence continues at coordinate 180,121,265 of CM076575.1, read as the reverse complement.
ACGGCTCAAACTACGTTTAGCGTAATTTTTGTGCCAGAGGGTTAACATTCCAAAATTACACGATATAAGTGGTTTTGAAAGGACAGGTGTCATGCGATGAATGGAATCATGTTTTTTTTGGCCAAAATCTAAAACCTCTCCAATGTTGTGCGAAGCCCACTAATGGTTTTCCACTATACCGCTTCCCCCTCTGCAATGTAACTCCTGATTTGATCCTGGCCGTCGATCTCTGAAATCGGACGGTCCTAAATTAATCTCACCCCTATTCACTTTTCACCCAACTCACTCCTGAAAGACTTCATCTGTTGATCTCGACTGCTCATTATTCTGATCGAATGGCTTACGTTATATCCCGATCCCAATTCATTTGCCTCCATCTAATCTCCCGAATGATTCGATTAGACGATCTCAACTGTTGATCATTCTAAATCAATGGTTCCTATTCACTATCTCTCCCAAACTCCATTTGCACATGTTTCGATTCCGACAAGGGTTTTCTCCCTTTTTGGCTGCAAATTTCTCCATTTTGCACAACTCCATCCCCTCCATTAAACCTTTGAAGCAGTATTAACCCAATTCTGCAGGATTTCTTAATGAGTTTGTGTGTTTTGCACAGTTTTAAATGGTGTTTTCTTTGTGCTTTTCCCAGTCACAGTCAGGTGAGAAAAAGGCCAAGAATGACGATTCTGTGGCTTAAAATAAAAGGAAAAGGTAGCTACAAGTTTTGAATCCAGGTATAAATCATCTGGATCATGATCCAGGGTTTAGCATAAACCCTCCAAATCCATAAAGCCACCTGCATAAACAAGCAAACAAAGTGTATTAGTGAATAATAAAAGATAAAGGGATTAATGCCTAAAATCTTGAAGATCAAGGTTTTTAATCCACAAGTTTAAAGGATAAAGACAATGTTAAGGAACAAAGACCAGAGAACAAAGATCAAGGGCCTAATTAAGCCTAAACACAAACAAAAATACATATTAAGGTTTTTTAAACTAAAACAGAGAAATATATCAATAAAGGAGGCCTCCACTGCCACATCAGAGGCTATTTGTTCTCTTCAGTTACCATAGTGCCACCTGCAGCCTCAATAAATCAAAAGAAGGCATAGGTATTTCCCAGTCAGTGATATTTTTGCCTAAAGACAGCTAGAGTTATTTCCAGCCTGCCTAAAGAGTTTTAAAGTCAACAAAATCTTCCAAATAGCTTAATACTTAATGAAAAGCAATTAATACAAAGGAAATATCAAAAAAATTCTCTATTGAGCCACTCAAAGGCCAAGAAGCATTAACTTGTATTAATTGAAACTAGAGACCCTTCATTCTATTCCACCTCCTCATTCTCTTATAAAATCTCCTTGAGGAGCACATGGTTTGTTATTGGAATTTGATGTAATACTTGCTGCTTGAAACTTTCTACATGTAAATAGTTCTCAGAGGCTATTGAAGCTCTGTTTGTAATAAAAGAATTTAGGCTGAGAAGAGAAGTTGTTGTTGTATTGAAACATTGGACTTAAAGCATGTAACTGGATTTACATCAATATAAAAGCTGATTCATGGGATCCTGGTCTATACCATTGGTGATGTGCCTCTCATTGTTCTTGTTTTCCTTCTTATGTTTCTCAAAAAATTGTTCATTTTTCTCTGATAAAGAACAACAAATATAGAGCTAGGATTTACTCTTACAAGTACCCTACTCTCATTGATAAGATTTATCTTTATGTTTTCCTCCTTTGTGTATTTGAGAATGATTTAATACAGTCCAAGCAGTCAAGGAATGTTGGTGAGCCCATGTCTTACTGTCTAAACTTTAAACATTGTTCTTGAATGATATTTTCATTACATTCTAAGTAGAGTTGAACTAGGAAATTTTATGGTTTTCCCTATCTTCTAGTTCTTTCTCCAAAGGTTGTTTGAAAGTTTCCCTAAGAGTATGATGAAATCAGGCCTAGATTTTAATGATATCTTACTTAATCTTAAGCTACACTTTGTTTTCTTATATGTTTTCATCCTTTCTAGAAGTATTCATGTGGATTACTGGATTGTTTGTCTAATAAGTAAGCTTTAATTCAAGCTTGTCCAAAGAAGTCTATGGTTAGCCCTGTCCTTTGGCTGGTTTCAAACAGTTACTTAAAAAGGATTTTCTTGTTTGGAAAGTTGATAAATCCTTGTTGAAATTATTTGATTTTTCCACCTTCACAACACTTTTAATGTTCTATTCCATCATTTAATATAAAAGATCCTTTGTTATATATGACTTGCCCCATGGACCACTCTTGAAAACTGTTGTACAATTAAAACCTTTTATGACTCCATAGCGCAATGGATTAAGTGTTGTTTCAAGCCTATCCTATCAGCTGAACCTTATTTTGATTATTCATACCTTCACCCCTTTGAAACCTTTTCATTTTCAAGACTTTCCACTCAATTAAAGATCATACCCAACCAAACAAACAAATAAAACCCTCGTTCTTAATAACTAGCCTAAAATCACATTCCAAAACCTTAAAAGATAAATCAATATTTGCACTTATAGAGAGATCCCTCTCTGGATTCAGGAGGGCTAGATCCTAGAATCCCAAAGTGGTTCATATGTAGGCTCTGCAGCTTTTTATTTTCCAATCTTGCAAACTACGGAGAACTAACACTATTGAAGGAAAAATCAGCACTCCAGGTAAATATTGATCTCATTCTAACCACTCAGGCATCTTCTGCAGATGCAGAAACCTTAGCTACTTTGGACATAACTGATCCATCACAACTGGCTCAACATTTGGCCACACAAAAGCAAGCATCTTCGAAGCGGAATCAAAAGTTTCAACTTATGGAAACAAAAAATATTAAGAATGATACTCTGTATCTATGGGAAATGCAAAAGACTCATCGGTTGGAATTCATAATTAAAGAATTGGAGAGTGAAAATCTGATGGCATCAACATTAGGAGAAGCTAAGGAGAATATTTGGGAGAACATCAATGAGTCCATTACTAAGATATGGCCATCAATTCAAATCATCTTTGAACCAAAGGAACTCATCCTCAAGTGCAGAACAAAAATACAAGAAGATAAGGATCAACTCGAAGTGAAGCTAAGAGAAGCTATTGATATGATCAAAGTTCTTAACTCAAAGAATAGGGAGGAGTTAGAAGAGATAAACATCTTTGACAGGGCTGCGGCCATTTTGGAGATCAAGTAGGTATTGCATAAAAGGAATTTGATAAACCAGTTGGAGACCAAGTGTGAAGCCTTGAATGTTATTGTTCAACGGTTTCATAAGAAATTTAATGTTTTAAATCTGAAGGGATATCTAGGTCTAGTGGGATTAGATGATAAACTAGTCAAGATGGAAGATTATTTCCAAAAGCTATATATAATTTCTATAGACAAATCAAATTTTGTAAATATCAAGGGTCACATTATAGGAAGGGCTTTCCTTGAAGCTCTACAGTTTGATTTGATGATACAGCATAAAATCAAACAATTATTTATTCAAAAGCCAAATTTTGACAGATTCACTAGGGCAGATGAAATCTTCAGAAAAATGGTAAATACAGAGATTTTGAGTGAAGATTAGTGGGATAAGTTTTGTGAAATTATTGAGTGCAAGATAAATTTTGCAGTATTCCAACAGTACATCCTCTCTTATGACCTATGCAATTGAAACCCAAGGAAAATCCAGGTGTCACAACTACTGAATGTTTCCTCCTTGCAACCATGAAGGCCACCTCTAGCCTACTTTTTGATTTACTGAAATTTTCCATAATTAATGTTATGGTCAGATATATTTCAAATATTAGCTCAGAAGTTATTATAGTAGTTAATTTTGTAGGCAGTTTTTCTAGAGATATTTTAAATATCAGCTCAAAATTTATGGTAGAAGTTAATATTGTAGGCAATCTGCCAGATGATATTTTAGTTCGGGCTCTACGTGGAAGAAATTGTCAAAATTCCATTTACTTTGTAATTAATGTGGATTGCTAACCCAGATTAGGGAAACTGCCTCAGTTGTGGTTAAATACTGCATGTATTTTCATTATCAAGGGTTGGACTTTGTTTAGACTCTACATTGGTAGATTATTGTATTGGAGTTGTGTAACAGTTTTGAGCTGCACATCAATGATTAAATCACGTTCACAAGGTCCTTGAGCTATTTTAATGGTGATGTTATTTCTTCCATATTAATTTTTCTTTGTTTTTCCATACTGTACTCCAGTTTCTCTCATTACACAATAGAAATTTTAGATTAAGATATGTTGAGAAAGAACCTTAAGTCTATTTCTCTTTGTCATCTTAATGTTTTCCTCTGAAGTATAACTAAATGATTCTTAGCTGCTCTTTAGCTCTACTGAAATTGTCATCTTAAAGGTTTTCCTTTGAAGTATAGTTAAAGAATTCTTCATTGCTCTTTAGCCTTACCAAAACTAACATATTTAAATTTTTCCGAAATGAAGTTTAGTTAAAGAATTCTTAATTTCTCTTTAGCTCTACCAAAATTGTTGTCTTTAAAGGTTTTCTTCTGAAGTATAGTTAAAGAATTATTCACTGCTCTTTAGCATTACCAAAGCCGATATCTTTAAATTTCCCCTTGGGAATTTTAGTTAAAGAATTCTAAGCTGCTCTTTAGCTTCATGGAACTAGTATCGTAAATGTTTCTTCTTTGAAAGTATAGTTAAAAATTTATTAAATGCTCTTTAGCCTGTACTACCTCCTATCATACCATATTCACACTTCTAGTAAGATCCATTTTATATAGTTAGCTTGAACTGTGAAAAACCTGGAAAATTTGATGCACAACTCAACCCTTTTATTGACTCCATATCCCAATGGATTAAACTTCCCATATTCTATATGTCCAGCCAACCAACCAAACCAAACAAACAAAACAATCTCGATAACTAGCCTTACATATGCAACTATAACTATTGGCTCGAGGGGTCCTGACCTAGATTCGAAGGTTAGGGTTTGCCAACAAACCGCTATACTACTGGCCCTTTCGATAGTGACTTGCTTGCGTAGGTCAAAGTCTCACCCGAAGCAGTATGGGTGGGTGCTAGAACCAGGGTTCCACACCCTCAGAGAGGATAGGTAAGCTAAGAAGAGCTACATCCGGCTTTATAATGACCAGATCGCCTATCTTAAAACTGGATCTATAGATCTCCTTCGCATCCACATGTGCAAGGTCAACTATACTTACTGTATTCAAAAAATCATATACTTCTAAAACTGTAGTGAAATATTACAGTTACTCTCATAAAACATAACAGAACAAACCTAGATGCAGAAGAAACACTTAACACATTACTTTCATAGCTTAACACAAAATATGCATAACATAGTAGCTATTAAGGATGCATATCAACAGTACAAATATATTCAGCTAATGAACCTTTCCCATTCATTAATCCTTCCGTTCCTTCTTACAATACCCAAACCCGACCTGCACACATAGTAGCAAGGCCCAGACACAGTAGGACTTGGGATCTTCATGCACACAGCCAACAGGAGTCCTTTCCCCAAAAACCCAAACATATCTACTAAGCCACAATTCGCATCAAAATATCATCATCTTCTTACCTTACAATTCAAAATGTCCCTCTATTTATAACAATCTAGCCTAATATTTCCTATAGTCTGAAAACCATGTTTTGCGGACTCTAGTTCTACCTTTTGACCCGTTACAATGTTTTCAGGGCTTTGACCCACCCCAAAACCCTTGTGCTAGACTAAATATAAGAAAAAAATACAAGATCAAACCAGTTTCGTAGCTTGCAGGAGACCCTGTTCCAACAATCCCCCAACACAATCTTGTGACTCGTCCCGAGTCACTGCGATGGTGCGTTCTCTACCTGCGCACATAGGGCATTGATGGTTGTGATCATTGGAGGTAACACTTCTTGACTCTAAGAAAAAGCACTCTGTGCAATGTCTACAAGATTCTAGGAGGTCGGTCCTTCAGTTGTCGCGGTGACACACTCTAGTGTCTGAGTCAGTTGCTTGATCGTGCCATCTACATTTTGCGAAATCTGGAGGGCTGCGGTAGCCCAAGGCTTCAGATGTTCTGCAATGATGTGTTGTTTTTGCTGGAGTTCCTCAATCTCATCTTGGAGATCATTGCTGGTCTTCAAATGTGCCAAGCGATGTGCAGGCACCAAGGTGGGTAGCGTAGCTTTGACCTAGTCAAAAGTTTCTTCCTTCTATTTTAAGTCTTGATTGATTTTACGGAGGACCGGATCGCACTGGACCTTAGTCCAGAGTTGCATGGCTGACTCTAGAAACTAGGAGCCTTGAGAAATCTTCCCTAAAATAACATTCATCACTTCGGTTACTAGTGCAGCACACTGGGCTTCTTCTTCCGGAGGCATTTCAGGCTGTAATTTGGCCTTAAGTCGGTGATTTGTTGCTCCAACTATGCCTTGATGACTTGCATTTCCATTCTAGATGCTTTTAGTGCCACAACAAAATTTTCAACTTTAGCCCGAGGTGTGGCTGCGGCTGGGATCTCATCTATAACCTCCGTGCAGAGCTGGTGGATCACTGTTTCGAGATCTGCCTGCTATGAAATGGTGAGGATAAAATTTGTGTCCTGCTACGTGATGGTCTGCTCAGCCGTACCAAGATGTTGGTTTATTTTCTCATCGTGGTGGTTAATCTCATGGAATACAGCATTGTGGAGGCCTTGTAAGGCTTCGTGGTGTAGCATAGCCAAGTCCAGCTGGATCCCTATTCCTACTTGGATCTGAGTTCCTACCAGGGAAACACTAGGTACAGAACAGCGATGGATTTCTTCCGTAGTTAGCATTGTACTATTAGTTACCAAAGGAGTCCATGCCTGGTTGATGTGGTATTCAGCGTATCCGATTTTAACTGAAGGGCATAGAGCTCAGCCTGGATGGTTTTAGGCGTAGCCTTCTGTTATGTTTCTATGACTGCCCACTTATTTTCTGTAGCCATCATGAGTGCGTCCACAATTTTCTCAAGGTCAGCATCAGTTGTGTGACCGTCACATCATATTACGTGTGGTGGGCCAACTTTTTCTTTCGGGACCCTGGTGCAGGCTCACCTAACCACTTCGTACCATGGGGGGGGGGGGGGGGTTTGTATCTCTGTCAGACCCTACCGGAGTCTTGGCTGCAGTGGTTAGTGGCGGCTGTGTATCCTTTTTCATGGCTATGTCTAAACCCATATGGCTGGGCTCCGGGGTCTCCCCACGGCTGGCTGTGAAGCCCATTTTCTAGGCAGGAGGCCATAGCGTGATCATCAGGTCAATTTCTTCATCTGCTACCATATACGAAAGTATCGTCGATGTCTTATTGTGGAGGCTGCGGATATGAATATGGTGCATGGTAACTTGGAATGCTACAACACTTTTGTATTTGTCATATACCGTTGGGGACAGCAGGGGTCGGGAATTTATAGTTGCTGCCACGCTACTTTGGAAGAGGACCTAGAAAATTTTTTTATCCTCGATGTGCTGCACATCCTTAGAGTCCCATAAATGAGCATATCAAGCTCCTTCACACATCCCTGGGGGGATCTTGGGCAGGACCGACTCCTCAGGGGTGTCCCAAGCAACCAGCGCTATAAGGAGTAATAACCATTAATAGTAGAAGGACATCCCCTACTCCTAGTGTTAGTATGAATCCTTATTTGAAGTGTACGAAAAACAACCACTTTAGCTACGCATAAATTATAGCCCTAACAGTAGAAATGACTGCTAATATCTTCAGATATGCAATTAGATGATCAAGAAAAATGCTGCAAAAATCTAGATCTATGCATTAGAAGACATTAAACAGTAGAAAAATAAGATTTACTCCATATATCCAATAGACAAGACAATAATATATCAAATGAATAATTTTATTAATGGCACCTGGGAGGAAAAAACAAGAGGGTGTTCCATGTTCTCCTCAATGGGATAGGTTCTTATGAGTCCTCAACACTTCATATTTAGAACTTCTCTCTCTTGATGGTGTAGAAAACCCAGACAAAAATGGAAAAGTATCGCTATGATTATAAATCAATAGCCAGACGAAGTGTTGAGATCCAGAGTGATATTGAGGCAACAAAAGGTGACAAATTAATGGGAACACCCTTGTATTTATAACAAAATATTGAGTTAGTCTAGAGATTGGTGCATAATTAAAATATTATTAACCAAACCTAGATCCAACTTTTATGAAATATTTTATTATATCTGTTGGAGGGAAAAGGAATTTGACTTGATTCAAATCCAAATAGTAAATAAATAAACGATTTATTAATCATTTTAAGGATGTGATTAAGTAATAATAAATAAATAAATGATTTATTTATAATTTTAAGGATATGATTGAGTAATAATCAAACAAATAATGATTTATTTAATTATTTGAGGGTGAATTAGTCATATTTAACAAAAAATATTATTTAAATAAGATTTAAACAATTATTCTTTAGAAAATACTAAGATAAATGATGATTTATCTAATTAATTTTCTTTTTTTGGGTTAAATATAACCAAAAATATTAATTAAAATACTGTTTAACTAATTATTTCGTGAGGAAAATAAAAAAAAATGTATATTTATTTAATAATTCCTTATGGGGTTTCCTGTTTAGACCATAAACAACTTAATAAAGGTGATTTACTAAGTGTACTTGGGTCCATCTAATGATAATAGGTTATATGACCAAAAAATGGTGTAACAGATTGCCCCCCAGCGTGCGAGCGTTAGGAGCTAATCGTATGACCAAAGTAAATTGTAATAATTCAATCACTAGACATCGAAGGGGAAGTAAAAGAGAGAGAAGTATAAGGTAAACCAAAGTGCTGAAAGAACTAGACCCTGAGGAGGTGACTTGCAGGTGCGACAAGTATTTTTGAGTGAGTACCTACTATAGGCGGTGGGGGAGGCATACCTATGCCTGCTGAGCCAATAGTACAAACAATAAGGTGCCCGGAAAACCATGGAATGCAATGATAAAGTATATGCTGGAATAAACATGAGCTAGATGAATAACATGATAATGAATCTCACATACATATTGTGCCTTGGATAACAGCCAGGACTTTGTACAATAATATCTGAGTACATGAGATATAAATATGACTCCAGATGCCCCTGAAAACAGGAAAGAGCTCTAAAAATCTGACTGATACATGCAAAAAGCACTGCAAGCGGCTGAGGCCGACATTATCAAATGTATGGAGCTACATATAAGGCTATGATAAATAGGTCATCTGAGTGTGTGGGGGGGCTACCTGCAGGGCCACCCCCTCATGAGGGCTGAGACATCTCACACACAGTCAAGAATCATCGATGTCAGTTGTTCCATCACTAAACCATCGAGTATACGGATCTCGATCATACTGAAAGGAGCTAGAGTTGAGAAAAAATCAAGTCAAAGGACAACAATGAGTCCCTTTGCCTGATCTAAGGCACCAAACAAGAGTGGAAGCTAGAACCAAGGTACACCACCCTCTAGACCTGTCTTCTGGAATGAATGAGTTGATGTTGACAAAAGGAGGTCTGCCATAGATGAGGCAATAAGGGGTCCTCAATTAGGGCACGAGAGAAAATAGTAAAGTGACTAATAGACTGACACCAATGATGATGATGAAATTGAATGGAATGAGTAGAAAACGAACAACTTCCCTTGTTAGAGAATAAAGGGCACAGATGACCTGGCAGCAACTGACACAACATCAAGAGGGATAGGGGACAGCTAGACTGAAGGCCATAATGTACAACACGAGAGAGGGACTAAGCAATGCATGATGGGGGACTGAGGCGAGATGTAAAAGGGACTTAGGATAGACTCCATGAAAGAAATGATGACTCAACTCAGATGCTCTAAACAAGGTTGACTCGATAGTGTTGCCACATATGAAAAGGGGCGAATGGGGACCATAAAAGCATGAGTAGCAGATGGCGACTCATGACAGAATTTGACACGAGCATGGAAAAGCATGGAGGCAACATGTTGCCCGCAGTACTAGTGTTGCAAGTGAAGAAATTGGATTTTTGTGGAAGGTTGAAGTGGTGCTTATTGGGAAAAGGTGTCTCGGTGAAGTATCAAATCACTAGAAACTAACAGATACCCATTTGAGCGCTTGGTGATATCTTTCCAATGGTATATACGGTTCGTCAAATTGAGCTACTTTTTGGTCGCAATAAGCGAAAGAAAAATCAGGGGTTTTCTTTTAATAAGGCATTTTCCTTCTAGATTCACTTATTTGCCAGTGGAGTTGCGGTGAATGTCATGAGGAGAAGAGGCCTTAAATCTCACAACAATTGTAGCTGATAAACTGACCATTGGAATTTGAGATCTATCAGTTGTAGGTAAGAGGCCTAATTATACTCTTTCAATTTAGTGGATTGAAATTTTAGGTTAGGTACCCAGAGCTCTTGAACAGGCCAGGTCGCACTTTTGGGGGTCTATTTAGCATCTTGGGTAGCAACTACTCGGTAGAAAACTGCGACCTATCCCAGGAAATGACCTAGAAAGTGCGACCTATCAGAGAAAGGGGTTTTCAGTGTTGTTTTTGGTTGAGATATAGGATTTTAATGGTTGAGGGGCATAGGTGCCCCCAAGCATGTTTTGGACATGCCAAAATGTATTTAGAAAAAGGGAAATATAAACATAATTTAATGATGTGGTGCGTCATTTGTTTTCATAGTTGGAGAAAGGAAATAGACGATTACCAATCTCTTTTGACACTGCATATATGAATAAAATGGACTTTGTTAAGTTTTCAGGTTGGCATACATGGTGTTACTATCGCAAAGAGATTTTTTTAAGATAATGAACTGATGTTCGCCTAGAAAACCACTAGGTTGGTCAACCACGCTGTCTATGAGACAGGGTTGCTGATGAAATGTGAAGGAAAGATAAGGGGTATCATTCCTAGAGTGACCTTGAAGTGATATGGGACTGTAGAGGTTCTTCTAAATGTGGAATAATAATGGGACTAGAGTTGTCACAACTAGACTCACTAGGAGAGTGGTGGAGAACTACTTCTCCTAGGCTCTCCACTATGGGTGCCCCCCTTACCCAAACATTGGGTGTCAATGTAATGGCCACAAGGTGCATGTGATTCAAATGCATGAATTCGATATAAGGGGGAATAGATAAAGTTAGGAGTGGTGGCTACTTCCACAATTTCATCATCGTAATAGAATTTGGGGTGACTGATGGAAGAAAACCCACCTAACATGGTGCAGTGACCTTACTCATCCTCATAAGAGGAGAGGTTTGCATGTGTATCTTCACTAGGGGTGACAGAGGAGAAAGCAGACAAAGGATCTATCAATGTGGAGACTAGGGAGGGTACCTACGGGAGGTCGGGTGAAACATCAATGGAGGTTTCATCGGGGACTTCCGACCAAGGACCCGTGATCTCGACATCATAGGGGGGAATGCGAAGGGAAGCATATGTGACTTCTAGTGTTGTCGAAGCAATATGCGAGAATAGGGGAGCATTTGACTCATTGCGCTCAGCCTCGAATTTTCATAAGGCTTCTAAAGAGGAAATATACTCTTCGAGGTGAGGGCAAAAGTAAGTGTAGTGGCCTTGGAAATCACACAAAGCACAGGGGTGATTTGCGCAAAATGGTTTGAGTTTTGGGATTGAATCATGTATAGTGACATATACCTTTGGGATATCAGCTTTTTGAAACGTCTCATTGACCATGGACTTGAGGTGAGGCAACTCTGGACAAGTATGGGTGGCGTGGCCAACAACATCACATAAAGTACACTGGGTGGTATGCTGTGGAGGCCGAGAAAGGGCAGGGTTTGTCAAGGTGGCCTTGTCCTTTGATGCCCTATTACGAGCTTTTCCCTTATTACCTGAAGCGATTGCAACCATAGGTGGTTCCTGTTGAGGTGAATGAGGCACTGTTGCAATGGGAGAAGTCATAAGGACTGGTTGAACCGGGGTCAAAGCAAGATAAGTTTTAGGCTGATTGGGTGGGGTGGCGGCTAGAGGGTCAAGGTGCCAGACGGGAATCCCAAGATTCAAGTTAGGAAGAGAGAGGGTGGTCATAATAGGTATAGTGTATACTCCTGGTGGGGGAACTAGGAATGGTATCTAACCAGAGGGGTAATGACCAAGTGGGATGGCTCCAAGGTGGTTGAGGTCCGGAGGAATTGTTCCCAGAGGATAAAGGTGCTCATGAGTACCAGTTGAAGGTAAAGGGCCAGGAGAAGAAGGTTTAGAAGGATGATTGAAGGACATCATGAAAATATGGTAATCAGGGGAACCAGATGGAAGAGGTTGAGTGGCCACCTGTCCTTCAGGTGGTTGGGTAGCCACAAATCCCTACTGAGGGAAATGGTCAGTAAACATAGCCGGTTGACTAGGTGCAAGGCTGGGAGGAACATAAGGAATGGCTTGTTGTCCTCTCAAAGTTGCTTGAGACTCCCATAACTGTTGCATCTATGGCAGAAGGGGACAATCATGTGTATAATGACAATAAACACCACAACACGAACATGGCTTGTTCCTAGGAAGAGGCCTGTCCTACTTGGACTGAGTGCCTTATTGCTGGTTTGTAGTGTTAGGAGCATTAAGTCCATGATTACCAGAGGAAGCTTGACTTTGATTGCCTTTCCTCTTCCTTTTTGAGGGAGGAGGATTAGTTGTGCCCTGCTACGCGTACACCTACCATGGAGGGGGTGGTGGTTGTTGTTATGGGGGTTGAGAAGGTAAGGGAGGAGGAGGTGCTAGTGCTGGAGGAGCTGGAGCACCAAGCTATGAACACGGATAATTAGGAGGTTGGGCAGCAGTGTGGTAAACAAGAGGTTGGGCAAAAGGAGGCATGTTGTATCGTAGATACGTGCTACCGGGAGGGGGGAAAGTGCCAGAGGTGATGGCCCCACCCTCAGAGAAACCATAGCCCATGGGAGGTTGAGCATATGGATTAAAAAGAGCTCCAACGATACCTTTAGCGCGTGAGATTCCCCCAGTGTGTTGGCACCACCAGTTCTAGGAAGATCAGGTAGGACGGTATGAACATAACCCGAATGAGTGTAGATCAAGTCATATTTTAATGCAATTTGGAGAGCGACTTCTTCAGTTTAAGGAAATTGCGATGCGATGTATTTTCTGATAGACGGCAAGAGAGTCCTAAGCAACTAGGCCATGTAGACATGATCCTTGAAGGGAGGGGCTTGACATAGGCTCCTTCTTCTCCTCCATTCCTGAACATGTTCAGATAGGCAGGTCGCAAATGATTGACGGAAAGAGGTCAAGAGCTCAGTACCAATGTCATAACAAAGGGGAAGCTGGAGGTAAGACAAAAAAGCCCGAGCCAGAGTTGAAAAGGTGGAATGGGAGGAAGGGGCCTGATCAACATACCACTTAGAATCTTCGCCTGTAAGCATTTGTTGGAACAATCGAAGACGAATAGAGTCATTGGTAATAGAATTTGACAAAAACCACATGTGGAAAGATCAAATATTATTTGAAGGATCTTCTCGAGCAAGTCCTTCAAACTTAGGGATGTATGAAGGGAGCTTTGTTGGCATGGTAGGCCAACTAGCATCATGGTGTATAGGGTCATTTATCAACTGGTCAAAATCGAGGAGGCTGAGGCCTGCCATGAAAGGGAGCAAGGGTGATGTCGGGGTAGTGTTCGTGGTTGTCCCACTAGTGGTATTTCCGGTGGGAGGGCCGGGGTTACCACTAGCATCAGGTCCTACCCCAGACATAGTGAAGGTTTCATGGGGAGAACCGAAGGTGGGACGAGAAGGAGAACCCAAAGGACCAGAAGAAGAGTCAGTGTGCAGACTCAGTAGAGGATTAACTTGAACTCTATGTGGAGGAGTAAGTCTTCCAACTAGAAACAGAGGATGAAGGCCAAGAAGTCTCCGCGATGAACACCTTGGTGGTGCAATGATGACGATACAAACATGACACATGGGAAAAAGAAACCAACAAGGGCAAGGAGGTGCAAGATCAAGTGATTACAATGTCGAAACAAGGGAAAAGAGGTGCAGGATCAAATGATTTCAATGTTTTAGAGTCCTTGCTTGGTGGTGTTAACCAAGCCCTTTTTTGCTTAGGGTGTGTGTGTAAAAGTGTGTAAATTTTAATTTTTAAACCCAGAAATTTGTAGAGAAAATAAAAAATGTGCTTTAGAGCTGTGAATAAACCTGCAAATGACAGTATATAGGCCTGCAAAACAGAAAATAAACAGCTAGCAATACAATAATCTAAACCCAAGGAGGCGGGTCTCTCAAAAATTACTCTCTAGGTGAGCAAAAAACTAATTTAGAAACACTAAAAAAAGGCTAATAGATCTTAGGTCAAGAGGGACAGAGATCTAAAACACAAAATTTGCTGGAAAGTGGTGCAGAAAATAACAACAAATCAGAGGAAAAATGTTGTAAAAAGAGGTGGCGAAAGGCTATCTCTCGGAGGAAAGCGGAGTGCCCCCTAATGGAAAACCCAAAAAAAGCTAAATAGGAATATTTGGATGGATAACAAGCCGATCTAAAGTGGATCTAAAAATGAGGTATCAGATCTGAAAAAATGGCTGAAGACTCTGAAATTTCAAACAACCCGCAATAGCAAACACTCTTGCACAAAAAGTGGAGGGTACTGAAGCCCTAGGTGGCTAGGTTCCTAGTTAGTTGAGTGAAACAGAACAATTACAGGTCCAAAATGGGTGGATATGGAGGTCAGATAACCCTAAACAAAGGCTCAGCAAAACCGAAAAAACTTTCAGAAAAATCCTTACAGAAAGTCCAGGTCGCAGTTTTTGGCCTGTTTTCAGTAGAGGTCGCACTTTTTGGGCTGTAAAGTGCGCTTTTGAGGTCCAGGTCACAGGTTTTGGGCAGAAAAGTGTTACCTGCACTTCCAATACTCTCAGCGGTAGGTTTCAGATCTTTTTTTTTGTCTCAGCTACGGCTAATGTCGTTCACCTACGCAATGGATCTAAAAACATGCGAAAGTTAGAATTTTTATAGTTTTTAGGGTTTTATGGGTTAAAAACAACATCAAGAATAAGAAAAACAAGGGGCTAAAGAGAAATCCTAGGGCCTGAAGCACTTGGATATGCAAGGATCAGAAAAACGATAATGGTCATAAAGGTAAACTCGTGTGGAGTCGCCAGTTGTTAGTATGAATCCTTATTCGAAGTGTATGAAAAAATACCACTTTAGCTACGCATAACTTATAGCCCTAACAACATAAATGACTTCTAATATCTTCATATCTGCATTTAGATGATCAATACAAATGCTACAAAAATCTAGATGTATGAATTAGAAGACATTAAATAGTAGAAAAATAAGATTTACTCCATAGATCCAATAGACAAGACAATAATATATCCAATGAATAATTTTATTAATGGCACCTAGGAGGAAAACACAACAGGGTGTTCCCTGTTCTCCTCAATGGGATGGGTTCTTATGAGTCCTCAGCACTTCAGATTTAGAACTTCTCTCTCTTGATGGTGTAGAAAACCCAAACAAAAATGGAAAAGTATGGCTATGATTATGATCAATAGCCAGACCAAGTGTTGAGATCCAGAGTGATCTTTAGGCAACAAAAGGTTACAAATGAATGGGAAAACCCTTCTATTTATAACAAAATATTGAGTTAGTCTAGATATTGGTGCATAATTAAAATATTATTAACCAAACCTAGATCCAACTTTTATGGAATATTTTACTATATTTGTTGGAGGGAAAAGGAATTTGACTTTAGTCAAATCTCTTTATTTATAAATAATAAACAAATAAATGATTTATTTATCATTTTAAGGATGTGATTAAGTAATAATAAATAAATAAATGATTTATTTATCATTTTAAGGATATGGTTGAGTAATAATCAAATAATTAATGATTTATTTAATTATTTAAGGGTGAATTAGTCATATTTAGCAAATAATATTATTTAAATAAGACTTAAACAATTATTCTTTAGAAAATAATAAGATAAATGATGATTTATTTAATTAATTTTCTTGTTTTGGGTTAAATATAACCAGAAATATTAATTAATCTACTGTTTAACTAATTATTTCTTGAGGAAAATCAAGCAAATGTATATTTATTTAATATTTCCTTATGGGGTTTCTTGTTTAGACCATAAACAACTTAATAAAAGTGATTTACTAAGTTATTTTCATGGTGAAAGCAATTTTACTTGGAGTAAAATTGGTCTTACATGGTGTACTTGGGTCCATCTAACGATAATAGGTTAGATGACAAAAAAATTGTGTAACACCTGGGATTCGTGGACATTAGCCATAAATTCATCGCATAAATATTGAGCCCAATTGAAGGAGACTCCATTCACACACCCGCCAACTAACTGAATAACATAGGCAGGGATGGTCACAACCTAGCACTTCCTCATTAGATTGCAGGCTAAGAGCTTAGTACCCATCTGTGTAGCAGGATCATTGATATTTTGGATCACAAAGCCTCACTGATTTCGACTCATGTTGTAGGTCTTCCACACAAATTTAGCGGTAGCTGCTTCGTACTTCTTGCCTACCTGCTCCAGAGGGTGCGGCCCTTACATAGGAAGTCCTGTAATCTTGTGGATCAACACAGGATCAATAGGTACTCTATCCCAAATCCATAAGTAGCAATCACGAATTAGGGAAAGCAACTAGCGAGCCAACCGATCTGTGACATTGTAATGGCAAAAATGGGGCATCTGGAGCAGATTCAAGAGTTCAGACCCTGCCAAGCTACATACCCAGCGCTGAGGAACCATCATTAATCCATAATTTTCATGGATTGTATCGAAGTTCAACGCGGGGACCAACTCAGGGAGGGTTTTAGAGTCTGCCAAGTCTTGATCATCAAACTTGACCTCATGGAGTCTTCCACAAGGATCACTAAGAACAAGGACTTCTCCCAGTGTTAGGGGGGTTTTTAGATAGGTGACCAAGCCATCCAAGTTTTTTTGCATTTGCGTGGATGGTCTACGTGCGTGAACGAAGGGAGGTAACCAAATGATCGGATTGGAAGGCAAAGCACCTTCCTGCGCATCTTGATCCAGAGGTGATGCCAGCGGGGACTTGGCATGCCTCGGAGAAGTCTTAGGCTTCCCAGTAGCCCATATCATAGCTTTCTGGGTTTTTCCTGAGCCCTGTGCTTTCTCTTTTCCTTTCCTTGTGACCAGCGTAGAGGGAACTTATTTCAGTTCATACTCAATTTCCATTATTTCCTTAACGTCAGGCCCTGTCGGGGCCAAAGGTTTGGCAGGGTTAGTGGTCATCATCCTTGTGCTAAAAATGAATTCTAGCCCTAGGTGACTACTATCAGATGGAGTAGGTTGACCAGACATGAGAGGGATAGTGCAGATATGGGAAATCTGATTGTTCAAGTTCTTCTTAGAGAAGACTGATGAGTGCAAGCTATGAAAGTGAAACGGAACCTCTAGCTAAACTATTCTGCTCCTTCTATCATACCCACAATCATGCAATGGTAAGGAAAAATTTATCTGAGATGTATCCCCCAAGAAATGGTAAAAAGTCCCCAAAATTTGCTTCATTAAATGCCCGAAGGCCGCTCCTTTTAACGGTAACTTTTTCTTTTTACCAACTGCCACCGTTCCAATGGCTAGTTTTCGCATCCCCTATGTGCATAGCCTATCTGATACGCTAGGGTCAATCATCTACATCTTCTGCGTATCCTCCCCCAACACAGGCTTGCTTCCTAGGTAACTTATGACCAACGATAAAATTTCCTAACATTCGTTATCCCAAGAGAACCTTACCGTCCATGTAAGTGAGGCTTTAAGAGGGGCTATAGTCAGATCATATTTCTGAATGAACCTCCTGTAATAACCTACATGGCAAAGGATTAAACACATTTTTTTTTTTTTTTTTGTAGGGGCTGTCGGATAGATGAGAGCTCTCCTTTCTATACCTATAGCCAGTGTAGAGTGCATTTTAGTGCTACTTTCCTGTGGCCGAATTAGTTTGGTGCCCGTGTGCAGCCTCGAGTTGGAAGTAGCTTGTGGGTCGACCTGACCTTCTTCTGAGGTTAGGCCATGGTAGTCGATTATTCATGGCTCCTTTAGGTCCCACGTGGGCAGTTCAGGTGCCATATACAGGTGCGATTTACACCATGCCATCGTGTTAGTATCCTACAGAGCTGCTGATCCTTCGAATCATAGGGTCAACATAGCATGACACTCTTCCCAATCCTGGAATGCTTCCTTCTGGGTGTCCCACCATCGTGTAGGTTTCTTACACATGGCTAGTTTAACGACCCATAGCCTTTGTTCCCTCAGGACCACAGCTTCTAATACTCATAAGAAATCCCTAACATTACCCGAGCCGTCAAAGTAAGGTAGGTCCCTTACCTTTGAGGAAACACAGCGGAAGTCTTTTGTGACCCGAAGACAACGTAGTGTAGAGACGTCATGTAACTGGTTCTTCCAATTCTCTATCTCCTCATCAGGATCAGCTAAGCATTCATTATCCTCCTACCAACAAAGTACTTCATCCACTATTGGGTTAACCGTGTCCCGCGCAGTTAACTTATAGACATAGTTCACATCTTCCTCCTTGGGTACTGGTTCAGTGTAGCGTTCACCTTCTGCAGGGTCTAATGGTACTATCGAAAATTGTGCCATTATTTTCGAACACCATGCTTCTTTGTTTTAAGTTAATGATACCACCCATGTCAATGGCCCAATCCAATCCTAGTAGTGTAGGGTAGGGGTCTGCATATTATACAGTGTGAATGACTTCAAAGTCAGCTCAGACCTTAACCCCTGCGATATTTACCATAATCCCTAATAGCCTCTTTAAAGGTACGATCTTCTGTTGATTGGCCATGGGTAGCTAGATAGTGGACCATTCCAACTTTGGTTCACCCATTCGCTTCCAAGTTTGTTTAGGTAATACATTGCGCTCTGATCAGAGGTCCAAAATAACTTGGTTCATCTCATAATCAATGATCTGTGCCGTTAGTCGCATCTCCCTCCTAATGCGTTTCTTATATCTTTACAATTTGTGCACACCCTTAATATTGGTAGACATGGTAGGGCACGTTGCACAACTATCTATTAATGCCTGAAGATTCTGCATAGCTTTTGGGTTGCACATCAACTTCGTAGATGCTTGCAAGAAATTTTTGACCTCCTCATATGCCTTAAGGTTCGCAGAGAGTAGGGACATAGATGCCTCTGTCCAAGTAAAGTCCCTGCGAGCTACTATAAATTTTTCTCTTTCTTTGTCTAGGTCCAGCCCTTCTTGTTTGCTAATTGCCTTACAGATCAAAGGTTTAGTTTCAACCTTCTCCCTAGTCCCTCTAGTAGCCGATCCACTGAATGTAACAAAATTTACGCTTGGATCCTTATCCCGCAGCTCAGTCTTAAACCTATGCACATTTTGTGTAGGTGGTAGCTACTTCTCCCATATTTTTTCTATCAAGACTGGACAGTCTTCAAGCATCTGGTCAACCTGTCTGTAGTACCTATAGGACTCTCTTATAGGGTTCGAACAATCCCTCGCAAAGTGTCTTGTGTCTCCACAGTTATATAAAATCAATTGCCCTTGGCCCCGACCTCCACTTCCACTTTGGCCTCCTCCCCTACTTCCGTAGGGGGAGCCGCCCATGCCTGCCGGGGTTTTTGGTGACTCGGGGTCTGAATGTACCCTATACAAGTTCCCTCGATCTATCATTAGATCATAGGTTCGAAAGTTCTACTCATCATGCCCTACTGACCGAAAAAACCAACACCAGTGTTGCTTCCACTCTAGGACGTATGTGCCTAGATGGGGGATGTGGTTTGTATCATGCAGCCCTGCTACGCGGAAATCCTTGGACCATAACACAGGTCTGCTTGGGCCTACTGGTACTGGGCTGGGTCCTTTGCTTAATCTAGGGCACATCAGACTAGGTCCTCCTATTTGCAGGTAGTCTATCGGCAGCAGACACAGATCCTTCATATGTCCTGATACTCGACATTGTATGCACCATAGATCTGTGCTAGCTTCCCTCCCTCGTTTCTTTCGTAGGTCCTAAATCTCCATGTGCATTGCCTCAAGCTAATCCTAAATTCACTGTACTCCTAACAAAGTATCTTCTCTAGGCGTAGCTTCTAGTTTCATAGCGGCTTCCAAAGCTTTGTCCTGTGATTCAAAATTCTAGTGGCCCATAGGTACGCACAGATGAGGTAGCAGCATAGCGATGAACCATTCCGTATGCTGTCTATCTTCATACTCAAATTATCCTTCTCTGATAGCTTTATTTAGGTGCTGATTAGTTTCCCATATAGACTCAGTCATTTCCTGCTTGAAATTTTTCACGTCTGCTACGATTTGCGAATAGGACTTAGGCTTTTGGAAATGTTGTTCCAAAACGTCCTTAATATCTTGAATAGATCCGCTTCCATTTTGAGATATGTATCGCATATACCAGTCCAGAGATTTTCCTTTGAAGGCCAGGGATAATTGTGCCCTCTTCACAAAATACTCCCAGTCCCAGCAACAGAACCATTTGTTGGCTTGAGGGGTCTTGACCCAGGTTCAGAGGTTAAGGTTTGCGAACACACCCCTATACTATTGGCCCTTTCGGTAGTGACCTACTTTCACAGGTAAAAGTCTCACCCGAAGCAGTATGAGTGGGTGCTGGAACTAGGTTTCCGCACCTTGAGAGAGGATAGGTAAGCCAAGCAGAGTTGCATCTGGCTTTATAATGACCAAATCGCCTATCTTAGAACCGGATCTATAGATCTCCTTCGCATCCACGTGCGCAAGGTCAACTACTCTTACTGTATGCAATAAATCATATACTTCTAAAACAGTAGTGCATTATTACAGTTACTCTCATAAAACATAACAAAACAGACCTAGATTCAGAAGAAACACTTAACACAGTACTTTCGTAGCTTAACATAGTATATGCATAACATAGCAACTATCAAGGGTGCGTATCAATAGTACAAATATATTCAGCTAACGAACCTTTCTTATTCATTAATCCTTATGTTCCTTCTTACAATACCCAAACCTGACCTGCACATATAGCAGCAGGGTCCGCACACAACAGGACTTGGGATCACCGCACACACAGCCAGTAGGATTCCTTTCCCCCAAAACCCAAAAAGATCTAATAAGCCACAATTCGCATCAAAATCTCATCATATTCTTACCTTACAATTCAAAATATCCCTCTATTTATAAAAATATAGCCTAATATTTCCTATGTTCTGCAAACTATGGTTTGCGAACTCTAGGTCTACCCTTTGACCCATTACAATGCTTTCGGGGCTTTGACCCACCCCAAAACTCCTACGCTAGACTAAATATAATAAAAAATATACAAAATCAGACCAGTTTTGCAGCTTGCAGGAGACCCTGTTCCAAAAATAACCCTCAAGATAAATCATAAATTATAAGGCAAGAGGGAGCCCTCTCTGAGCCCAAGAAGGCTAGGTCCTGGACTCCAAAGTGGTTTGATGATGTTCTCTAATACTTGTTCTTTCCAATCTTACAAATTAAAAAGGGCTAAAAATTTGAGTAAGAAAAGTCTAATTGCAATGCGCCTCTCGAATTTTCCACCCAAGATCTTGAAAGCAACATGCCAAACTGTGACGGTATGTCAGCTACCACCTTATCGATTAAAAAATTATTTTCCAAAATCTTCTCTAGGGAGACTACCAAAAATTTAATAAGGCCAATACAACAAACTCTACCTGAATCGAAGGAGTATAATTCATGGTAAGGATGAGTGATATCAAGGCCTAACTTTTACGTAATGGCTTTTGGCATTAGATTATGAGAGGCTCCAGATTCTAACATGGAATTGTGTAAAATGCATTGGTGGATTCTTAGACTCAAGTAGAAAGGAGGAACCTCTCTATCTTCTAACTAACCATCAATAGCAGGACCAAAAATGAGTTCGAGATGATCATGTTAGACATTTACCATGTTGGACAAGGGATCTACTTTAAGTATCTTGGAAACATGGGACTTATATTGGTTATTCTTAGCAAGCTTGGTTAAAGGAATATACACTTTTAATTTTGAAATTTCAGTTTCTAGACTGAAAGGAGTGTATTTTTCTACATTTTTAATGGCAATGTCTTATAAGCTACCATGGTCCTTTAATGGATCTTCATTCTTCTGTCTTTCCTTTTCCTTACTTGTTGAACTTTTGGATGGCTTATTACCTTACTGTGATTTTTAACTGTAGGCTCTTTTCCTTTACTTTGATTACTCAGAGGATTCTTCTTTGTTTGAGTATCTTTCTACTGAGACGCCCTCTTCTGAATGGGATTAACAAAAACATATCTACTCCTCAATTACAGCTACCTATTTTTTGAACTAACTGCATTCAAGTACCCTCGCTAATAATCATCTGATTCGATTTCCAATTCATGATCATTGGCAAGCATAAAATATTCATCCTTAGGCTCATTTTTCTTTTTTAAATACTCTTCGTCTTCCGTAAAAATTATGGGCAAACCATCACCCTTGAAAAGGATATTTTACTCAACAATTGTGTCTTTATCTTCTTCATCTATTCCTTCAGCATAGTTCTGTTGCAAGGGTGTCCTGATTTGCTACTGCTATGCTGGTTACTCGGGAGTCCGTTGTTCTCTCTTCTTGCTCATTAACTGAGGCTATTGTTGTCCTCTATAGTTAGGATTTATGACCTCAGGATGTCTTTGAGTGATGGAAATCCTATCAATCATCCTTTCAATATTACTTATTAATGTGTCCATCTTAGCATCAGAAGATGAGGTGGATGGTTCATCTTTAATAGTGACCTTTCTCTCATTTCTAGCTCTTTTCATCAGCATATTTTCTTCAACGCTGACTATTTTCTTTTGCATATCTAATGATGTAGCTATATTTATTTCCCTTAGTTCATAGGCCATGTTGGGATCAAATGCATCTGGATAACTTATGAGAGCTAAGCCTGGAGGAGGCTTGATCTCAATGCGATTTGCATTATAAATTCTATTGAAGTGAGTATTGAAATCTTGGACTGATTCATTGGGATTTCTCTTTATGGTCTCATACTCAAAAATAAATTGTAAATGATTTTTCTTTACCTCCCATCAGGCTATAGATGAATCAAACAACTAGTCTGGAGTGGATTTGGAATTAGCAGTCAAGGATCTAAACCAAAATTTGACATCTTCAGAGAAGCCCTGAGCTATAATCCTCATTTTGGCATTGTCAGCATCAAATTCCTCCAAGTATATGAAGTCAGTAACCTTGACAATGTGTTATTTTACAGATATGGTATAATTTTCATCAAATAGGGAGAGTATTTGGCCATAACCCTGAGGTAAATCATTCAATTGAGTAGGCAAGATAAGTGGGGAAAATATTGCCATGATTCCTGTTGACTGAAGTGTTGGATTAAAAACGGGATTAGGTTGAAAAAATAGGTAATGGAATAAAAATTGTAGGTACTGAGGTAGTAGGTATAAATGATAAGGTCAACGGTGCAGATGGAAAAGTAACAATTGATTGAGGTTGAGTTGAGACAGGTATTGACTCTTGATGGTAGAATTGGATCCAGTCTCTGATGTCAAGGTCTGATTGATGTTTAATCTCTTCGAAAATAAATTTTTCTTCAAGTTTGAGAGAGCTAATATTTAACTCAGATGATGACTTGATCTCAGAGAGTCTTAAAGGATTAAAGACTATGTCAAATAAAGAGGTTTCAGACTTAGATCTAAACAATGACAATTAAAATTTTAGATCATATGGTATATATTCAAGAGATAGTAATTTGATAGGAATTGAAGTAGATATTACCAACGGGATTGGTCTTGACTAAATCTTTGTAATTTGATATCTATGCCTCCATAAAATATTCTTTGGATCTTTGACTGGATCATCTGGATCGAGATCGGGATTTGCTGTGGTATATATTCTCGAGTCCAGCTCTACAATATTGGCACTGCAATTATCCAATCAAACTTTCTAAAACCTAACCATATCATCCAAAGGATCAAATTCCAATGATTCTTGTCATACACCTAGGGAAAATAAATCTTTCATTCCTCAAAAATGACGCCAGTGTATTATCACTCCAACGGATCTATGAGGTTGAGAAAGAGTCCAAAGAGAGGTAAAAACAGACCAATATTTTAACTTGGTAGTTATCCCTACTAAATCAGAGATGGATCTATCCACAAAGTCACAGCCAAGTGGGCTGGATGCATTAGGGTTTTAGGCTAGGTATGAGTACAACAATTTGCATGTTTGGGTTTTGTTTTGCTGGATGAGGATTAAGTAAAAGAGGCTAGGTCATGGAAAATAAGATTAAGATTGTAGTCCATTCAATGGGGAAAAGTAGGTAGGAAGGCTAACACTTTAGGGTTTCAAGGTGAGATGGATCAGACTGATGAGGAGCTAGAAATAGTAAGGAAAATCATGTATTCTTTCTAAACTCAAGAAAATGAGACAAACTATGAATAATTTCCCAAAACAAAACATGAGAGATGTATTATGCTTATCAACTTGAAAACCAACATATAATAGAGATGGAATGGCTCATGAAGACAAAAAATTCATAAATATGTAACATAAGAAGAAATTATGCTAAATTTCCATACCACAAGTATCCCAAACAGATAATTGCAACTCTTTCATTAATTTCTCGCCAAATACTGATTACACTAGAGTCTTTGATCAATGAAACAACATCCAACCTAGGAAATGAGTCAAAAAATACAATATATTGACCAAAAAACAACTTATCTCATCCTCAGGGGTCAAATCTCTGAGTGGAGGAGAAATTCTGCCAAAAACTGAATTGATACCTAGAGTGTAGGGAGGTCAAACTGACTCATCCGTCACTTTTTGGAAACTGATTCATTACATCATCATCAAAAGTTTTCATCTACTGTATTTACCCTAATTAAGTGTAAAAAAACCATAATTAAATTTACATGATTGAATTATAGAGGTAAAACTAATTTTCTCAAGGGAAATTGGAAAAAAACTGAGAAAATTTGTCAAAAGCACAGTGCCAAGGTCAAAAGCACAACACCATCTTTAGCCCCACTTTTGAGGGAGTTCTAGGCGTCGAAATTGAGCTCAGGGTAGATCATTGGAAAGCATGTATAGTATGGTTTATAGATATATGATTGGTTTCCAAAACAGTTCTGATTTGACCCTCCAACAACTGATTCTCCCAATATTGGTCAAAAGCGTCGCGCCAACCTCCAAAACAAGGCAAAAATGTCATTTTTGAGTGTCTTTTGACTTTTTGACTGCTCCTTTGACACAAAAAATCTTAGCAAAGTTGTTTTCATAAATTTAAATTGCCTTTAGAATCCAATGGTACCTTCATTTTTTCCTTTGGAGGTCCCTAGAAAAAGGGCATTGCCTTGGACATTGCGCTTTTGATAGTGGGACTATGCTAAACCATCAAAAAAAAAAAAAAATTCCAAAATTTTCAAAAATTGCTCAAAATTATTCATATGTTTTTTTGTGGGATGTTGATGAGGTGTGTTAGGCAATTAGTGATGTCTTAGTAAGAATATCAAGCTTTTCCCCTTCTTTTTTCTTGGTTATCGTTTCAAGTCTTAATTTGGCCTTTTGGAGCTTTGAGCTTGCAATTTGATTTTTCTTGAATTAGTGTTTGGCCCTCTTTCTCAATATTTAATTGTCCTTATTTTCCTTCTCCAAGAGCTTCTCAAGATGTTGGTTGGCCCTATCAAGCCAATGCTACAATTTCTCATTAACCATGATGGAAAATTGTTCATTCAAATTTATCTCATTAGCAAGCTTAGCCTCCTTTTGCCTCTCTAGTTCTAGATCTCATTTCAACCCTCTAGTCCTAGGTATTCTTCTTGGAACTTGTTCTTCTGCCTCATTTTTTTCACCATACTTTTCGTAAGCCTCATCAATCAAGGCCTTTGCATTGTTTTGTTCTCTTTTTCCCTTGAGAAGCTGAATCTGCATGATGGCTTTCTTGGTCTTGAGTTGTTCATTTTCTTGCTCATAGTATGAAATGAAAAACTTATATCTCTATAGGTTTGTCTGACACTCCCGGATTTGGGCATCTTTATGCTTGATAATCAATTTTGAGGCCTCATCATCGTGCTTCTCATCTAAGTCAAAAAGGTCAAAATTAGGCTCTGTCTCATGGGAGTCATCCCCCTCACGAATGGCTTCCTCATGTACATATTGCTGTTCCATTTTTTGTTTTCCCTTGTTTACCTACTTTCTTGGTGAAGAAGACATGACCCCTCCCAAAATCTATGGGGTAAACACCTTCCTATACCCTATCTAGTATGTCTTTTCCAATATGATGAGTTCACCCTCTTTATGATTTCTGGCCTCAACTCTGCGAGGTGACCCATCCTGACCATGAAATGGTGATGAAGGTGGTGATGGTGATGGAGTAGGTGAAATGGAGTGAGGTGGAGGCATAGATGTAGCTGGGTGAGATGAAGAAGGTTCATCTTCATCATGGGGAGCTTCTAGAGTAGTGAATATTTCATTTGTAATGAAATTGTCCCATGAGATGCCCAACTAATCAAGGTGACGGAGGATAATGATCTTGATCAATTAGTGGTGGAAAATGCTATTAATCTGCTGCTCATAGTCTCTCTTTTGCACAATGAAGGCCATTTTGTCTATGATCCTGAATAGATAGTATGGGATATTGAGAAATATTACTCTTTTTAAGTGCATTAGTAGTCTAATGTGGTATGTGTATAGCCTAGAAAAACTCCCTTCACAAGAGAAGTAGTTCATGATGATCTTCATCATGGGTGCATACCTATCAAGGAGCTAGATGAAAGGGAAAATCCTCTTCCTCTCCTTCGCATATCTTTGTGTGGTGAATGGTTCATAGTATTGATCCTCCAAATCATTGGAATTAAACCATTTCTCTCCCATGTTTGGAATCCCTATGGAAGCAACAATGAAATATGTAGATACACCAAAGCTCACACCATCAAGGATCACCTTATCATCTTTGAGGTTTGAAATGAACACTCTAATCAACATAGGATGATGTTGGACCCTTTGAATCATGTTGCAAAAATTAAGGCAACCTACATACTCAAAACAACTGACAGTTAAGGGAGAGGCCCTCAATTCATTTGTGTTGTTAGGCTCAAGCTTTAGGATTCCTCCTCCTTTGTGAGGCCTTCTCTATTCTCTATCCCCCTCTCTTTTTCTACCATCCCCTTCCATGTTTCCTCTATCTTAATCCATAGTGTTTGGTACCCAATGAAACCCTAGGGATGGGGTGATTTGGATTGGGGAGTGAAGATAGGTCTAATGAATAGGGATAAGTCTAGGAAAATTTAGTCAGATGGGGTGTAATATTCCCAAATGGAAAAAAAATAAATATAGAAAAAAATTCTTGAAATAGAAGTCTAAAACATCACATCAAAATATGAGACCAATATGGAGCCTTCTTATTCATTATAACAACAGAAAGAATGTACAAAATAAAGGGCACAAATCATATATCATGAATAAAAAAGCCTCAAATAGATAAATCCCTCAAGAAAGAGGTGTTGCTACTATATCAATATCTCGGAAGACTGCTACAACGTAGTCATAGGTGCACTGCTACAACAAATGAACATAAAAAATATGAAAGGGTTGTTATATGCCTCCATAGTTAATCTACAATGAAGATCAAGGCTATATACAACCTCCAACAAGAACCTAAGAGGGTTTTCAGAAATACACCAATATATAGGATATGAACCCAATCCCTAGGGCTGAAGATTCACTGAAATAATACAGTTGGAAATATGTGGATGATATTCTATGGCAAATAATATAGCCTCATCCAATACAATATCTAGATGAAAGGCTGATACCTTCTCTAGAAAACCTCCTCCCTAGATGGTGTATTGAAACCACCCCTGCAACTCCTCCCTAAAATAACGCAGTCCAACACAGAAACTATGGTGTAGGGGAAAATGATAGTGTGTCTTGATGCCAAATTATGAAATAAGGCTCAAGGGCTTTCCTCACTAGCCTCCCAATGGAAGGAAACCTTCCACCACTGAAAAAAAAAATCAGAAATCACTTGAATGTATTCTCCACTGCTACACCCTGCAACTCAGCACATCTCTCAACATAAAGTACTATGTAGAATAAAGATGGATCTTGGCATAATGCCTAAATATGGAAGTATAGTGTAAATACTCTTCTTGAGTGGTCACTAGAAGTTCCCCAAGGATATAGGTGTGATTCACGCTCGGGAACACCATGTGTTGAACAACATTGCAATCTTAGCTAAACAACTAAAGAGAGCAACAAGTCTAAACAGACCATAAAATCCAAAATATCAAAACATAAACATGATGATCTATGGCTGTCATCCTATTCCTTATATAAGTGGTGAGATTCCTCACCCTTGGCCCCACTCATTAAAGCCACTATCTCCATGCATGAGATCTCCCTCCAAAATTTCTTTGTCCCTTAATAGATGTCCACTCCTCCATAACAACACTGTTGTATGGTATGACCTCATGGAATAAGTGTGGATGAAGATAAAATCTCCATGTGGTGTATGTAACAACTTATCCTTGAGCTTGGATATCTAAATAAGAAGATCCTACCATGATAGTAGATGAGCTCATATTTCACTGAATATCCCTGCTCTTATAGCTAGTCATCATGCAAGTAAAAAGATCCTTGGAATAATCCACCAAAAACTATGATTTACAATATGGATCTATCCTCCAAAGTGACAAAATTTATGATATGTCATGTGGCTTCCCTCTTCTTTGAAATCTCGCATGCCAAAGTCACATACTGGGGTGCTGCTATCCCCTCTATGTTTCCGCTCTTGTAGCTTCTCATGCTCAGGTAAAGGTTGAAGCTTTTGGAAGTTAGTATTCCATGGGAATCTATCATCTATCCAAAACTTCCTTAGTTTGGCCAAAGCCTGCATGAGTGGCCACCATCATCTACCATGTGTGGAATATTTCTCCCCAAGTGAAAACATCTTCTAAGCCTCCAAAGTCAAGGAATACTCTCCTTGTACCATGACGGTGCCATCCTCCAACCCTGTAGCATCCTCTCTTAGCGCAAGATGTGGTATGAGAGTGGGT
Organism: Pinus albicaulis; assembly: GCA_034641835.2. Classification (NCBI taxonomy): domain Eukaryota; kingdom Viridiplantae; phylum Streptophyta; class Pinopsida; order Pinales; family Pinaceae; genus Pinus; species Pinus albicaulis. The sequence goes on along the minus strand of CM076575.1, from coordinate 180,092,237 downwards.
AATGATGATAGTGGTAGAATGTCTCCCTCTTCCTTGAGTCTACCCAAGACTCTTTGCGCTGTACCATGATCTCCCAATGTTCAAACTCCTCCTCGATCTGTGAGTGGTGAAACATGTTGTGAGTCATTTCTCATCATCTCTTGATCAGGTGGCCTCCCCGATGGTTTTCCACAAAATAGTAATGTCTCATGGGCCAATCTCATATGCATAATATATGGCACTATCATGTCCTTGCTTCCACTACGCAAATCCAACTCCATTTTATGTGTGGAAGTTTTCTGAAATTTGGGTATCACTCTCAATGATGCAAGAGTCCATCTAATTGGAGCAATTTATCCATTCTCACCTCTCGGTGATGGTGGATAATCCCCTGCTATTCTATCACTGTGACCTCCTTCTGGTTCTTCTTCTTCTTCCTCCTCCTCATCATCTGAGAAGACATCTATATAGTGTGCCTTTCCTGCTACACATCTATGTCAGGGTGCCCATGATTCTTGGAATGTGAAGCAAAGCTTCATTCCCCTCAAGTTGCTTTGGACATCATCATTAAGAGGTACTTTAATTTGGCTCTCTTTTGAAAAAGGAGCCTTCTCATCTTTTCCCTTTGATTGAAAAGTGGGCTTTTGCTGAAATTTTGCCTTTGTTTTTGGCAAGGGATCTTATAGATCTCTAGCTCTTTCAATGGCATCTTGAAGGGTAGTGGGTTTGGTAGATTTAACCAATCCATGAAGAGGTTTTGCTAGCCCATAAATAAACATATAGACCCTCCTTGTTGTAGATAAATCAGAAACCATAATGGAAATTTTTAGAAATTTAGAAATATAAGTTTCTGGATTACCTGGTTTTTTGAGCATATCTAGCCCCATGAAAGGTTCCTCCAGATCTCTTCAATCAAACCTCTCCACCAACCCCCTTGTGAACTCTGAATATGCAACCACATTGGCATGACCCTATGTAGAAAGACCATGAAACCACCAATCATGTGGCTCACCCTCAAGGTGCAGCACTGTTATTTTGATGGCCTCCATCTCTGGTACTTGGTTTAGCTAGAAGTATATGTATAGCTTCTCTACCCATGATTTGGCAGTGCATTTTTATGACCCATCAAATTTGGGTAGGAAAATGTTTCCCATAGTTCGGTGTAAATCATGATTCTGTATGAATCATCCACCTTTATTGTGATGTCGGGGTCTGCTATTCTCCTTGATCTGACAACATTCTTTAAAACTCAAATGATCCTTGAATCTCTATGATTGAGACTCATGCTCCATGAAATAGTCTTCAACAATTTCTTTTTCTTGAAACCCTCCATTTCCCACTACTAAAAATGTAGGCATTGTAGAGTGTTGGGAAGCTTGTTGATTCACTGCTTTATCACTCCAGTGATAAGAAGTTTCAGAGCCTTAACCATGTAGAAACCCTTTATGGGATTCCTTGTGTCTATCCATCATCCTCTCCTTTATTTCTCTAGCAATGTCTTGCATAGTTCGAAGAAGAATATTGGGAAACTCCTTCTCCTCATCTCCTCTTGATAAAGGGGTTTTACCCTTGTATTATTTTTCATCTATATAGTCATACTTATGATTTTTTCTAAGATACCTCCTCTCTCTATCTGTGAGAGGATCTCCTTCTTCTTATGAGATATTGGCTTAAGATGCACAGGAGGAGCCAAGATTATGCTTTGATACCACTGTAATATTACGAAATGGGAAAAGTAGGAATATAGAACAAAATGCTTGAAATAGCAATGTAAAACATCACATAAAAATATGAGACCAATATGGAGCCTTCTTATTAATTATAATGTCAGCAAACATGTACAAAATAAATGACACAAATAATATAACATGAATGAACAAGCCTCTAATAAATAAATCGCTTAAGAAAGAGGTGCTGCTACTATATCAAAATGTCAGAAGACTACTAAAGCACAGTCATAGGTGCACTAATACAACAAATGAACATACAAAATATTAAAGGGCTATTGTATGCCTCAATAGATAATCTACAATGAAGATCAAGGCTCTATACAACCTCCAACAAGAACCCATGAGGGTTTTCAGAAACACGCCAATATAGAATATATGAACCCAAGTCGTAGGGTTGAATATTCACTACAACAATACAACTGGAAAGATGTGGCTGATCTAATATGGCAAAGAATATAGCCTCCTTTAATAGAATCTCTAAATGAAAGGCTGATCCCTTCTCTAGAAAACCTCCTCCCTAGATGGTGTACTGAAACCACCCCTGCAACTCCTCCCTAAAAATACGTAGTCCAAGACAGAAACTGCAGTGTAGGGGAAAACGATAGTGTGGCCTAATGCCAAAAGTTGCAATAAGGCTCAACAACCTTCCTCGCTATCCTCCCAATGGAATGAAACCTTCCTCCATTGAAAAACATATCAGAAATCACTTGAATGTATTCTCCACTCCTACACCGTGCAACTCAACACATCTCTCAATAGAAATTACGCAATAGAATAAATATTTAGCTTGGCCTAATGCTTGAATGTGGAAATATAGTGAAAATACTCTTCCTGAGTGGACGATAGAAGTTCCCCAAGGATATAGGTGGGATTCCCACACGGGAACACCCTATGCTAAACAACACCACAACCTTAGCTAAACAGCTGAAGAGAGAAAAAATTCTAAACAGACCATAAAATCCAAAATATCAAAATATAAACGTGATGATCTATGGCTTCCATCCTCTTCATTATATAAGTGGTGAGCTTCCTCACCCTTGTCCGCATTCATTAAAGCCACTATCTCCATGCATGAGATCTCCCTCCAAAACTGTGTTGTCCCTCAATTAATGTCCACTCCTCCATAACAAAGTTGTTACTTTGGTAAAAGTTGACCTAGTCTTCATGCTTCAACCCCTTTTCACACACAAGGGTGCTTAATGAAGTTGCTAAGATGACCTCCTTTAACATTAGTAGTGTTTTTATTCCTACTAAGGAGATTTATGGGTCTCCATACTCTCTTATTCAGCAACTTAATAAGAAAAATAAAAGATTAATATTCATACTAGATCATGGCTAATTGGGAATATTACATGGGGGAAGGTATTATGAAGCTTTGGGAGTTGATCGGAGGTCAAAATGTCAAGGGAATTGGAAATGAAAATTTAATGATAGGTTTAGGGAAGGGGGTGCATAGGAATGTAGAAGCCTAGGACTTAGGGTTTTTAGGGAAAGGCATTTAAGGACTAGGGAATGATAGTGAAAGGGTAGGGATAAGGTTTTTAGATGCATGGGAAGGAAATGCATCGTATTAGGGCATCAAATTTTGGAATTAGGAGAAAAACTGTGGTTTTCTCACTTGACAAATGCCAATGTCACTTACGAATAAAAACACTATGAAATTATTGTTTAGGAGTTCAAGGAGGAAACAAATTTAGTCTACTTACTTGAAAGAGTGTGTAACAAGGATTTGCTGAGAGTTTGGGAAAGTTTGGAGGTCATTTCGTTCCTGGAGAGGTCACTGAGAAAAAGTGGAGCGCATCAGGAAAAAGTGCAGTGCATCGGGAAAAATCACAACGCCTTGTCCAAAAACGCAATGCTAGTGGGAGAAAAACTTGGCATTTCCTCCTCTAAGCACAACGCCACTTCTCTAAGCACAATGCCACCCTATGAAAGTGCAACGCCACTAAAAAGCTTGGCCTATGACCTCGCAAATCAATTTTTCTAGCTAGGGTAGTGCATGCTCGATGGATGAAATGAAAAATGAGATTCTTTATGATATATTTGTGGTATTTATACTTCATCAGTTGAATGAATTGGGCCTTGGGGCCCACCTTTTATTTCTTGACTTTCACTTTAAACTCTGAATTTTTACCTTTCCATTTGTCTTTTTCCTTGACAAATTGATCACCTGATGACATTGAGAACTCTTTGATTTGACATTTTTGATGCTTTGGCATCTTGGAACTCTGAGTTATCAAATTGGGAACCATGATACTTATTACATTTTGGTGACATACAATTACATAGTGAAAATTAAAAATTACATCCGGAAATCAAAATTACACGTTGAAACACGAATTTTCTTTACAAATCATCTTCATATGGTGAAGAAATGTTATTGGATCACCCTTTACTTGTTGGTCTTATGCAGTGGAAATGAAGTTTTATAGGACCTTGGAAACTCTAATGACCTAATGGTAACCTTGAAAAACCCTAAAATACCTAATGAAACTTTGAAGGAATGAAATTCATAATGACACGACTAATGTGATGACATGATGATTATGACTTTATGGATGGTGTACAATCAGCAAGGTATGAAACTATCCCAAAAAGTAATCAGATTTGAGGAAGAGAAAATTTTTTGGACTAGAGCTACCATGAGTGACTAATTTTTTGTATGAACTAGTGGAATGATTACAAATTTTTGAGTGGGACCCCTAAAATGACATGAAAAGAGGATTTTTGATCAATGATAGCAGGATGAAAATACTAGCACTAACAAAGAGCACTTTCACAATTTCTTCATAGCACAAATGACCAAATGTGAGTCCAAAAGGCCTATTTATGCCCAAAATTGAAAAAAAAAATTTGCAAATTTCATTTTTGGTAATTTTTTGAAATTTTTCATGATTGTTTAACCTTTTGGCTTACAAGTGTTGGGATATTTTACTTTCAGGTCCATTCTAGTGATTTTGAGATGATTCCATTTTTTCTTCAATTCCGTGACCACTGACCTATCATGGCATGTATTTTATTCTAAACGGGAATATAGGTTACAAAATTCGTCTTCCCTTTCACTTGTGCATACTAGCCTCCATTATGAAATCATGCCATAGGGTCGACCCCATCATGTTATGATTATTAAACCAATTTTATTCGTCAACTTATAAATCATGATATGATGGTAGAGCCATCCTTTACATGGAATTATTAGTTAGATCCTCACTAGAATTTCTAGCCCATGCTGCAATTTTTGTGGGTTCGGCAGTCTTATTTAGTCCCACCATGACTTATGATTTGAAGCTTCATTTTTCTTATTCTTCGCTATATTGTGCTAGCCATATACCTTAGAGGCTCTGATTTTTTTGTTGATTTGTTTTGCTGCATTTCATACTGACCATTTGTATATCTTGGCCTTTAGACGACTTCATTTGGACTTGTTTTTAAGCAATATTTTGACCATGTCTTTCTACAATTTCAACCATGCAATCACTTAGCCTTCACAACTTGACACCTTTTCCCATGGATGGAACATTCCTTTGAGTTTCACTTACCAATTTTCACCTCCTTACATTGAGCATATAATTATTCCTATCCCAGGAACTAATGCATCTGTTTACCGACACTCATTCTATCCATTTTACTATAGGCATTATTTTATTCCTTTTCATGCTTTGAAATATGAAAAATACAAAAAAAAAAAATCAAATATTCCAAAAGGAGAAGGAATGGGACATTACTTCCATATTTGATGGAAGCTAAAGAGTGAGTTATGTCACCCTTGAACAAATCACAATAAAGCTAAGTCTTTTCTCCATTTGGGATGGGTTTGATTTTGACTTAAGAGAAGTTGTAACCTTGTTATCAAGTCAGTATTCCCCCAATTGGTTATCTCTTCCAATCATATCAAGGGTTTGGTTATGCCTCCTTGATGACAAACTTATACAAAGCTATCATATGCTGCCATAGTCAAAATGAGTCGTGATTTTTTTCAAGGGAAGTAAACCTAAGTCAGCCTTTCTGTGGTGTCTCTTGACTCATTTTTCAATCGACCATCCTGGTTTGTCAGAGTCTTGTTCTATCATATCAGCGATTATTGCCTAAATCTACCTCAGGTTGAAAGAAGGCAGCGTTCAGGGTAACATCAAACCACGCTCAGTCTGGTAGCTAGCCCTACTAGAACAGGAGAGGGCTCTCTCCGGGTCAATCTCAGCGAAAAGTAATCAATAGGGCTTGAGATAACTGAAATAAAAGCTAATTTTAGGCTAGGTATATAAGTGAAGGACTTTTATTATGTTTTTGGGTTTTTTTTGTTGGATCAAAGGGAAAGGCAGTTTTGGGTGCGGGGATTAGGCCTAGTTTTTGTAGAATTTTGATTGGGGCAAGGAAGGCAATAGTTTTGATGCTTTAGTTTGAGTGGATGGATGGATCAGACCGGCGAGGAGCTGAAAAGGGAAATAGGGTCTCAAGAGTCCTCCTCAAACAGATGAAAACATAAAAAACTAAACAAAAATGAAGGCAAAGCAATGCAAACCAATGAATTCTACCTTTATAACTTGTTTGTTCAGTTTAAGAAGAAAGAAGAATGAAAATGGTACACATAAAAATCAGTGAACTTACAGATACATAGAGAAAAACACCATCAAAACATAGAGCCACAAGGATCCCAAAGAGGGCTGCAAACCCTGGTCTATTCCTTTGCCAAAATTGCAGAATGAAATCTACAATGAAGAGCTAGCAATCCCAAATTTCCAACCTCTAAAAATGACTGAATAAATACATGATATAGACAAGCGTAACTCATTACCATGCCTATAGGGGTCGATATCATCATTCTAGGAGCTGTTTCAACCATATCTTAACTAGGAACTAGAAAATAGGCAATGAAAGAACTTGCCTCTATATGCTAGGAAACTGATCCATTCACTTACATTTCACCTTTTGGTGAATGAATCTTACAGAATGAGAAAAAGTGTGCCAAAATTACATCATGTCCATGAAATTACATCAAGGTACATCAAGAATGATGTGAAAAAGTGAAATTGGCCAAAACTAGGCGAAATTCTGAGCTGCTGAGTGAAAAATAGGCCAAATTCCTCTATGCGTCGCGCCTGGAATCTCTATGCATAGCACAAGTTTGGAGCTGATTTTGAGGGCCTTCCCGAAGTCCAAATTGAGCTCATGATAGCTCGTTGGAAAGCCCTACCTGGCTACTTTCTAAAAAAGGTGGAATTTTTAGATTTGGTTTCCATTTTCCCTCCAAGAATTAAAATCTCCCAACACTACTTCCGGTGTGTGCAAAAAGTGGCAGAAAGGCCATTTTTAGGGTGTTTTTGACCCTTTAGGAAACCCATAACTTGATGAAATCCTTAGGTAATCCATGAGCATGCATAAATTTTCATAAAAAATCTAGAAATGCAAAGTTTTCCCCCTGAAGAATTGCCAATTATAAGTGCACGCAAGGTGGCGCTACGCGTCGGGCAGGAAAACCTGTTTTGTGACCAAAAAAATCAAAATTGACAAACTTTTTCCCAAATTTCTTGGAATTTGGGCTGAAGGTCCCTCATCAAGTACTATGCTCAATGAAGGAATCTTCGACCAAGATCATGTCTTCTCACGCCTCCTCGATGCCCTTTTCATCTATGTTGCCTGAGGTGAATATGAAGAGTTTGGTGTCTTTGTCTTGATTTCCAAATGTGTCAAAGTCAATAAGGGACTGTGGGAAATAAGTGATTTTTCACATGAAATTAAAGTGTAATAATAGTCACTTGACTGTGTTTGGGAATCTGGGGTTTGGGGATTTTATAAGTGAAATGAGAGAGGGAGAGTGATTGGGAATGGTAGGGTTTAGGGATAGGGAGAATAGGATTCGGGAATAAGTAATTTGGGATGTAAGGAGGAAGAGCTATATTGATGATATGACAGTGAGGGGGAAGGGAATCACAGTTGGAGAATGGTTTTCGAAGTACTTGACACCAAAATCAAATTTTAACAATCAAACTCAAACTCTAAGAGAGCAATTTTTAACACAATGATAGGGTTTAAAATTTTGGCATACAAACTCTTATAATTAAACTCATATTTAACACCAAACATGGTTAATGACAATTACAAAGTCTCACATACCAACTTGGAGCAAAGGAGGTCGAATCGATTTGAATTTGAGAGAGAAGGCAAGAAATTTTATGCTTTCAGCCTTGTGTGCCGCGCGCCTAACCCAATGCGCCGTGACCTCTATGTGTGTCGCGCACATGTAATTTTACATTGTAGAAGCAGGCCCAATGCACCGTGCTCCTTGTATGCATCGCGCACTTTACCCAATGCGCCGCATAGCTGAAACTCACCACAATTTCGGCCTTCCAAAGACCGTTTTGTTCCTCCACGGTTTGACTCAGCTTCACTCTTGTCTCTTGGCATATAAATTGATTGTAGAAACCATGAAAATATCTTATATCCCCACTGAATTTGATTTTTAATTTGGAAAAACCACTGTTTGAAAAAATTGGCACTTTTACAAAAGAACTCTGTTTTTGTTTCCTTTGATTTTTTGAGCTGAAGGATGAATCTTCTGTCAATTTTTTACAGGGATAGCTGGCATTGGATTTGGCAAAGGCGACCAGGGCTGCACCTGAAGATCTTCATAACTGAAAAACTCTGAACATTACATAGCTTTTATTGCAAAAGAAAAAATTAATGATTTTTCTTCAAAACAGAGTTTTGAAGAAGAATCATGATCAAGCAATATGATAATGAAATTTGCACTAAAAACCTATTTTGAACCTCCCTCATGTGCCTTCTGAAATTATTGGACTCTTTGAGGACTAAATTAATGAAACCCTACACCTAAAGACTGAAATGACTCTTTGCTGACCAAGAGACCAAACAAGATTGTCAATGGCCGGAAATGACTTTAAAATTTATTTTGATGAATAGACACGGACCGGCCGGTACATGACATGAGGGACATGAGTGACAAAACCCTTCCGTCAGAAGACCGATGCTCCTAATGGAATACAAATGATCGAACTAAATGAGACACCTAAAAATGAAATGCAGCAAAAGAGATTTTGATATCTGACGGAGGGATGAAGAGACCGACTCTAACATCAGCTATAGGGTCCTTTGCTCATGTTGGTTTGAGAAAATATCCATTGACTTGTTACTAGCGGGTTTGTCTCTTATCGACTTCAACAAATTGCTCTGAGAGTAAACCTAGAGCCACACTGTGGCCCTATTTACATCATTCATAGGTGACCTTGTGCTCATAATTTTATCAACACTATACGTCTTTGATTTAGTGGTTTCCCTTGTGTTCGACTTCAACTTACATTATCACACTTGGGATTCGTGCAGTGCCTTGGTTTCCATTTGACCCTATCGATGAATTTATTGCCTCTTTATCAGCTTTCATTATTGGTTGGTTCAGAGGGTTTCTGCCATGCACTAGCTACATTTTGTGCATGCCGGAAATGTACTTCGGGTTGGTTACTTCACTTTTATTCATCTGATTCCTTCCAAATTTTCACCCGCGGGTTACGCTCGCATTGGATTGATGTGGGATGCCTTAATGACTTTCTTCCAACAGATATTTTCACATCTAATCTGACTCATTGATCTGGTAATAACGTCTAGAGTCCTTTTTTCAGTACCTTAGGGTTTACAATCACAATGTTAGACTCCTTCGCTATCAACAGTGAGAATACATCAATGTCTCCCGATTGTTAAATTCTCTCAAGTGTTGAACTTCAACTCATTTATTCTCACTTGTTACATTGTACTAGGGCACCTTGACTCTCATCATCATTATCGGTGTGTTGTCTCACATTTATTAGTGGTATACATAAATGATTGTTAATAAAATGATTTCTCACATGGTAAACCTCAACTCATTTATTCCCATTGTGTAGAATTGTGCCATGGTGATCGATGAAGACCTCGGGTTTGTGTCAGCATGTTTTGGTTCACTTTGATAGCTCCTACATTTTTCTACCTATTACGCCATCCACCCTTATATGTTGCAGTTCATCATAGCAGCATCTTATATGGTGGCACCTGAGTTTTGTTCAATACCATTTGTTCCACCACTTATGATTTGGTAATTGGAGATTTAGTTTCAACTTCATTGATTAGATATCTTTGTAGCATCATTGATCAATATTTTATATGTGATACTTAGATGATTTTGATATGTAATTTCGGGAAGTGATCAGATGATTCACTATGTACTTTACAGTTCATCTATACTTGTATACATATTGGATCCGCTCCATACTTGATATGTAGACATAATTTTATTTCACTGAGCATGGGTATGCATGCCTCAGGCATGAGCTTTCTTTCTAATTTCTTTCACTAGTTTTTGGTTGGCTGAAATCTGGTGAAGTCCTCTCTAGTCCTCGCAAGATTATTTCTTATGCACATAATACATTTATACCATCATGTACCTCTTCGGACATAATATATTAGGGGGAATATGTTATAGCATCATTTATCACCTCTATATACTTGATGACTTATGCATTGGCCTTGGGCAACCCTTCCATTCAGACTTGGTCAAACTTCTTAAAGAATAGTATTTTGAATTCCATACTCGACTTTGCCTAGAATTTTCCACGTGCAGATGCATGTCAACCCATATCTAACCCCTCTATACTATTTAAAGTATTAAAAAAAATATACTCCCTATTAATTGGGTGAGTTTTATGGGTTTTTCCTGTAACTCAATTACCTCAGCCTGTGGCCAAACTATTCCCCAATTGAAAAAACTGATTTAAGTATAAATACACCTCAAGGGAAAGGCCTAAGGGAGGAGAGATAATGCTATTGATATTATCGCCTGTTATAGCCATGATCAAGTATGATATTTCCCTTTTCCTCTTGCACTTCCAAGGTTCGGGAAACCCTTGTTTCGTTGTGATTTTCACCCCCTCTTTATGTGACATCCTTTTTGCACCCTTTATTGAAGAAGCTTTGTGAGGCTAGGGTTGGATGGATTCGGAGGAAGGTTTCTCTTGTAGTCATGGCATATCTCTGGTGATTTATGCACTTTCGCTTTACATATTATCAATAAAATAAACTTTGTCCTATTCTTGATGTCTTTGTGTTATATGTCTCTGTTGTGGAGGTAAATCCCCTCTGCGGACAGAGGTGATCCCTACTAGCCCAGACTGGGTCTAGCAACAATTGTTCATGCTATAGTTCAGGTTCCTAATTGAAAATAAATCGACTAGTGATGAAGGCTTACCTGGAATCCAATGCTGTCGCTCGTAGAGAAGGTAGCGCTCCTGTTCCTTAGCTCTGGCAGATCACAATCCTCATGATCTCCGTGATAGGACACCTGCACACGCAAGAAAAAAAACAAACACAAGCGTAAAATCCAGTGCATAAAACTATATGTCAGTTAGAGAAGACATAACTCATGATTATTATCAATAACAAGAGTGGAACCATAACCAATAGTCGCTTATCATTAATTAATCAAAGGAAGAATACAACCATAGCTCTGACATTGAATTCTCCTTCGGAGGGTCGTCAGCAGAACGCTTCTCGATAAATCATATCAGGGATGAGACAAACCTCTCTCTTCGAATGTCTCTACAATGATCTCCTTGCTTGGATTTGGCCTTAAGGGAATGGATCAAAGCTCTTGCAACATTAGTCTCTTGGGAACTTGGAGACTTGGAGATTCAACCATTTAGCCCTTCAGCCCCTTCATCAATGGATGAAGGCTATATTATAGAGGAGAGGAGGAGGTTGGGATCCCTACAATAGTGGAAGGGAGGCCTTATCCCTTGGGAGGTTCCCCATAAGGTGGAAACAAGAGGCCAAAGGAGGAAGGCCATGGTTATTCAGTCGAAACCACTCCTGATGACTCATCTACAAAGTTGTTGTAATCAAAACTTTGCCTCTTTTTTTAAAAAACTTTCCAAAAGAAGATTGGCGCGGGTGCTTAACTGGGACAGATCGCCAATTTTCGTGGGCTCAGTGTTAATTTTCCTTATTGGCGCGAGTACATAACGGGCTACCAGCGCCAAGGTAAAAACAAGTGTTTTTAGGGGTCTACCCAGGAAATGATCAACAGAAGAAATTTTGTCCTCATGGAAAGGGATGCAATGATGGTATTTTCAAGGCATGACACTGCTTATTGGTCATAGAAACAACCCTCTAATGGGCAATATGGGGATTGCAGGGATGGTGAAAAATTACTGTGTAACAGATGCTCCCTAAAGCATGAGGCCAGAAAGAGAGAGAGGGGTGAACTGCTTTACGAGAACGTGTCCAACTGAAAAACACCGCCATCGGAAAACCTGCGTAGAGAAGTACAAATGATATCTCAAATACATGATATATGTGGTATGGGCACAACCATTCATAACAGAGTATATAATAATCCAAATCTGAGGCATGGACACAGCCATCCAGTGAGGATCGATAAATAGACTCAGGTATGGTCGTAGCCATCCAGTGAATGAGTCATGTAACCAATCATACTAATCCACAAAATCACAGCCTGGATTCCAACAGGCAGAAATCTAGGGTCTTGCGCTCCATCCCGACCCGAAAAAAGTACAAGTTCAATCATGTGAATATGTGATCTGAAATCAAACATGCAAGAACATCATCTGATTACCAACCAATGATGAAAGTTGTTAACAGACACAATAGGTACCACCAATAATGACAATGGCCCTCAAGGTACTATAGGTACAATCCACGGTATGTGAAAAATGAGCTGACGTTGAACATCCGCGGAATCATCCGATCGAAGGCCAATAATGAAATCCTTGCGTCGAATGTGAAGAACCTGCCATTGACGCATGCAGGCTCTAAGGTACCAGAAGGGAGTCTCTAGATCAGCTTCCTGGATAATGAGCTAAAGTCGACAGGAAGTGAACTTGATCGAAGGTGGGCCATAGTGTTTCCCACATCATCAACACGAGACAGAGGAACATAATGTCTTTGTGAATCAAGATTTAGATGAGAATCAGAGGAAGGTTGAAATCTGCAGAGATCAACTTCTCTTGAACATATCGGTGGCACAACAATGGATTTGGCAGCATTTGACATCAAAAGATCAAGGGTCATGGTAACACGGCAAAGAGTAGATGAGAGGTCAAAAGGGATCACCCAAACCGACGGAGGCAAGTGGAAAACGAGATGAGATGTCCCCAACCCGACACGAACGCAGACAAGTGCCATGTTCAAGAGCGACATACTGTCGACACGACAATGATACTAGTTCCATTTTTCCCCACCATTTCTGGAGAGTACCTCTTTATTTTTACACAAGCTTGAAGAGGATACCATATGCTTTTCATATAAATCTGTCCTTCGGACGAATCCATCCTAGTACATTTAACGAGCCCCAGGAAAGAGAAACTTGAATATCGTCATTACAACTGAATCCAATGTCATGAGGGTTTAACAAGTCTGAAAAAGGGACAACTCGACGTCTTTTCATGTTTAGAGAGTTTGAAAAGATAGTAGAAAAGTAAACTCCAACGGTCCCTTTTCGTAGATAGTTTCTCAAACCCAAAAAGGTAGAAAAATTTGTTTGAGAAAACCTCCTAGTCGCAATAGGCTAGGGTATTCATTTTTCATAAATAATCTATCCCGACCCGAAAAAGGGGTAAACGTATACTGGGTAGATGTCGTTTCGTGGCCACTTTAATGAGATCGAAACGACAAGGGCTTCGACAATATTTTCATGTTTAGAGAGTCAAAAAAGAGCTGAAAGATGACTCCTCCTGGAGGAACGAGTGGTATAAAGGGCAGTTACTGGTTCCAGTGATGGTGGAACTGCTTTGAACATGATAAAAGTCAAGAGGCTGGCTAACAAGACCACTCATCGCAGCGGTTCCTCAGGAACGGGTAAAACAACCAAGTGAAGGCATATGATTGGCCAAGCAGATAGTGACGATGGAGTGAGAAAACCAAGGTTCATCTGAAAAAATAGGCTGATAAAATGGAAATCACAAGAGGTAAAATGGGAAAGGTTTCATTTTTACACAAGCTTGAAACAAAGATAAACTATGCTTGAAACTGGTTTCATTCTTACACAAGATTGAAACAGAAACAAACTATGCTTGAAAAAATAAGCATGCCCCCAGCATGGTGACTCAATTCGAGGTACATGCCCCCCAAGCTTCAATCCATATGGAAGGAAGATGGAGTGAAGGTTCAAATGACGAAATTAAGGAAAAGACTCGACTGGTATTTTACGAGATCTAAACAAAGACTCGAATTGAACGGGAACGTGTTTCATTATTTTAATGAGGTTGACACATTAAAAGAACTATCCTTAGGACACCTTGTTTCATTTTTTAAGGAGCTTGACACAAGCAGAATGAACTATGCTCCGACAACCTTGTTTCATTTTTTAAGGAGCTTGACACAAGACAAGGAACTCTGCTCCCCACAGCTTGTTTCATTTTTTAAAAAGCTTGACACAAGACAAGGAACTTTGCTTCGACAACCTTGTTTCATTTTTTGAGGAGCTTGACACAAGACAAGGAACTATGCTCTGACAACCTTGTTTCATTTTTTAAGGATCTTGACACAAGAAAATGAACTGTGCTCTGATAGACTTCATCATAATGAACAAGAAGTCATCGCTTCCAAGAGTTCCACTCCCGTTGGAAGGAAAACATCCTGGAATTCAAGACCCAATTCCCCCAGCACCTGATGCACAACAGCATTGTCACTGTGTACAGGCACAGGGTAGGTAGCCACATAGTTGACCTGCAGTGGGGCAAATACAATGGGTGGGTAAAATCCAGGAAAGGATGATGGCGGGCCAGCTGCCACATCAGGACCAAAGAACGAAAGTTGATCAATGGTCACGATCCATCCTTCATGCAGAAAACAGACCACACGGAAAAGGGAGGAGACAAGCGCTCCCATGGCATAGGTGCAATCATGCCCCAAAAGCAGATTGAAATCCAAGGGGCCTGGAACAACCATCATGTCCATATGGACGGTTTTACCTCCCAAAGTAATAGGTAACCTTGGAAGGATCCCTAACGGTTGACTAGTTCTTCTGTTAAACGCCAACAGATTCTGCATAACAGGCACAAGCGGCGGCGAACCAAAATCTTGCCAAGTAGTTGACGATAAAATACTAACAGACGCACCTTCATCTATAATGGTGCTGGGTACAACCAGACCAAAAGCCTGTACTATGATCTTGAAAGGCACATAAGATGGAAGGCGGTATCCAACAAATCGATTCCAATCAAAAGAAGCGACCAAACTACTCGAAGGGGTTACCATTGAACTGAGATGGTCTTCCCCTAGTGTTATGGAAGGAGAAGAAGCATCCTCCATGACCTCCATCTCAAAGGTGAGAGGAGTATCCTCCGAGACCTCTATCACGAGAGGCGGAGGAACAACTTCTTGAGATATAGGGACAGGAGAATATTTCTACAAGTCTGAGGAATATGAAGAAACAAGAAGAACCTAAGGGATGTGAGGTCTAATCTCAACGGAAAATACCTGGTGTACCGTAGATGGGGCTAGTTCAACCGATCCTATGACCAATGGTTGGTTGGGAATGGATTCCTGAATATGAATTTCCGAGGGAGCGGGATCGGCCAAGGATGACTCTTGACCAATCGTACGATCAGCTGGTGGAGGACTCAAAGAAAGCCGTTTATAACCAGCCAGAAGGCTAGGTGTAGAAATGGTTGCATTTTCCAAGACTCGTTTGGCTTCATCCATATAAGGACAAAGGTGAACGGCATGGTGCCCTTCACACAACTTACAAGGATTGGTAATCTTACCCTGCTTCTTAAGAGTTTTACCAGCACTAGTTGAATATGTGCCCCCAACTTGACTCCCGGAAGCCAAAGGCAACGGTGGACGACCATTGGACCATACTTTGAGTACCTTGGGAATGCCAGGGCAATCTCGAAGAAGATGATCTCCTGTGCACAACATGCAAGGGAACTTGACTTTTCGCAGAGGGTTGGAAGGTTTATCAAGAGGAGACTTCTTAGGTGTAATAGCCACAGAGATAGCCTCTCCTTTATCAAACTTCTTCTTCTTTGTCTTCTTCTTCTTCTTCTTAGCCACCTAGTTACTCGAATCTATACTTTCACCACGTGAAGTAGAAGAGGAGGACGCATAAACAGGAAAATAAGGGTAGAGGTCCACCTTAGAATCAACATGATGTTGTTCAGGCGGAGGAGATGGTTGAATAGTAGTCAAGACATTCGGGACCATAGAGGTTGAGAACAACCAAACAGGCAACCCAACAGTTAACCCAGGAAGGGACAACCTTGCCATGTAAGGAGCACCAACATTTCCAAAAGGAGGAAAATGACTAGGATTCCCATCGAAGGGGATTCCTTGATTGGTGAACTCTGGAAAATTTGCCATCAACTCAAAACTGCACACAGGCTAAAACCCAAGGCACACAATCAAACGACCAACAAGCAAACTCTAAAAGGGCATGTGATCGCGGGAGATTTATTTTACCACATTGAAACTTAGAAACTTCACTTTTTCATGTTTTAAGAGTCGAGAAACAGATGAGAGGTGGCTCTACCTCTTTCAGTTTTGAAGCAAGCGTGAAAGGACAAGCGCTCGGTGATCCTTCCAAATTTAAAGAGTCAGAAAAGATCAAATGACTACTCAGGAATACTAGGCAAAGGGTGTACCAAATAACCGTAAACTGCAATTACACCTTGGTTTCAAAATGAAAAATAAATCAACCAAGGACTTAACATACGTGTAGGCAATCTCCTTGAATGTTGTGTCCGGTGTATCACGAGTATAGGGTGGCAGACTCGGCTTCCTATGGATAAAGGATAGAAACCTAGTGGAGTCTCCTTTTATATACTCGACGGTATGGGGAGCACAAGTCCGTACTAGTGCTATCTAAAGCCAAGAGGCGAACGACAACTACTAGGTTTAAAGACGCCGGAACACGTCTCTAGCCTAGACCACTAAATGTTGCGTTAATGTTTCAATGCCGCCTTAGTGTAAATTGAATAAATTTTAATGTTGATCTTCAATTATGTTTTGGTTTCAAGGCCCTACTGTATGTCATCTGACAATCTCCTATATGCAGCTATATGAGAAAAGAAATCTTTCAATTCGATGAATGCTATCTAGTTAAGGGAAGAGTTTCAAACAATGATGCAACAAACAACAACACTGTAAACAAAATTTTTTCCAAACTAGATGACTTTCACTATCCAAAAGTAATCTCAAACATTCAACGATGCGAATAATGCAATGTAATCTATGAAAAATCCTCTTTTTCGAAAACTATGCAATTGTAATCTATGCACAATTTCCTTTTTCCTTTTCAAATAATAAGAATGCACTCAATGCATTTTTCGATGAAATGAGAATCTACTTAATGCATACTTTTAATGAAGGAGAATGCACTCAAAGCGACTTTTAGCTTTCAATCATTAAACAATGTGATCTAAGTCCAATGATAAATCTCAAAAAATACTTTTCGATGCAATGTGATCTGATGCATTTAAACGAAAAGAAAACTATGAGACAAAAACTAAAAGAATGCAAATCTTCTTAATGAAGGATGAATGCAAAAGAGATGTAAACAAACACTAATGATGCAATCGTTGTTTCAAACATTTTGTAACGAAATCCCTCAAAAGGCGACAAGACATATGAGGTCAAACACAAAGAGGACTTCCAAACCAAGAGATTAAAACAAGGCATTCATTCCCTTTTACATCAAACAATCATGGAAAGAAGACATTTCAAATAATGAGCAATGTAATCTATGCTCATATAAAGAAAATACCGGAAGGGAAAGACACACTGGTGAATGATTCAGGGATAAAGTCTCAATTTTCACACACCCTGAAATTGGCCCGACTTTGTCATTGACAACTAGCGCCAACTAGTGCGACTTGCTCACTAACAACTAGCGCCAATGCCTAATTGGCGCAGGTTGCTAACTGACAACAAGCGCCAATGCCTGAAAATGAAAAAACAAAGAATTTCTCCCAGCCAAGACCAGACTCACCACTTCAAGAAGAATCTAAAACAAACCCAGAAGCAAAGTACTAACCAAAAGAAACTTCCAAACAAGGGTAAACCCTAGCACCTACAGGAGATGGCACGACTGTCTGGCTGTAATCCGCACCAGACAGGGGATGGCGCGAGTGATGAACTGGCAACCTGCGCCAACTGGCGCGACTGTCAGGGATAAAATCGCGCCAATCAAGCCAACCATGAAAGGATGAAAGCTCAGAAAAGTAGAGGTCAGATGTGATCCTCTGGGGCTGAACCAAAATCCAAACACAAAAAGAGCCAACCAAAAGAGCCGATCAAGCAAGCAGAATCGAGAAACAACGGAAAAGACAAGACAATACTCCAAGTGTTCAGTTCATAAACTAAATCGGAGATTGACTGAAGTAGCTTTGATCTACTTCGCTAATGCAGAGAAATAGAATTTCAAAGGCTATGAAGGCTATCTAGCTAACTTCAGGCTCCGTCTGTAGCTTATAAAACAAACAACAACAAGCTAGATGATCCCCAGTGGAGTCGCCAAATTGTTGTGGAGGTAAATCCCCTCTGCGGATAGAGGCGATCCCTACTAGCCCAGACCGGGTCTAGAAACAATCGTTCATGCTATAGTGCAGGTTCCTAATTGCAAATAAACCAACTAGCGGTGAAGGCTTACCTGGAATCCAATGATGTCGCTCGTAGAGAAGGTAGTGCTCCTGTTCCTTAGCTCTGGCAGATCACAATCCTCACGATCTTCGTGATCGGACACCTGCACACGCAAAAAACAAAACAAACGCAAGCGTAAAATCCAATGCATACAACTATATGTCAGTCAGAGAAGACATAACTCATGATCATTATCAAGAACAAGAGTGGAACCATAACCAATAGTCGCTTATCATTAATTAATCAAAGGAAGAATACAACCATAGCTCTGATGCTGAATTCTCCTTCGGAGGGTCGTCAACAGAACACATCTTGATAAAGCCTGTCAGGGATGGGACAAACCTTTCTCTTTAGATGTCTTGACAATGATCTCCTTGCTTGGATTTGGCCTTAAGGGAATGGATCAAAGCTCTTTCAGCATTAGGCTCTTGGGAACTTGGAGACTTGGAGATTCAACCATTCAGCCCTTCAGCCCCTTCATCAATGGATGAAGGCTATATTTATAGAGGAGAGGAGGAGGTTGGGATCCCTGCAATAGTGGAAGGGAGGCCTTATCCCTTGAGAGGTTCCCCATAAGGTGGAAACAAGAGGCCAAAGGAGGAAGGCTGTGGTTATTCAGTCGAAACCACTCCTGATGACTCATCCACGAAGTTGTTGTAATCGAAACTTCGCCTCTTTTTTAAAAAAAAATTCCAAAAGCAGATAGGCGCGGGTGCTTAAC
Organism: Pinus albicaulis; assembly: GCA_034641835.2. Classification (NCBI taxonomy): domain Eukaryota; kingdom Viridiplantae; phylum Streptophyta; class Pinopsida; order Pinales; family Pinaceae; genus Pinus; species Pinus albicaulis. The sequence goes on along the minus strand of CM076575.1, from coordinate 180,073,166 downwards.
TGGGAAAGAGCGCCAATTGGCATGGGCTCAATGTTAATTTTCCTCATTGGCACGAGTACATAACGGGCTACCAGCGCCAAGGCAAAAACAGGTGTTTTTAGGGGTCTGCCCAGGAAATGATCAACAAAAGAAATGTTGTCGTCATGGAAATGGATGCAATGATGGTATTTGCAAGGCATGACACTGCTTATTGGTCACAGAAATGACCCTCCAATGGGCGAGATGGGGATTGTAGGGACGGTTACAAATTACTGTGTAACAGTCTCCGATACATGTTAATGATCTTGTAATGGTTTACTTCATGTTATTTTTATGAAATTATATGATATAACATGCTAAAATCGAGTATATATATGTTGTGCAGCTAGTTTATGTGCTTTATATGGATTTATTTGTAGGTCTTAAAGCATGAGGAGTAGCAGTGGGTTTGCGCCCTGTGGGATCAACCTTAGACGTAGGACACATAGGTATGGTCATATATCCTCAGTTTTCTAGTTTAAGTGTTAGGACTTGTAATTTGAGTATTTCTTGTGATAATATGCCTTCCACTCCGCTAGGTCCCTCAACCCAGGCCTTGGGGTAGCTTTGCCTGTAACAGTATTACAAAGGAAAATGAAATAACCTTGGCCAAATTTTCATTTATAGGTGGTGTTCTATGAAATTAATAATCTGAAGGTTACAGAAACTGAAGGTAATGAGTTGTATAAATTCAGGTTTGGTATTATGAAGCACCACTTGTATGATCCCAGAATCATTTTCATGTAAGATTGTGCCAAGATACATTTAAATTTTCAAAGTGAGACTTAATTTAGACCATAAGAGGAGAATATTAAAAACTATTATAATGCCTCCAAGCCCGCAAACTAATCAACCATGTAGGTCCATGGCATGTGAATCCAAAACAGGAAGGTACTTCCAAAGCAGGGAAGTCATAGAATCACAACCTAATTAGCATAAAGTATAAACGGAAGGTTGCATATAGAATAAAAGAGGATCAATGCCACAAATTCAAAACATATCCAACTATTTTTAAAGTGGCCATGGAAGCAGAGAGAGAGAGTAAATATAAGAGGTAAGACGAAGAGTTAAAAAATAAGGAAGAATACGAGAAGAAAGAAAAAGAGGAAAGGCATATGCAACAATAATAATTGAGGAGAAAAGAAGAAGAGGAAAGAACGAGTGTATATACATGGAATTTGAGTAAACCTATAAGGACATTAGTCAAAAATACAATTTAAAAAGGTATTTTTTCTTCTTTTCCCTGTGAAGTATTTAATGTACCTCTTTTTAAATTTAAAGCATTTTTATTGGTTTACATATTTTGACATGGAAATTACATGAAAAATTCACGCGAACTTCTAGGCTGAAATTTAATCTAATTGTTGGGAAAAGTACTTGTGGGGGGGGGGGGGTGGGGTGAATCAGTATTTAAAACCCACACAAAATTTTCTTTACTTTTACTGATTTCTATATGCAACTTTACTCAATCCAACTAGCATATGTACCCAACATTCTTTAAGGAAAACGTTTTATGCCCAATAAAATTATTATTCATATAATTCTTGAGTAACTTTAATTAGACCAATGCATCATTCATTCATCAGACACTTAGTAAGCAGTAAACATGAGCATTAAGAACAAAAAAAATCATCACACATAACCAGCACACATGAACACCAGGATTTAAGGTGGAAATTCAATTCGTGAGAAAACCACCATTGCTGTCATATCTCTCTTCAATATTTATTATATAGAAAAGTTCTTACAATCTTGTACTAGAGAAGACTCATACCATCATGCAGGAACCCACCTGCAGAAGTTTGCAACCTTCTCTCGTTCTCCAACTCCTACTGGAAATGAGCTCCAACCACCTCATATCATTTACCAAGCTCCACTGGAAGGGAGCTACAATTGCCTGATATGATCACCAGCTGATACTGGGAGGAATATTTGACTTCCACAGAGAAGGTACCAACCGTCAAAACCCCTACAGATCATGTTTCATAAATTTTCACACTGGATCCTCTTAGTCTCCTATACCAATAGGTGTCATTTTTCATGATTGTCTTGATTGAACTATGGAATATGTTCAAACCTTTTTTCTTAAGCAAAGGTGTTCCATATTCTTGAAAAACCAAAAAAATCAAATAATTTAAAAAATGTAAAGAGGGTATACCCTAAAAGAAATATCAAAGGGTAAGAAAAATAAAGTGGTCAAAAAAGTGAAAGAAATTAACCCCAAACAAAAATAGACCAAGGACAGTGTGCAAATCCAAATGCCACTACTATTTCATTTTTTGTAAATAAGTGATTGTGTGCAGCTTGTCAAACTTTTGCCACAATTTATGAAGAGTCAAACTGTTTAAACTTGACTCATTCATTTTCAATTTCATGTTGTAGAATAGAGAATAAATATCTGACCAAACAGTTTAATCTTGGCAAATAAGTAGATAGGTAGAGTTAATAAGAGGTGCTCAACAGTCTAATTTGAGCCCTTGGATGTAATAAGGGTAGAATTAGATAGATTTGCCTTGTAAAAAGAAACGATTGATAAGGGTTTGCAAGTCTAAATGCACCCTAATAAAGAAGAGAAAATGGTAGTGTCAAGTAGATAGGGTAGGTAGTTGGTGTTGCAAAGCTTCATGTGATGAATGATGGTGCTAAATGTGTTTAATCCTTTACTTTCATCACAAGTACTAAAGCAAGAAATGCACTGGAAAATTCAAAGAAAGCAAAGTCAAAATGATTAACTTCCCACATCACTTTTTCTCTAAGTTTTTACTAATTTCCCCAAAGTGCTAAGGTATTTGGAGATCAAAGGGGCTCAAGGCATTTCCTTGACTTTTGGAGGGACCGGACCCTCGACCTGATGACCAAAAAGACCTAAGTACTTGAAGTTATCCATTATCATTCACTTTCAATCTTTTCCTAAGTAAAATCCCATTTTGCTTAGGAAAATCATGCAAACTTCCATAAAAATCCCTCAAAATAACTTACTATTCTAATTTTAAGTGTGGAAGATGATATATTGTAATTTACTTCAGAAATTGTCACTTTCTTAGATGTGCAAAGTATTTTGAGTTCCCTTGTCCCTTTGTCGTATTAATGTTTAACTCTAGTTATTAAATCCCTAGCGAAAATCCTTTATCCTAAGTATATAACTCCTTTTATATAAATATCAAAAAAACCCATCTTATTATAAAGTTTAGCCAAAGTATTTATTTCCCAATTATTCATTAAAAACCCGCATCATGCGCCCTTTGGTTAAATATATCATTATATAATAGTCCCGCCCTTATGATAAGTTAATTATATTGGTTAATTTATCATATAATAAAAAACATATATGAGAAATGCTTTAAACATATGATATATATGTTTAACACGAAAAAATAATCAACCCAGAGTTTTATTTTTAAAACCAAAACTTCGGAAAAAACCCCCATGCCACCGTGACCCATCCACTTGGCATCCCACCTGACACTTTAACTATTGATCGAAACCCTGCCCGCAACCCCACTTTCCATTAAACCAAGGGATTAATTAATTATCAGGATTGATTAATAACCTTTGCCTCCGCCTATCAAAAGCCTCCCGGGGTGATTAAATTAAACAATAATTGTTTCAAAAACCCGACGGGCCCACACATTAAACCCCCGCTTACTCCACGTCCCTTTCACCATCCGATCTCCCGCTACAAGATCTACGGCTAAAATTCATTCCACTAGCCATCCAATACCTGAAAAATAACCCGCGGGGGCACGGCGGTATTGGACTAGTCCTCCGGCCACGTGTCCATTGATTAGTGGAATCGCTTCCCTTGCATTTAAAACCTCCATTGCTCATAAGTGGTGCGGGGATTACTGCTTACCGCCCGACCCCTGCACACGTCAGCCCGTACTGAAATGACGTCATTCCTCGAAAAAATAAAAATCCCTTTTAACTTGTAAATAAAACAAATTTCGTGTTTTTTCCCATCATTTTCATTACTGAAAGCGACTGCGCCTTCCGCTGCAAAATTCAAATTTTCACTGAAATCTACTGTTCTATTCGATTTCGCTCCAGAATTCCACCGGACCAGTGTTCAAACATCCTGTTGCCACCGGCTGATACCTGTTAAAACGCAGTTTTCCTCTAAGAACAGGTATTTATTCTATTGCGCTCCGAACTTCAAAAGAAACTCTGTTTTCCTTGTTTTCCACTAGATTAGTGATTAAATCTTATCGCTAAGATCATTCCCTGAGGTTTAAAACTGTGAATTGTTCCCCCGAAACTGCAATTGTGCTAATTTCCTTCATTTAAACTGAAATCGTGCCCCGACTTGTAAATAAAACCCAGAAACTTCCATTTTGAATACACAAGAACCAAAATGGAAGCTCTGGTAGCCCTGAATGTGACTCCACTGAATGCCCCCCACAGAGAGTTAGAATATTTGCCCTTAGTGGATAAAGATTTTCAGATTAAAGACTTGCATTTTGATGAAAGCCCCCTTCTGAGTTATTGTCGCTGCAGAGACGATTATTCGAAGGGGCAAGATGTCATTGGGTTGTGGGAATCCAATCTCCCGAGATATCTCATCCCCTCAGTCATTACTTTCCCAGAAATTATCCACTATTGCCATTCTAACTATGATCCCACTCAAAGAGCTGTAATATCCCCTGACCAGAGTGTTCTTTTCCTCATTACTCCCCAGGCTATCAATGCAATGCTACATTTTGAACCAGATCAAGAACTAGCACCTTTGTCTATGGAAGAACTGATTGAAAAGTCCAATCAATTGACCCCAGAAAAATTGGAGTCCATTTGCCAGAATTTTATGTTGCCTGAACATCAACCTAAGGGACCTCCTCCCTATGGTTTTTATTATTTCACTAAATTGGGAAGGCTCATCCTAAATATGATATCTTTTGTCTTGGGTTTCAATACAAGTGAATATGTTGATGATATAACCCTGGTTTTGCTATCTATCTTTACTCCTGGGCAACCTCCTGAAGTTAAATATGACTTTGCCTCTTTCATAGCCAATAAGATCCATGACCAGTTCATGAGGCTAGATGATGAGAAAGTTTTTAAATATTCCTCAGTTATTTATCATCTCATTATATTTTATCAATCAGAGAAGTTCCCTTTCCCTGTTAAAAAGCTTGATGCCAAGGGAAACCCTAGGTTAGTTATATTTTGGTCTCCCATAATTCATTCTTCCTATGATTCTCCCTATTCCTATACTGAGTTCATCGATCTTTTTGTATATCCTACAACTACCTTGTTGACAGGAATCCCTCCTCCAAGGCTCAGTAATGAAATCAAGAAGACCTTGCAACTTTCAAGGACTTATAAAGTTGGAGATTGGTATTTATATCAAAACCATTCAGTCATCAGAATCTATGGATGTGAATTACATCCATTCAAGTTGCCAAGATATGTGCCCATGAGACTTTTTGCCTTGGAATACTTCAGGCAAATGAATAATTCAGATGTGATTCATTTTTGAAGTGTGAAAAAGAAAGCCCAGCTCAAGATTAAAAGTGAATTAGGTCCCTACATATGCAACTCTAGGGATGTTGAGCGAGAGGCAGAAATTATACTACAAAACCATTGCAAGTTCCAAAGAAGTTTTCGTTGGGTTCCTTATGATCCATTTGGTTTTATCTGTGAAAAAAGAATAAAGAACAAATCATCCCCTTACATACACCACAAGATTCTTGAAATAGAACAATATGCCAACCAAGATGAATGGGTGGAAGAAACACTAGTTGAAGAAGAAAGTGAAGAAGACAAAATGAACAAAATTATGAAAGATCTTGAGAAGAAGTATGACCTAGAATCTTGTGGTCAAGTGCAAGTACCTCACATTGGCACTTCTTCAGCAGCAAATCTACAGCAGAGATTACAGGAAGGCAGTTCATCAGTTGCAGCAGAGTCAAAAGGCAAAGGAAAGGAACCTGAAATACAGGTCATTGAAACTTTAGTCATGACAGAGAAACCTCAAACCTCCAGAGCACCTGATCAAACACAAGTTTCTCTCACTCAAGTTAACCATCCTAAAGTTTCAGAATTACAAACTCCATCCAATGTAGAAATGGGCAAGAAAAGGCAGGTTCCGGATACTACTCCTCCCAAAGAATCCTTAGAGCTACATCAAACCAAAAGGCATAAACTCAATACACCCCAGGAAGTGGAAATAATAGATGAGATGTTTGATGATGGAAGAGAAGATAGTCAACTAACTGGGTCTGTTAGTATGACACACATAGATCAGAAAGGAAAAGCTTTGCAAAAGAAATTGAGTACTGAAGTATCTTCTTTTAGGCCACCAAAAACAGATACAGGGGATATAAAAAGAACCTTCATTAATATAAAGGCAAAGAATGATCCATTGAGAATGAAAGTATATGATCAATATTTGAAAATGGCTCCACATAATCAGGAAATGTTAATGTCAGCATTTGACATTTCACAAGGCAAAATGATGATGAGCCACTTCAAGTCCAAGGTGTCAAAACCCATGACAGCAGCTGATTATTTTAGAACAAATTTTGAGGTCCTGGCAAAGTACATTCGTCCTTTAGACCAGATAGAGCTGCATAAACAAACTGGGGAAATGGTCTATTCCACTCTTACTGATAAGGCCATGGCAGCCCTAAGGCTACAAGATTCTTTAAATAACACAAGCACCCAATTGCAAATTGAGAAGGCCTCTTCTCAGGCCAAAGATAACAGAATAAAGTCTCTGGAAGACATAATCATCAGCTTGGGTCATAACCCCAAAGATATCAAAAGCATTGAGGCACTAATTAAGAAGAAAGATGATGACATAGCTGCACTGAGAAAGCAGCTGAAATTGCCAGCCTCAAGGCATCCCCAGACCCAAGAAGTTTTGAAGGGGAATTCACAAGAAGAGATAATGGAGTTGCTCTTAAAGATGACTGAGCGACTGGGTGAAACAGAGAAAGGATTGGAACAAGCTTTACAGGAAAAGGAAGCTATCATGTAGGCATCCATCACAGAAGGTACTACAACAGCAAAGCAACAAACAGAGCCAGCGTAGGTAAACACTTCTGGTTTAAGTTCTGATGAGTTGACAAAGCAAATGGAAAGTTTAAAACTAAGAGTCACAGAACTTCAAACCACAAAATTGCAGTTAGAAAATTTGGAGCAGAAATATGATACATCTAAGAAGACATTTGCTGATAATACCAGGGAAATTAAAAGGTTGGAAATATTAGTTAAGGCTTTAGAAAAAGATCTTTCATTAGAAAAGCCTTTGAAGGAAATAAATGAAATTCTTTGGGGTAGTATAATTGAGTTAATAAAAAGTATTTGGCCATCTGTTCAAGCAATTTTTGAACAAAATGACTTGATTAAAGTAGCTCAGGAAGAAATAAACAGAACAAGAGATGAATTAAGGGGTAGACCTGAGCAGGCCAATCAACTTATTCAATTTTTGAACACCCGAACTAAGCAACAGCTTGCAGTATTGGGAATTGAGGACAGGACCGGCACCATTTTGGAGATAAAAAGAGTTTTCATCAAAAGAACTTTTATGCAGAATTTAGAAAGGAAGTGCTCAGATATTTTGGCTGATATTAATACTTTCAGAGGAAAATTTCAGATTTTGTTGGATAGTGGGTTACCCAGTCCTATGCTCTCAGAAGACCAGATAATGGACCTGGAAACCTATGTTAAGAAAATAGATATCCATGCTCAAAATACAACTGCTTGTTCTATCAGTTTGCCAGAAGCAACGTTGCCAACAGGGAGAAATCTCTATGACAGGTTGAAGAATTTATTTCATCTTGAACATGAAATAAAGTATTTGTTCCCTTATCAGCCCACTTTTTACAAATTCACAGAGGCTGATGAAACGTTGAGGAAACTTAAAAGAACCGTAATAGCATAAGATCAATGGTGGAATGACTTATTGGAAATTTTGTGAAATTTATCTTCAGGTTGAGAATTTTATCTTTTTACTATCATGTAAAGGATAAATAGTAAGAACAGGTTAAAGAGTATCAGTCGAACAGGTTAAAGAGTATCCGTAAAGACAAAGAGTATCAAACAAGCAAAGAAATTACTCCAAGGGACATCATCGAGCCCTATTTCAGCACTTACCTCCAGCACATCAGTAAAATGAGGAAACAGCACACCAGCAATTACATTTTATTCTATCTACGAGACCATCTGTCTCCTTTTTATTGTAACTTATTTATTAGTCACCCTAAATTGAGGGCTAGGTTAGTGTAAGATATTTTCAATCATTTTTTGTATAAATAAACCCTCAAATAGATTATTGAGGGTGGATTCTATTACTTTGCTGTGACATTGAAGTTTTTGGAATAAAAAGCATTTTGGAGAAATTTATTTGTGACTTACTGGATGACAATTTGAAGCTCAGGACTTTTTGCAGGATTCATGTGTTGGACTGCAGTTCAACAAGTCTTTCTATCCTATGTCTTAAGTTTTATATCAGTTTATAATATCATTATGTCCATTTCTGAATAATTTACATAAAGGATTGAATCAGAATTTACTTAATTGTACTCTGATTTCATATGTGATTGTTCTTAATGTTTTCCTCTAAATTGGTTATAAGCACGAATTCTTAAATGCTCTTGCTTTGCTAATTTAAACATTCTTGATTACTATAATAAAGAATTCTTCATTGCTCTTTGTTTGTAGTCATCTCACTTCTTTCTTTTGAACATGGTGAAAGATTCTTAGCTACCTTTCATCCCTTCAAAATCATCCCATCCACTTTAAATTTTAAGGATTGTTCTCTGTCTAGCTATCTTGCCCTATAAAGCCATCTTGTGTGTAGAATAGAAATCCAGTAAAGCCATCCTTTGACTCCATAGCCCAATGGACTGAAAACTTTCAACCTTGCCCTTAGTTTGTGGATTCCACCATTTTCAAACAAACTCTTGGATCTATAACTAGCCTAAAACCTTCTAAGAAAAAAGATAAATCATAAAGAGAGAGCCCTCTCTGGATGCAGATTGGCTAGATTTTGCATCTGAAGGTTGGTTTGTGGTTACCTCGGGTATACTTTCCTTTTCCACAACTTCAAGGAAAACCTGAGTGATAACAGATCCAACAAATTTTAACACATCATAACTTGTAGGTCAACTGAAGTAAACATTAACCTAATTAAAACATAACAATGGGATCACTGTAACCATAAAAAAAAAACTAAACACATAATATTGCATCAACACACAAAATCAACTACAACCCTGATCATTCATAAGACAAATGTATATGCTACTTTACTTACGGAAACTAGGGTGTATATGTGATTTTCAATGGAGATACTTACATATAGATATCAATATATTAAGTTTAGATTTTTTACTGAGACTCAGAATTGATCAGATATATTATGATTTATTTTTTCAGTTTTATAGAGCCCTCATATAGCTAACAACATCAACCATTTTTCACTCAACCCATAACTGATCTTTAATCATAATCAACTAGCAGCATAATCAATACTCAAAAAACCCATATCTATAAGAATACATCATTTACAGACAACAGAAACACAACAAAACTGATCATACATTTTCTTCAACATTCTTTAGAAAAACCATAGCTTGCATACACACCTTCCATAAGACATATCTGTGACTATACACACTTCCTTGATTCAAACCCGTGTGTATACATGCCTTCCTTGATTCAAACCCATGTATAGATCTGTAAATAATTCAGAACTACACAATACTTCAAAAATACAAACTTACTCAGATCATACACTTCACTACAGTAAAAAAAAGCAAGACCACAAATTTAAAGAACGCATAAACAATGCATGAAAATAAATAGTCATTTCAAGTCTAGAGATCATGATCCATAATTGTATTCATGAGTGCATCATAATATCAAATCTATCTATTGATTATATCCCATTCCATGCAGATATACTTTTGATCGAAGTATTCATTCAATTACCATACTCATGCACCCTTAAAACTATGATCTTCACCTCCTTATATAGTTTGAGCCTTAGCCAATACCATGAGACAAAACCACACAATTTTTCATGGTATTCTTGGACGGGATCAAATAACCATTACAGTGCTCAATATTGTGGGCATGGAAAATTTTAGGGGCTAATATTCACAGGTGGGCTAATTTTCCATGGGTTTTCCAAAAAAAAGATTCACCAATTTCCATTTTTTTATAAAAGTGATTCGCCCAAATTTTACAATATAAAATTATTTTACCTTAAAAATCGCCAACGTTATATAGACGTTATATATATTATCATTATAAATTTGAAGAATTTTACAAATAAATCAATAAACATTTTATATTTTTCATATTATGGACTAGTGAGATTCGCCAAATTTTGAAACATCAAAATAATTTTCCATCCTTAAAATTTTCCCTGATTGTGGGCTAATAGCATTGTAAATATCCTTGGTGTTATAAAATTAGTGCGCCAGCACATACACAACTTTTCTTCTTTGTACCCGTGTGGATATGCGACTTTTCCTTTACTAACTCGCTTATAGTTATTCAAGTATGTACTTTATCCATATTATGAATTTGATATGAAAAACCTCTGTCCCATCATATTGTCATTATGTTCCATCACTTGGTCACCTCCGACCTTATACATAAACTATATACTTGGTATTATATAAGTGGGTTGTCATCAATGAAAAAATATGCATTGTAAATCCAACAATATCCCCCTTTGTACTTGATGGCAACCATGTTCGTGTTTGATCACCATAACTTGTAGACACCTGCTAGACACATCAACATACACATTATTCAAACACCAAATTACTCTCCCCCTTTGACATCAAGGTTTATGTTTCTCTTTCCTTTTAGATATAATATATTTTTAGATATGATCTGCACTATACTGACCATGCTACCCTTGAATACATGGTCAATATTTAGACATATTTTCAATGAAATAAATGTGTTTATTAGCCACCTATAAAAATTTGTTATATCAAATGGTGGCTAAATATTTTTAGCCTTCAGGAAACAATTCATTTCCAAATTGTGAGTTCTTGAAGTCTTATGATGATCTTTACCTTTTGAGTTAATCTTCACTACTGTTTCACTGTTAATCCTAAAGAATCTGTTGTTCACCAAGAGAAAATTGCTTATAAAACTCCATTTTTCATCATTACACTTCTTCATTTCCTTCTCCATTTCATCCATAAACCCTTTCATTTTACCTCTCATTCCCTCAAATTCCCCTTTAAAGCCTTGTGAAATCCCTTTATAAGGTTTTAAACCCCTTCTTTACCCTTATCGGAACCCTTAGAATCCTCTGAAAAACCTTCATTTTGGCCTAAAAACCCAGTTTTTCAGCATTAAGGCCTTAAGCCCCTTTCAGACTTAGCCCTAGCCCCTTTTTTCATATGACCCGCACTGTGACCGAGTGCAAAGAGCTCATCGCATCGCAAACATCCGTCACAATCAATAGTCGCAATTTCCCTTTATCCTTTCCTTTTTCCTCCTCCAATGCCGATCCCCCGATTTAATCTCAGCTGTCAAATCCAAAAGAACTAATGGCTAAGATTCAATCGCGATCCGCCCATAGCCCTCCGACATCGCGCCCGCCGATTAAATCCTGACCATCGATCATCCTTCAAATCGGACGGTCCTTGCATAATCACATATCGCAAAGGCTTAGTCCCTTACCCTTTGACCTCCGCCGATGCGATGCTCTGATGAGATCTCCACTGTTCATTTCCCCTAATCTAACGACCTGCATTTAATCACAGGCTCCCTTCACCTTCCGCTGATGCCTTCCACCGATTTAATCCTAACCATTGATCTCTCATCCCGATCCAACGGCCAGCACTTAGTCGCACATCGCAAATCCAAAATCTGGTTCACTTTTCACCTCCGATGTGTGATCCCCGATTTAATCATGACCGTTCATTCTGTTGGATCCAACGGTTCGTGCTTCGTCGCAGTTTCACCATCCTCCTAACCCTTCATCCACCATCTTTAATCCTCACCATTGATCTTCTCAAATCTGACGACCGACAATATTTCTGTTTTTAAAACCCCGCCCTTCCCTTTCTCCTCCATCGATAGATCTTGGCCGTCAATCCTCATAATCTGATGGCTCCCATTGATCCTTCCTTCCGCACTTTATAAAAGGTGGGCCCTCCCTTATCCTCATTTTTCTCCGCCAAATTCCTTCAAACCTTACCTTTTCTATATTTTTTATTTCCCAAAAAATATAGATTTAAACAAATCCTAACCGTCGATCTACAAATATCAAAGGCCATCCGGCCCCATCCTTCCGCACGTTCCCTTTCCCTTCATTTCTTCATATCCGTTTCTTCTCTTAATCGTAACCATCCATTAAGGAAATCTAACGATCGAGACTTAACCCGATAGCCTATTACACCCGTCCACTACACGCCAATTTTTCTGATGTCACCATGGACCCCGCGTATCCTTTTACTGCAGCTCTTCATCCATCGTGCTCAGCCTGCACCGTTGGATCTGGAGCCTCCAATCCAATGGACCAGAATCCATATCATGTAATTTTTGGCCCCTTTTCACAATGCCCTACTTTTGCGTGATAAAAGTGGTTTTAGAAATTCACGTGTCGAACGCTAACATATATCGTGTTCCAAAAGCTAATACCACTTCCCCCCTAAATGCTACACGAAAACCGCTGTCGGTTTTCCCAAAACCGCCTTTCCCCAATTTCGCGCCATATTTCAAATATTTACTTGGTTAGCTGTTCTGCCAGGTTTTGACCCTTTTTCCACTACATTTCCCCATCCTCAAGAATTCCTACTGCCTCCATTGAACCTATGAAACACATTTTTACCACAATTCACAGGATTTTTTATAAATAGTTTTTGTGTTTTGCAGGGTTTAGTGGTGTTTGATCTATGTATTTCCACAGTCACAGATAGCTAACTATATGAGTTCAAAGTGACGATTTGGACCCTAAAATTAATGAATAAAATGAACCAACATGGTTGTAAATTCATATTTAAATCGGTGGATCATGATCCTCGACCCTCGAAAAAACCCTCCTGTGATGGACAACCACTTGTATAAACAAAGAACAAAAAAGTGTATCAGAGAATGAAGACCCGAAGATGAAGATCAAGTATTAATTAAGCCTAAACACAGATCATGGGATAAATCACTGTGTTTATAAAAACAGAGATTTATATCAGTCGAAGGAAGCCTCCACTGCCACATCAAAGGCTAAAATATCCTTTCAACTACCAAAGCACCACCTATAACTTCAATTAATCAAAACAAGGCATAGTTATTGCCTTAGTCAGTGATATTTTGTTTAAAGTAGCCAAAGTTATTGCCAGCCTACCTAAAGAGTTTTAAAGTCAACAAAATCTTCTAAGCGGCTAAATATTTAATGAAAACGAATTAATGCAGAAAAAATATTAGAAAAATTCTCTGTTGAGCCCCTCAAAGGCTGAGAAGCACAAAATCTACATTAATTGAATAGTTAGACCCTTCTTACACTCCACCTCCTGATTTTTCTATAAATATTGTTGTAGAAGATAGTATAGAGGTTGGTCTCTGGATATCTGTTGCATGTAAATAGTTTGCTGAAGCTGTTGTAGCCCTGTTTTTAATTGAAGATATATAAGCTGACATGAGAAGTTTGAAGCTGTAGAGACCCACTGGACTTGATGATTGTAACTGGTTTGAACATCAAATACAAGCTGACTTATGGGATCCCAGTCTATGTCAACGGTGATGTGTTTCTCACTGTAACTGTTATTTTTATTTATGTTTCCATACTGTCCACTTTTCTCTGATAAAGAATAGCAAATATAGATTAGGATTTACTCCTGAAGTACCCTAAATCTCATTGAAAATCTTTATCCTTTCTGTTTTTTGCTGATTGTTTATTTGAAAGTAATTCAATAGAGTATAACCAGTGAAGTGTTGGTAAGCCCATATTTCCTGAGTACAACCTGATATTTTATCTTTGAATTCTCTTGAGAATTTTGCTAATTAAAGTTGAGCTAGAGAAGTTTATGGTTAGCCTTGTCCTCTGGTTTATCTCCAACAGTTGCTTTGAAGAGTTCCCTTAAGAGTATGTTGAAATCAGGCTAGTTTGAAAGTACTTACCTGATCTTAAACTACTTTTTATGCTTATCATGAATGTTTTCCTTTTGAATATGCTAAAATCAGGCTAAGTTAAAAGTCTTTACTTGATCTTAAGCTATTCTATGTGTTTTAAATGTTTTCTCTTGAAAGTACATCAAAAGAAGACTAGTTTAAAAGTACTTACCTAATCTTAGATTACTTTTATGTCTGTCCTTAAGTGCACGCCAAAAGCATGATAGTTTCAAAGTACTTACTTGATCTTAGGCTGCTCTTTGTTTCTTCATCTTTTTGATTTATCTCACTCCATTTCTTATTGTTTCATTCCATAAAATCAACTTAAAGAGATCCTTTGACATAGATGACTTGCCCCATGGACCACTCTTGAACCTTGTTGTTTCAATTAAATCCTCTTATGACTCCATATCCCAATGGATTGAAGCTACTCCTTGCCTATCTTATTAGTTGAAACATTATTTCACCTACTTACACCTTCACCCTTCATTTATACTTCCTTCACCTTCATCATATCCTTGGCCAACCAAAACAAACAACAACCTTGTTCTTCATAAATAGCCTAATATCATATTAAGATGTTAAAAGATAAATCAATATTTGCACTTATAGAGAGATCCCACTCTGGATTTAGGAGGGCTAGATCCTAGAATCCCAAAGTGGTTCACATGTAGGCTCTGTAATGTTTATATTTGCCAATATTGAAAACTATAGAGACCTAACATTCTGGTGACTCCACTGGGAAGTTCTGAGTAAAATCCTTAAAACAAAACACTCAGCATTCAGTGTAGTATAAGTAGCTCTCTTTAGCACTACCAAAGCAAATGGTGATCATGATAGAACTTATTTGAATTAGTGACAAACTAAGTAAACCTTAGGATTCTGATAGGCCCTTATCAAACCTTGAAGGAATTAGCTAGCTAAGCCATAAGAGTAAACTCTCTTTGTCTCATCATTGTAGCTAAGTGTTGAAACAGATTTAGGACACTCTCATAACCCATAGGACTGAAAGAACTCAGAAAACCCAAAAACATTTTAGATTTTCTTCAAAATAAACAATGGTGGTGGACCATAAAACATTTTACCTTCAAAAGCTAAAAGTTTCCACTTGGTGACTCCACTGGCCTCGAGTAGGCCTATTACCCCTCCAGTATTTGTAGAATCCTTTGGGAATGCATTAAGCAAACCCAGTCATATTGTTGGTGGACAAAAAAATTTAAATCATCCACCTGGCGACTCCACAACACTCAGAAGACAAAATGACTCTACTGGTAGAAGACTCTGAAATGGTTGACCATACACAGTGACCTCTTTCCTGATTTACAAAAAGATTCCAAGGATACAATGAATATATGCCCCAATGAGTAGAGATCATATCCCTGGGTTTCCACATAATATGCCCCAGGTGAATTGGGATGACAACCTTCCTGTTTTTCAGGGTGAAAAGTTTGATAACCCATTGTTACATCTTATCAAATTTCACATACATTTATGGAGGTAAAGGTTGAATGGCATGAAGACTGCCTAATGAAAATGTTAATGTTAAAATTAGAAGGAAAAGCTAGGGATTGGTATGAATGGTTGAAATCTGATAGTTTGTTTTCTTTAAAGGACCTTGAATATGTGCTTTATCAGAACTATAAAGGAAACAATACATCATTATCACGGGGTGAAATACATTATGATCCATCACAAAACATCACCCAACACATTATAGACAATGATGAGGATTTGGAAGGAATGCATCCTGAACATCTTTTAACAGCTATTCATGAGTTTAATATCTTATTGAAAAATTATAAGAATATAGATGAATCAGTTGAGGAAGAAATCAACCAAGAAATAAAAGACATTCCTCAAGATATTTCAGAAAACCAAAATAATGATTCATCATCCCTTATAGTTGAGGCTCAAGAAGACATCCAGCTTCAAAATCAGTCTTCACAAGAGACAGAGAACTGTTGTACTCCTATTCAAAGGAACATAGAAACATCTTCCCCTTTGACAGAAGAAGAAATTGATCAAATACTAAACAAGTAGCTACCCTCCAAACCTTCATTTGAACAAGAAAATCATCAACATAGTGCCTACTCCATAAAACAACCCAATGGCACTCAAGACAAAGACGATAGTAAGGAAATTAATGACAAAACTGAAACTATTCCTCTTTGGAGTATGAGCTTTGATGGGTCATGTACTAAAACCAATGCAAGTGCAGGAATATGGCTTTATAATACAGAAAATAAATATTCTAAAGCCTATTCATGTAAATTGAATTTTCAATGCACAAATAACATCGTAGAGTATGAGGCACTTATTTTAGGGCTCCATTTGTTTAAGAAATTAGGAGCCTAGAGGATAACAATTCATGGAAATGAAGAATTGGTAATTAGGCAAGTGAATGAAGAATGCATGGTTAAACATCCCAGACTTAGAGCCTATAAGGATGATGCCATGGATTTGTTAAAATATTTTACAGAATTCCAACTTACCCTCGTTTCTAAAGACCAAAACAGTTTTTCCAGTGGATTAGCCCTTGATGCTATTACATGTCTGAGACCTTGGGAAAGCAAAAAATACATAATTCAAGAAAAATTCAGACCAGCTGTCCCAAACAATAAACGGTACTGGAAAGTCTTTGGGGAAGAAAATATCCTACTGAGGATATATTATCTTTCCAAGAGAAATCCTTTCCCATTTTTGATATCAATCTATCATCCAAAGAACCTGAATTCACACTAGAAGCAAGCATAGATTTAGAGAAATAATAAATTTCACTGCTTGCTGATTTGCATGTTAAGGATGATGATGCTTCCAAGGAACATACTGAAGGTGCAGTCCTCAAAGCTGATATCTTAGAGGCAGACAATCTACCAATCATGGAGGGCCAAAAAGAAGAGATTTCTCATCTTTTCTTTGTTGATCCTATGGAAGAGTATGTGGAAGTCCCAATTGGCTCAAATTTTGAAGCATGGATCTTTTGCAGGAGCCAAAGACATAAAATGTTGTCACCTCCTGTGACAACCTTGATTTTAATTCACTATGTACTATGGTTACCTTTGACTAGTAGCCAGTTTCTTTATTCCTTTTTGTCACTACTCAACTGGCTACATTGGCACTATTCTATCATATGAAGCATGTAAATATTTCAAGAGTTAGATTAGGTTAGATATGAATGTCAATAAAGCTTAGCCTTTGAGCATTTAGTGAGTTTTTGATTTCCTCTTTGAAGAATACAAAAAAGAAAAATACAAAAAGAATAAAAATAGAAAAGAGGGCAGAATGAAAACAAGAAAGGTACATCCCCATACCAAAAAAGAATAACAAAATTTGAAAGTGTGCAAGCTCAAATGCCACTACTAAAAACACACTACTAGTTAGTCATATAGCCTAATCATGACTAATTATTTTTTCAATTTACTGCTGATAGGTTAGTGAATTAGATCAACCAAACAACACAATTTTGGCTTATCAGTAAGGTATATTAGGATAGAATAAATAAGGTTCAAACATGCTCAAATCCTAAACCTTTGAAATAGAAAACAAGCTAGTTCCAATATGCTCAAAACTTCAACTATATGAGAGAGAAAAGACATCTCCAACAAATTCAAAACCAGAGCTGAAGAAAACTGAAGGATGCTTTAGATTTCAAATCTTAAGCCTTCACTATTTTGTTTTAAATTTTCTGCAAATTTCAGTCTATGTGCAACTTGTCTTTATTCCATAAATCTGTAGCAAGTCAGATTGCTTAATCTTGGCTTGGTTGCTTTTAAATTTCCTATCTTAGAAAATAGAGAATAAAGATCTCTTAGACAGCCTAATCCTGACAGATAGTAGTTAGGTAGAGAATTTATGAACTCAATAACTTAAACTAATTACATGGAGAAATAAGAGTAGACTTAGACTAGTTTTATGTTTTCAAAAAGAATAAAATGTTGATGTTTAATGTTTGCAAGTCCAAGTTCACCTTATGAAGAAAAATGTTAGGAAGTAGGTTGTGTAGGTAGCTGTTTGGGGAAGAATTTTTTTACTAATATAAAATATTCTAATCATCTTTCAAGCAGCTAATCAGAGAACAGGAAAAGGTTGTAAAAAATGCAAGATACCAATCTACATTCCAGAGATGAATTTCTGTGGTTCTTGACACCTCCAAGGAGCTGCCATCCCAAGTTGGAGCCGCTATTAGCCACCTATAAAAAAATTTCATACCAAATGGTGGCTAAATATTTTTAGCCTTCAAGAAACAATTCATTTCCAAATTGTGAGTTCTTTAAGTCTTATGATGATCTTTACCTTTTGAGTTAATCTTCACTGCTGCTTCACTATTAATCCTGAAGAACCTGTTGTTCACTAAGAGAAAACTTCTTATAAAACTCCATTTTTCATCATTACACTTCTTCATTTCCTTCTCCATTTCATACATAAACCCTTTCATTTTACCTCTCATTTCCTCAAATTCCCCTTTAAAGCCTTGCGAAATCCCTTTATAAGGTTTAAAACCCCATCTCTACCCTTATCGGAACCCTCAAAATCCTATGAAAAACCTTCATTTTGGCCTAAAAACCTATTTTTTCATAATTAAGGCCTTAAGCCCCTTTTAGCCTTAGCCCTAGCCCCTTTCCGAATATGAACCACACTGTGACTGAGCGCGAAGCACTCATCGCATCGCAAACATCCACCACAATCGGTAATCGCAATTTCCCTCTATCCTTTTATTTTTCCTCCTCTAATGTTGATCCCTCGATTTAATCTCAGCCATCGAATCCACAAGAACTAACGACTAAGATTCAATCACGATCTGCCCATAGCCCTCCAACATTGCGCCTGCTAATTAAATCATGACCGTCGATCATCCTTCAGATCAAATGACCCTCGCATAATCGCATATCGCAAAGGCTTACTCCTTTACCCTTTGACCTCCGCCAATGCGATGCTCCAATGAGATCTCCACCGTTCATTTCCCCTGATCTAACGACCTGCGTTTCATCGCAGGCTCCCTTCACCTTCCGCTAATGCCTTTCGCCAATTTAATCCTGACCATTGATCTCTCATCTTGATCCACCAGCTAGCGCTTAATCGTACATCACAAATCCAAAATATCGTTCTCTTTTCACCTCTGATGTGTGATCCCCAATTTAATCCTAACCGTTCATTCTGTCAGATCCAACAGTTCGCGCTTCATTGCAGTTTCACCATCCTCCTAACCCTTCATCCACCATCTTTAATCTCTACCATTGATCTTCTCAAATCCGACAGCCCACAATATTTCTGTTTTTAAAACTCCTCCCTTCTCTTTCTCCTCCATTGACAGATCTCGACCATTGATCCTCATGATTTGATGGCTCTCATTGATCCTTCCTTTTGCCCTTTATAAAAGGTGGGCCCTCCCTTCTCCTCATTTTTCTCTGCCAAATTCCTTCAAACCTTACCTTTTCTATATTTTTTGTTTCCCAACAAATATAGTTTCAAATTAATCCTGACCATCGATCTGCAAATATAAAAGGCCATCCGGCCCCATCCTTTTGCCCATTCCCTTTCCCTTCATTTCTTCATATCTGCTTCTTCTCTTAATCGTAACCAACCATCAAATAAATATATCGATCGGGACTTAACCCGATAGCCTATTGCACCCATCCACTACGTGCCAATTTTTCTGAGGTCACCATGGACCCCACGTATCCTTTTGCCCCGCAGCTCTTCATCCCTAACGCTCAACCCGCATCGTTGGCTCTGGAGTCTCCAATCCAACGGACCAGAATCCATATCATGTAATTTTTGGCCCCTTTTCACAGTGCACTACTTCTGAGTGATAAAAGTAGTTTTAGAAATCCATGTGTTGAATGCTAATGTATATCGCGTTCCAAAAGCTAATACCACTTCCCCCCCCAAATGCTACGCAAAAACTGCTGCTAGTTTTCCCAAAACTGCCTTTCCCCAATTTCATGCCATATTTCAAATATTTACCTGGTTAGATGTTTTGCCAGGTTTTGACCCTTTTTCCGCTGCATTTTCCCATCCTCAAGCATTCCTACCACCTCCATTGAACCTCTGAAACACATTTTTACCACAATTCACAGGATTTTTTATAAATAGTTTTTGTGTTTTGCAAGGTTTAGTGGTGTTTAATCTATGTATTTCCATAGTCACAGATAGGTGAATATATGAGTTCAGAGTGACGATTTTCACCTTAAAATCAATTAATAAAAGGAACCATCAGGGTTGTAAATTCATATTTAAATCGATGGATCACGATCCTTGACCCTCGAAAAAACCCTCCTATGATGGACAGCCACCTATATAAACAAAGAACAACAAAGTGTATCAAAGAATGAAGACCTGAAGATGAATATCAAGGCTTAATTAAGCCTAAACACAGATCATGGGATAAATCACTGTGTTTATAAAAACAGAGAGTTATATCAATCGAAGGAAGCCTCCACTGCCACATCAAAGGCTAAAATATCCTTTCAACTATCAAAGAGCCACCTATAACTTTAATTAATCAAAGGAATGCATATTTATTGCGTTAGTCAGTGATATTTTGTTTAAAGCAGCCAGATTTATTGCCAACGTGCCTAAAGAGTTTTAAAGTCAACAAAATCTGTTAAGCGGCTAAATATTTAATGAAAAATAATTAATATAGATAAAATATCAGAAAACTTCTCTTTTGAGCCCCTCAAAGGCCAAGAAGCACAAACTCTGCATTAATTGAACAGTTAGACCCTTCTTACACTCCACCTCCTCATTCTTCTATAAATACAGCTGTAGAAGATAGTATAGAGGTTGGTCTCTGGATATCTGTTGCATGTAAATAGTTTACTCAAGCTGTTGTATCCCTGTTTGTAATCGAAGATACATAAGCTGACATGAGAAGTTTGAAGCTATAGAGACCCACTGGACTTGATGATTGTAACTGGTTTGAACATCAAATACAAGCTAATTTATGGGATCCTGGTCTATGTCAATAGTGACGTGTTTCTCATTGTAATTGTTATCTTTATTTATGTTTCCATTCTATCCACTTTTCTATGGTAAAGAACAGCAAATATAGATTAGGATTTACTCCTGAAGTACCCTAAATCTCACTGAAAATATTTATCCTTTATGTTTTCTGTTGATTTTTTATTTGAAGGTAATTCAATAGAGTATAACCAGTGAAGTGTTGGTAAGCCCATATTTCCTGAGTATAACTTGAGATTTTATCTTTTAATGCTCTTGAGAAGTTTGCTAATTAAAGCTGAGCTAGAGAAGTTTATGGTTAGCCCTATCCTCTGGTTTATCTCAGACAGTCACTTTGAAGAGTTCCCTTAAGAGTATGTTGAAAGCAGGCTAGTTTTAAAGTACTTATATGATCTTAAACTACTTTTTATGTTTATCATGAATGTTTTCCTTTTGAATATGCTGAAAGCAGGCTAAGTTAAAAGTCTTTACTTGATCTTAAGCTATTCTATATGTTTTAAATGTTTTCTGTTGAAAGTACATCAAAATTAGACTAGTTTAAAAGTACTTACCTGATCTTAGGTTACTTTTATGTCTGTCCTTAAGTGCATGCAAAAAGTAGGATAGTTTCAAAGTACTTACTTGATCTTAGGCTTCTCTTTTTTTCCTCATCTGTTTGATTTCTCTCACTCCATTTCTTATTGTTTCATTCCATAAAATCAACTTAAAGAGATCCTTTGACATAGATGACATGCCCCATGGACCACTCTTGAACCTTGTTGTTTCAATTAAATCCTCTTATGATTCCATAGCCCAATGAATTAAAGCTACTCCTTGCCTATCTTATTAGCTGAACCATTCTTTCACCTACTTACACCTTCACCCTTCATTTATACTTCCTTCACCTTCATCATATCCTTGCCCAACCAAAAAAAACAACAACCTTGCTCTTCATAACTAGCCTAATATCATATTAAGACCTTAAAAGATAAATCAATCTTTGCACTTATAGAGAGATCCCTCTCTGATTTTAGGAGGGCTAGATCCTAGAATCCCAAAGTGGTTCACATGTAGGCTCTGCAGCGTTTGTATTTTCCAATCTTGCAAACTACAAATACCTAACAGACTCTATGACCTTTCCTATCACAAAGGAATCATAGCTACATCAATCACCCAACCATGTGGGATTACATATTTGACTCAATCACCCAAACATGTGGATTTACATATTTGAAAAAGTCCACACATGACATAATGTGACAATTTGTACATCACGGGTCTCAATCATGACATTTACATCAAATTACATATATGAATTTTATAAACAAGACCAAAGGACCTTAATAGAGAGATATCATCAAACATAATTCAACAACATAATGCCAACAAGGCATTGTACCCAGCAAGGCTAATTCTCCCCCTAAACTTGTGCAAACTAGACATTTTCAACAACCCATTCATCAAAGAAATTCATCAAGCAGATAAATATCAAAGACAAAAATGTAACTTGAAGACCATAACAACATACTGTACCCATCAACAACTGATCAATAGATCCAAATCATAATTGTGAGCAACATGAGAAAGTATGTTCTCGAGGCTAACCCAATGATTTCATGACATAGAGATCCATATGTGACTATATGAAAAGAGACCCAGCTATATACGTGATTATGCATCAGGAAACCTATGTACCGAAATCATGCTTTTGAAATTTCATCTGAAAAATAGATCAAATAAGTTTAACAACATAATGAGGTAGAGACAATTCCAGTTTCTCTTTGAGATATTCAAATGCTTCTATGGGAAGTGGTTTAGTAAATATGTCAACAACTTGTTCTTTGAAGGGAACATACTCCAATTTAACCTTTTTCTCAAGCACTTGTTCTTGTAAAAAATGGTACTTAATAAGAATATGCTTGGTTTTGGAGTGCATAAAAGGAGTTTTTGAGATACTAAAAGCACTTGTATTGTCACATATGATGGAGGTGGGTGGAGAATGTTACACCATTTTTGGTCATCTAACCTGTTACTATTAGATGGATCTAAGTACACCATATAAGACCAATTTTACCCTAAATAAAATTTCTTTCACCATGAAAAATAACTTAGTAAAACACATTTATTAAGTTGTTTATGGTCTAAACAGGAAACCCCATGAGGAAATTTTAAATAAATCCATATTCTTTTGACTTTTCTCAAGGTATAGTTAGTTAAACAACAATTTAATTAATATTCCTAGTCATATTTAACCCAAAACAAGAAAATTAATTAGATAAATTATTATTTATCTTATTATTTTATAAGAATAATTATTTAAACCTTATTTAAATAATATTCCTTGTTAAATTTGACTAAATCATCTATTAATAATTAAATAAATCATTATTTATTTGATTATTACTCAACCACATCCTTAAAATGATAAATAAATCATTTAATTATTTATTATTTACAAATAAAGGGATTTGACCCAAGTCAAATTCATTTTCCCTCCAACAAAAATAATAAAATATTCCATGAAAGTTGGATTTTGATTTGGTTAATAATATTTTAATTATGCACCAATATCTAGACTAACTCAATATTTTGTTATAAATAGAATGGTTTTTTCATTCATTCATCACCTTTTGTTGCCTAAATATCACTCTGGATCTATACTTTTGGTCCGACTTTGATCCACCATTATTGTCATATTTTTTCTGTCTTTTTGCTTATGAGCTCCATTTTAGTTCCATTTTTGTCTGGGTTTTCTACACCATCAAGAGAGAGGAATTTTAGATATGAAATGATGAGGAATTACAAGAGCCCATCCCATTAAGGAGAATTGGTAACATCCTTCTATGTTTTCCTCATAGGTTCCCTTAATATAAAATTCATTCGACATATTCTTGTCTTGTCTATTAGATGCATGGAGTAAATCTTGTTTTTATTTACTGCTTAATGTCTTTTGATGCATAGATGTAGATTTTTGCAGCATATATGTTGATCAAATAATTGTATATTTGAAGATATTAGTAGCCATCTTTTCTATTAGGGTTATTTTTTATGCACAGCTAAAGTGGTATTTTTTTCGTACACTTGCAATTAAGATCCATACTAACAACTGGCGACTCCACACGAGTTTACGATTACGACCAATGTCGTTTTTCTGATCCCTGCATATCTAGCTACTTTAAACCATAATATTTCTCTTTAGCCTCTTGTTTTTTCTTTCCTTGATGTTTTTTTAAACCTATAAAACCCTAAAACATTAAAAATTTTAACTTCCATGTGTTTTTGGACCTATTGTGCAGGTGACATATATCAGCCGCGACTGAGACGACACTTTTTGCTGAAATCTACCGCCAAGAGTGCCGGAAGTGCAGGTCACACTTTTTGGCCCTAAACCTGTGACTTGGAGCTTTAGGATGCACTTTTCAGCCCAAAAACTGTGACCTCTGCAGAAAACAGGTCAAAAACTATGACTTGTACTTTTTGCGAGAGTTTTTCTGAAAGTTTTCTAGGTTTGTCTAGGCCTTTATTCAGGGTTGTCTGATCTCCGTCTCCGCCCATTTTGGACCTATACTTGTTCTGTTTTACTCAACTAAGTGGGAACCTAGCCCCTTAGGGCTTCAGTACCCTCCACACTTTGTGGAAGAGTTTTAGCTGTTGTAGTTTGTCTGAAATTTTCAGAGTGTTCAGCCATTTTTTAGATCTGATACCTCACCTTCAGATCCACTTCATATTTTCTATTTATCCATCCAAATCACCTAATTTAGGTTTTTTGGGGTTTTCCTCTAGGTTCCACTCTATTTCCCTCTAGGATATAGCCTTTCGCCACCTCATTTACAACAGTTCTTCATCTAATTTGTTGTTGTTTTTTGCACCACTTTCCAACGGATTTGATCTTTAGATCCCTATCCCTCCCAACCTTAGATCTATTAGCTATTTTAGTGTTCTTTGACTAGTTTTTTTCCCACATACACACTACTTTTTAAGAAGCTCGCCTTCTTGGGCTTATATTATTGCATTATTAGTAGTTTATTTACTGTTATTTCAGTTTCACATACTATTATCTGTAGGTTAATTTACAATTATACAACACACATTTTATTTTTTTCTACAAAAGTTTCGGTTTAAAAATTAAAATTTACACACTTTGCACACACACCCTAAGTGAAAAAGAGCCTGGTTAACACCTCAAAGCAAAGACTCTAAAACATTGAGATCAATTTATCCTGCACCTCTTCACCCTTGTTTCGACATTGTAATCAGTTGATCCAGCACCTCCTTACCCTTGCCCTTGTTGGTCTCTTTTTCCTGAAGGTCAGGTGGCTACTCAACCTCTTCCATCTGGTACCTCCGATTACCATATTATCATGATGAATTCTGATCAACCTCTAACCGTAGACATCAATATCTAGACTCGGTCCCATCAGTACAACAAGACTCCCACTACGTCTATCCCCAAGCCACCTCCTTCGGTCTCTACAGAGCCTCTTTCGACACCTAATGGTCCCTTGTAGATCCCTTAGCCTAAGGCGAAGGTTCATACCAAGATCCCTAAGGGACCTATTGGTTTCCCGTGTTTTGATAGTTTGGAAAATAAAAAGACAAGGCAACATCAGAACCAATCTTTAGAGTTACAGGATCTAGTCCTCCTGTTCTCAGAGAGGGATCTCTCAAATGTTTGTTTGCAAAGGTTTATCTTGTGTGCTTATAGTATTGGTTTTAGACTAGTTATTAAGTGTAGGTGTTTGTTTATTTTTTTGGTTGAATTAATATAGCAGAATATGAAAGGTCTAGGAAAGATAGGTAGAAAGAGGAAGTAGCAGTTTCATTAGGCAATGGAGTCAAAAAGAGGTCAAGACAAACTTATCAATGGATATGGGATATCAGAGGGCAAATCTAACTTGGCCACGGGATCCTTTGGTTGTTGGAATGAGATGGACATCAATGATTTGGAAAGAGAAGTTTAATTCTCAACAATGGGAATTTGAAAACACAATTTGAACAATAAATAAATATTTGATAGACAGGGCTAACCATGAATTCTACAAATCACACCTTTAAGAAAATGATGATTTCAAAACAACTTTTAAAATGAAATCTAAGATTTTGGGAACACCATATTTCCTCAAATATTTTATTTTAAATGACTTAGAAAACATAAAATATTCACTGATAATTGCAGTCATAGAAGAGGGAACACCTAACACATCTATGATTACAACTATAAATACCTTTAAGACAACTGTTTAAGCAAGGGCAAAGGTCAAGATCATAACAGACCTCCTTGGCTCACTGTAAGAAGAAATACCTCAAAGGGAGACTTCAATAACAACCTTTAAGTGGCAGCAGATAAGCAGGGACAAAATCATGCTGAAACCATCTTATTCAAACTATTATAGAAATAAACAAGCATGAGTACTAAAGAGAGAGATTAAAGACTCTAAAATACCTTAGCAGAAGAAAACATGAAATAGTGGAGGATGAATAGGTCTAAGGTGCTTCTAGGAGTCATTTCTTATCCTAAAACTTTCAACCTACTGTAGTAAGAAATTATGGAACAAAATGAAAACATGAGAAAACATTAAACAGTTCAGAATACTTCACCAATAGCCAAGCACATGGATCCAATGACAGAGCCTTCTCAAGAACAAGCATGCAATAACATCATCAATACTTCCAAGACTTCAGTTTCTTCTTCAACTTCAACAGACTATGTATTATTTCCAAGAGTTTCAGTATTACAACTAGTGCTCAACCAACCAACAATTTATCTTCTTCTAGAGAAGTATTTATAGAAGAATGAGGAGGTGAGATCTGATAAAAGATCTCCCAAGGCATTTAATACATAAAAATGACTTCTCGGCCTTTGAGGGGCTTGATGAAGAAGTTTACAGGTGTTTCACTATATTAATTGATATACATTAAAGATTTGTAAGCTCTGTGGGAGCTCTTGTTGACTTTTAAGGCTCTGCGTTATGTTATAGTAAGTCTACTGATATTTTTGTCATTAAATTCTTTCAGCCGAATTAACTGTTCAGCCGCGTTGAGGTAAATATCTTATTTTGAACAATAACTTTAGCCTCTGTTTGAATGCTTTGAGGCACAGGTGGCTTTGTGGTAGCTGAGAGGAATCAATTTTCCCCTGATGTGGCGGTGGAGGCCTTTCTGTCTGTAGATCCTTACGATTTCCTTTAATTTTGTTTTTAATTTGGGGGATTAGGCTTTTGATAATCAATCTTAGCCGTGATCCCCACAAATCTGTCTTCAATCTTCTATTCTGTTGTGTTCTGTCTTCGACACTGATACTCTTTTAATTGTGATTTAATAACACAGTGTCTTGTTGATGTGCAGGCCACGCAGGGCTCGTATGGCATCAATTCCTCATGAAACATTGATGAGACGTGGAGTAGAGTCCCGTGAATGGATTCTCCCTTTGATGAATCGAAGGTACTGGAATCATCATTCCCAGCCCTTTGGCTTTTATATAATGGAAAACCCATCAAACACCTGCAAAATACAAAAATATTAATAGAATCCTGCGTTTTTTGGGAAAAACTGCTTCAGAGGGTGTGGGGAGGAATGTAGCCGTTGGATTTGGGAAGGCGGAGAGGAGATCAATGGTGGGCACCCAATCGGGGATCGGAAATCGGAGGGGGAATTATGTTAAATGCGCTCAATGAAAATTTTGTGATGCGATGTTGTGCGGGCCATTTGATCGGCTTACGATCAACAGCGGGGATTTCTTTTAAAGCGAAGCAGCGAAAACCTTTCATAATGCATGAAAAACCCACAGTTTTAATATAATACAAAGTTTTGGTGGATTGGGGCGGAAAATACATATAACATGGTTAGGCGCCTATCCACGGGGCCTTCAGTTATATGGAACTATAATAGGCCCGGGGCGTCTACAATAAAGGGTCAATCGCAATTGGAGCTTCAGGCTTGGGCTTTTCAATCTAACCATTAAACTTTTCTGATGCGATAAGCTCCTCAGGACTTCCACACTTGGTCCCTGGGTGTAGGTTGTATGGAGTTAAAGTAGAAGGGGCGGGGTTTATACAAAGGGACTCAATCGCATCGGAACTTTTGATGTGGTCTTCCAATCAACCCATTGTGGATTACTTCCAATGCGATAAGTGCCTGATGGGAATAGCACCTGGTTTGTAGGGCGTGGGAATGTGGGGGAAGTGGTTAAAGACTTAGCCCAAGGGGGCTTAAGTTCTTAGTAATAAAAAATTGTTTCTTATGAATTTTTTTCAGATCTTTCAATGGATTTGGGGGTTTCGGTATAGTTTAAAAATGAGTTTTAAACTATGTAAAGAGGACTTTCATGAATGGAAGAAGAGGAATCATGAAAATAGAGGATTTTTATGGAAAAAAAAGGGGAGAAAAATGAAGGTTAGATTTGAGTGGAGGAAGGGGGAAAATGATGATTTTGTAGCAGTTTCTTCTCATGAAATCAGCAGAATTTCTGAGTATAAAAAAGGAACAGCAGTGAAGATTTGGACAGAGGCATGAGGCCTTCAAGAGTCTTCAAGAGATAACAATTTTTAGCAATATAATTTGTTCCTTGAAGACTCCAAAAATTTTTAGCCACCTTTTGCTATAACAAATTTTTACAGGTGGCTAACAGTG
Source organism: Pinus albicaulis (assembly GCA_034641835.2). Classification (NCBI taxonomy): domain Eukaryota; kingdom Viridiplantae; phylum Streptophyta; class Pinopsida; order Pinales; family Pinaceae; genus Pinus; species Pinus albicaulis. The sequence continues at coordinate 180,044,501 of CM076575.1, read as the reverse complement.
GCTCCACTTGGGGATGGTGCCTTCTTGAAGGCGTTACGAACTTTAGACTTGGATTCTCTAGGAGGCTGACTTATGCCTCATCCATTGGGCTGCCCTTGCTTTGCTAGGATGATATTGCTCTGAAAACATATTAGCAGGCATAAAAACAATGGATCTTTCATCAACAATATTTCTACCTACCCAATCCTACTGATGTAAATTTTTTTCTTCATTAGAGCGCACTTGGATTGGCAAAATCTTTTCACAAAATTTTATTCTTTTGAAAGAAGGAAATCTAATATATTTCTACTCCTTATTTCTCCATGGACTCAGATTTAAACAGTTGAGCCCATATGATTCTCTACCTAATCTACCAATCTGTTAGGATTAATCAATCTAACAAATTTTTATTCTCTAATTTCTAAAACATAAATTTAAAAACAGTCAAGTCAAGATTAAGCTGTTTGACTTGTTGTTGATTCTATGGCATGAAAAAAAAGCTGCACATAGACATTATTTTGAAAAAAATTAAATCAAAATGGCAGGCATAAGTTCTGAATTTTCAAAGCATTTCCTTCCTCTTCTCTCAGCTCTGTTTTGACTTTTGTTTGAGCTGTCTTTCCTTTGATCAACTGGTTTAGATTTTGAGCTGATTTGAACCAGTTTTACCTCTGTTTTGACTCAAAATTTAAAATAGATTGGAGTCAATTCTTGCTTGGAAACTTAGGTTCATATTTTGATCATGTTCAAACCTTTAATTTCTAGCCTAATCTACCTACTAATAAGCCAAGATTAAACAATTTGAAAAATTGAATTCACTATCCTATCAGCAGAAAATTTAAAACTAATTAGTCAAGATTAGGCTGTATGACTAATTAGAAGTGTGTTTTCCAGGAGTGGCATTTGAGCTTGCACACTTTCAGATTTTGTTTCTCTTTTTGGTATGGGGTTGTACCTTTCTTGTTTTACAATCTGCCCTCTTTTCTTTTTCTTTTGTTTTTAGATTTTTCTTTTTCTTTCAAGACAAAAAATCAACAACTAAATAAATGCTCAAAGCTAATATTTATTGACATTCCTATATAACCTACTCTAACTTGGAATATTTACATGTTTTAGCTAATGAACTCTCTTTTCCAGTATAACCAATCCAGTAAATGATTCCATGATTGGTCCTTCTTCATCTCCTTGGGTAGGCTGGACAAACAGGGCCACTCCCATTCCTTATTTTTTTTAGCAGCAGTGCTAAATAATCTTCTTGCTTTTGGTAATACACTGCTCCTAATGACCTTGATCCCTTCCTCAAATGCCTTCAAAAAGTGAGCATAGGGATCTTGAAATAGTGCCTGGTTAAGAGTATTTGGAAGATTTGTTTCAACCAGGATTATCTCCTTTTTCTCCACTGGATTAAGGCAAAGATTCTCTTGAGAAAGAAACTCTTCTTCATCTTCATCATTATCTGAACTAGAGGTTTCATCATATATTGTAGTGTTGTCCTCTTGTAGTCCTGATATGGTATGATTCAGTGGAATGTACTTTGTAAAGAGTTCATCATATTCTTGAGCAGGGTTATCCTTTATTACCTCAATTCTTTCAGGAGAAGGCCCCTTATCTTCATCTTTCTCAAAAAAAAATTCTTCCTTTCTAACCTCAACCTTACAACTAATAGTTTGTTGATTCCGAATTATGTGAAAGCTATTTCTGATAAATAGGATTGGCTGATTGTTTCTCTCAAGCTAATAATAATGAAATTCATGACACCAATTGAATGTTGGTTACCCTGCATGATTAGTTTCTGTTTGGAGCTCATCATCATCATTAGATTGATCAGAAGTTAAAAAATCATTAGTATAAACAATTTCACCAATCAAGCATATTGGGTTATCAGTTTGTTCTTTTAGCTGATCTACAAGTTTATTTTCTATTTCAAGACAACAAGATTTAGTAGGTAAATGAGAAGAAGTGTTTTGTTCTAATAAAGAATTGAGGGTTGGCTGTTTATTTAATATTTGATCAATTTCTTCCTCTGTAAAAAGAGAAAGAATTTTCTCTTTTCTTTGGACAGAAGAACAACATTCCTCTCCCTCTTCTGTTAACTGGTTTTGAGGTTGGATTTCTTCTTCAGCCTCTTCTAGGGAATGATTATTTGTGCTTGTAGGGGAATTTTGAGGATTCTCTTCCTTTTCCTGATCTATCTCAATTTCAAACAACTCCTCATGATTTTCATGGCAGTCACTTCGACTGTAAGGTTCATGAGTTTTTTCAATTATATTTTCAGGATGCCATTCTTCTTTGATAATATGAAATGAGTCATGACATAAAGGAAGAGACTCTGGTTGTGTTATCCCTTCTCCTATTTCAGATTTTGTGATTTCAAGATGGCTTATGTTTTCCTCAGGGCACTTCTCACTATAAGTATTTGTAATTTGATCATGAAGTTCTCTTAATAACATTGTACAAGATATAGGTAGGTAATTAGGAATTTCCCAACAACCTTCTTCATTGCTTTATTTGTAATCTTTTTCATCGTACATATCTTGTATTTTTTGAGTTTTTTCTTGATTTTAAAGGAGCATGGGCTACTCTAGATCATCAATATTTAAATTGGCCTCATACCTTTCAAATCTTTTCCCAAGCATGTACACCATTTTCTCCATTATGATCAATAATTATTCTTTATTGTTTTCTCTATAATATTGCTCACCTTCTTCTATAAATTATTGATCATCATCTATATGTTGCTCATTGTCTAGGTATTGTAGTGGTTGAGTTTTTATTTGGTCAGGGAAAAGCATAGGTTGCTCTGGATAATCAACATCAATATCAACCTCATGCCTATCCAATATTTAATCAAGTATGTACACTATTTTTCCAATTAGGTCCAATAATGTGTTTAGTTTAGCTTGCCTGTCCATACTTGGATCCATGTTTGTAATCAGAGGTCACTGTATCTTTTCAACTAGTTCAAAGTCTTTTACTAGTGGAGTCATTAGGTCTTTTGGGATTGTGGAGTCGCCAGGTGGAAGATTTTGAACTTTGTTGTCCACCAACAACATGATTGGGTTTGCTTAATGCATTCCCAGGAGAGCTTACAAGGAATAATGAAGTAATAGGCCTACTGGAGGCTAGTGGAGTCACCAAGTGGAAAAATTTTAGCTTTTGTGAAGGTAAAATGTTTTATGGTTCCACCACCATGTTTATTATGAAGCCAAACTGAAATATTGTTGGGTTTTTCTGAGTTTCTATGGTTTTTTGAAATACTAATGAGTCTATAAGAGCTTGCTAGGAAACTATGAACTTAGGGTCCCACCGTGATCGCTATTATGTTGGTGTCCCGTGTTTTGATAGCTTGGAAAATCAAAAGACAAGGCAACATTAGAACCAATCTTTAGAGTTACAGGATCTAGTCCTCCTGTTCTCAGAGAGGGATCTCTCAAATGTTTGTTTGCAAAGGTTTATCTTGTGTGCTTAGATTATTGGTTTTAGACTAGTTATTAGGTGCAGGTGTTTGTTTTTTTGTTTAGTTGAATTGATATAGCAGAATATGAAAGGTCTAGGAAAGATAGGTAGAAAGAGGAAGTAGTAGTTTCATTAGGCAATGGAGTCAAAAAGAGATTAGGACAAAATTATCAATGGATATAGGATATCAGAGAGAAAATCTAACTTGGCCACAAGATCCTTTGGTTTTTGGAATGACATGGACATCAATGATTTGGAAAGAGAAGTTTAATTCTCAACAACGGGAATTTGAAAACACAATTTGAACAATAAAGAAATATTTGATAGACAGGGCTAACCATGAATTCTACAAATCATACCTTTAAGAAAATGATGATTTCAAAACAAATTTTAAAATGAAATATAAGATTCGGGGAACACCCTATTTCCTCAAAGATTTTATTTTAAATGACTTAAAAAACATAAACGATTCACTGATAATTGTAGTCATAGAAGAGGGAACACCTAACACATCTATGATTACAACTATAAAGACCTTTAAGACAACTGTTTAAGCAAGGGCAAAGGGCAAGATCAGAACAGACCTCCTTGGCTCACTGTTAGCATAAATACCTCAAAGGGAGACTTCAATAACAGCCTTTAAGTGGCAGTAGACAAGCAGGGAGAACCATAAATCATGCTGAAACGATCTTATTCAAACTATTATAGAAATAAACAAGCATGAGGACTAAAGAGAGACATTAAAGACTCTAAAATACCTTAGCTGAAGAAAACATGAAACAATGGAGGATGAACAAGTCTAAGGTGCTTCCAGGAGTCATTTCTTAGCCTAAAAATTTCAACCTATTGTAGTAAGAAATTATGGAACAAAATGAAAACAGGAGAAAACATTAAACACTTCAGAATACTTCACCAACAACCAAGCTCATGGATCCAATGATAGAGCCTTCTCAAGAACAAGCATGCAATAATATCATAAAGACTTCCAAGACTTCAGTTTCTTCTTCAAATTCAACAGACTATGTATTATTTTCAAGAGTTTCAGTATTACAACTAGTGATCAACCAACCAACAATTTTTCTTCTTCTACATAAGTATTTATAGAAGAATGAGAAGGTGAGATCTGATAAAAGATCTCCCAAGGAATTTAATACAGAGTAATGAATTCTTAGCCTTTGAGGGGCTCGATGAAGAAGTTTACAGGTGTTTCACTGTATTAATTGATATACATTAAATATTTGTAAGCTTGGTGAGAGCTCTTATTGACTTTTAAGGCTCTACGTTATGTTATAGTAACTCTGCTGATATTTTTTTCATTAAATTATTTCAGTGGAATTAATTGTTCGGCTGCATTGAGGTAAATATCTGATTTTGAACAATAACTTCAGCCTCTGTTTGAATGCTTTGAGGCATAGGTGGCTTTGTGGTAGTTGAGAGGAATCAATTTGCCTGAAATGTGGTGGTGGAGGCCTTTCTGTCTATAGATCTTTATGATTTCCTTTAATTCTAATTTTAATTTGGGGGATTAGGCTTTTGATAATAAATCTTAGTCGTGATCCCCGCAAATCTGTCTTCAATCTTCTCTTCTACTGTGTTTTGCCTTCGACACTGATACTCTTTTAGTTGTGATTTAATAACACAGTGTCTTGTTTATGTGCAGGCCACGTAGGGCTCGTATGGCATCAATGCCTCATGAAACATTGACGAGATGTGGAGTAGAGCCCCGTGAATGGTTTCTCCCTTTGATGAATCAATGGTACGGGAATCATCATTCCCATCCCTTTGGCTTTCATATGATGGAAAACCCATCAAACACCTGCAAAATACAAAAATATTAATAAAATTGTACATTTTTTTGGGAAAAACTGCTTCAAAGGGCGTGGGGAGGAGCGTAGCCATTAGATCTGGGAAGGCGGAGAGTAGATCAATGGTGGGAAACCAATTGGGGATCGACAATCAGAGGGGGAATTATGTTAAATGCGATCAATGAAAATGTTGCGATGTGATGTTGCACAGGCCGTTTGATCGGCTTACGATCAATGGCAGGGATTGCTTTTAAAGCCAACCGGCGGAAACCTTTCATAATGCATGAAAAACACAAATTTTTAATATAATACAAAGTTTTGGTGGATTGGGGCGGAAAATATATATAACATGGTTAGGTTCCCATCTGCGGGGCCTTCAGTTATATGGAACTATAATAGGCCCAAGGCATATACAATAAAGGGCTGATCGCAATCGGAGCTCTGGGCTTGGACTTTTCAATCTAACCATTAAAATTTTCCAGTGCGATAAGTGCCTTGGGACTTCCACACTTGGTCTTGGGGTGTAGGTTGTATGGAGTGCAAGCAGAGGGGGCGGGGTTTATACAAAGGGACCCAATCGCATTGGAACTTTTGATGCGGTCTTTCAATCAACCCATTGTGGATTACTTTCGATGTGATAAGCATCTGATGGGCATAGCACCTGGTTTGTAGGGCGTGGGAATGTGGGGGAAGTGGTTAAGACTTAGCCCAAGGGGGCTTAAGTTCTTAGTAATAAAAACTTGTTTTTTATGAATTTTTTTCAGATCTTTCAATGGATTTGGGTGTTTTGATATAGTTTAAAAATGAGTTTTAAACTATGTAAAGAGGACTTTCATGAATGGAAGAAGAGGAATCACGAAAATAGAGGAGTGTTATGGAGAAAAAATGGGATCAAAATGAAGGTTAGCTTTGAGTGGAGGAAGGGGAAAAATGATGATTTTGCAGCAGTTTCTTCTCATGAAATCAATAGAATTTCTAAGTATAAAAAGGGAACAGCAGTGAAGATTTGGATAGAGGCACGAGGCCTTCAAGAGTCTTCAAGAGATAACACTTTTTAGCAATAGAATTTGATCCTTGAAGACTCCAAAAAGTTTTAGCCACCTTTTGCTATAACAATTTTTTACAGGTGGCTAATAGGACCACTACACCGAAATGATGCTTCTAGAAAAGCTACACATTCATATAGTATAGTAGATGATTTGGCATAATCTCCTGCTACCATTTCAACGTTGGAACTCCTCCAATTGTGCCCTTCACAACGAAATTCTCTACTGCCTGCCATGGGCGCTATAGATCCTTCTAACAATCGATTGATTGTCTTTGATGTTGATTGGTCAAAACATCCTCCTCTCCCTACTTTCGTCACCTTCCAAATCCCAGTCAAGATCTGGAATGCCAATGTTTCCCGGTGCATCATTGATGAGGGGGAATCCACTTGTGTGATGTCCACTTCGGTTTGGAAGCAACTCGGATCACCTGAGTTGGCTCCTTCCGCGATCACTCTCTGAGCATGGGATGGCCACGCCTCCTAGCCCATCGGCCTATTCTGCAACTGTCCTATTACTCTTGCAAGAAAGATTTTTTGTGTTGACGTAGAAGTCATAGATGCCCCCTTAGACTACAAGATTCTATTGGGTCGTCACTACACCTATGCAATGTTTGTTTTCCCATTTGTGGTTCACCGCAAAATTTCCTTCCTTCATAACGGAAATATATTCACCATTGACCAGTTGACATATTACGAACTGAAGTCTCAGACCTCCCCTGAGTCCACCATCTCTTCAGTAGCTAATAAGAAAACCGTCAATCCTTTGACCAGTGTCTCACTCAGAGTCTACAAAGGTTCCTCATTTCTTGGTACATTCCCTGGTCTTCCTCCTCCTATCTCTGATCCAAACTCATTGAATGGTTGCATGATGCAATCATCTTAGGCTGCCCTCAAGCAACCTGCTTTGGCTAGTCAGCAGCCTCCTCGCCCTCCATAGCCTACTTCTAGCCTTTTTATTTAGCCTTATGGACCTCCTCCTCGTACCCGTTCACTTACAGTTGGTATCCATGAACCTTTGTACCCTCCTAGAATGGTCACTCCAGGCCTTAACCATTTAGGAGCCGTCCCAACTAGCCATTACCCCTCTGGTCAGATATCATTCCTAGCTCCCCGCCCAAGAGTGTACATGGTACCTATCATGGCTACCCTCTCTCTTACTAACCTAACCCTTGGGATTCCCATCTGGTACCTTGATTCTCTAGTCGCTACTCCACATGGTCAACCCAAACCTTACCTTGCTTTGACCCCAGTTCAACCGGTCCCCATGAATTCTCCCGCTACTCTAGTGCCTCAGCCACCCCAACGAGAACAACCTCCTATTGCGACCACTTTAGGTAAGAAGGGCAAAGCTCGAAGGGAGGCCACCAAAGACAAGGCCACCCCGACAAGCCTTGCCCCCCCTTGGTCGCCAAAATGCACTATCAAATTTTCTTTATGTGATGTTGCTGGTCATGCCACCCATAATTTTTCATAGATTCCTCACCTCAAGTCCATGGTTAATGAGATGTTTCCGGAGTCTGATATCCCTAAGGTCTACATCACTATACCCGATTCAGTCTCAAAACTAAAAAATTTGCGCACTAATTTCCCTTGTGCTTTTTGCGATTTCCATGGACATTACACCCACCTCTGTCCACACCTTGAAGAGTATTGTTCCTCTTTGGAAGCATTCTGCCAATTCAAGCCCAAGCATGACAAGTTCACCTCTCACTTGTTGGCGAGTTCTACTCTGGAAAAACCAGAGGATCTACCTACTCCAATTGACATTCCACCTCCTGATGTCGAAATTACAGATCCTTTGGCCACCATTTTCTACCTATCATCATCCATGAGACCCTCGGTGGAAGTCCCCTTGCAAAATTCCCCTAATGTTTCACCTGACCTCCCTTCAGCAATCACCCTTGGCTCAACATCAGTAGATCCCTTATCTACTTACTCTTCTGTTATCCCCCGTGATGTTGCACATGTGATCCTTTCTTCACATGATGATGAGTCAGGTAGCTCTACCGCGTCAGGTGGTTTATCTTCCTCTATGTTAGCCACCTATAAAAAAATTTCATACCAAATTGTGGAAAAATATTTTTTAGCCTTCAAGAAACAATTCATTTCCAAATTGTGAGTTCTTGAAGTCTTATGATGACCTTTATCCTTGGAGTTAATCTTCACTACTATTTCATTATTAACCTTCAAGGACCTGGTGTTTACTAAGAGAAAGACTGCTTAAAAACTCCATTTTTCATCATTACACTTCTCCTTTTACTTCTCCATTTCATCCATAAACCCTTTCATTTTACCTCTCATTCCCTCAAATTCCCCTTTAAAAGCCTTTTGAAATCCCTTTATAAGGTTTAAAACCCCGTCTTTATCCCTATCGGAACCTCCAAATTCCTCAAAAAACCCTTCAAAAATCCTAAAAACCATTATTTTTTCTATAAGGCCTTAAAGTCCCTTTTCTGCATGAAGCCCCAGCCCCTTTTCCTTATGTGACCGAGAGCCATGACCGAGCACTAAGCCTCATCGCTCCATCACAATCGATAATCAAAAATTTCCTTTATCCTTTCCCTTTTCCTCCTCCGATCCCGATCCCCCGATTTAATCTCAGTAGTTGAATCCACAAGAACTGACGGTTAGGATCTCATCGTGCTCCGCCCATAGCTCTCCGTCATCACACCCTCCGATTTAATCCTAACCATTTATCTCTCATATCGATCCTACAGCCAATGCTTAATCGCACTTGAAAACTCAAACACCCCAGTGCTTTGGCCTCTTTTCTTATCTTCGATGCGATGTAATGCCAACCATTCATTCCGTCAGATCTGACAGTTCGCACTTCATCGTATCACACTCATCCATCACGTGATCCTCCACTATCCCAACCTCTGATTTAATCTCCATCATCAATCTCTCTTTAGATCCAATAGTTCACGCTTCGTTGCATCGCAAATAACCTTTCCCTCTGTTTATTTTACCATTTCTGACGTTATGGTTTTAAAAAAATCTGGACCATTGATCTCTGCAGATCAATGGCCATCAGGCCCCCATCCTTCTTCCCATTCACCTGCCTTTTCCTTTATTACTTTCAAAACCTCTGCGTTCTCTCTTAATCTTGAGCGTCCATCAGAAATATCTGACGATTAGAATTAAACCCGATAACCCAATTCTGCCACGGCCTACCATCCACCATATATAAAGCCCGCCCAATATAATTGCGACACCTAGCCCCCACTACATTCCTTGTTCGTGCAACTTTACCATCACATTTCATCTGCATCGTTGGATCTGGGTCCTCCGATCCAACGGTTGACAATGCGTATCGCAAAATCTTTGCGCCTAGAGTTTAACGTTTATAAATTTTGCGAAATGGTTTTTTTTGGAAATCCACGTGGTGATCAGTGTATGGAATCACATTCCAAAAGTGAATACCACCTCTCCCCCATTTCATTTTTTGAAAACCATTCCAATTTTTCTACCATACCGCTGCCCTCCTCAATGTCATTTTCACTTTTAATCTCAACCATCGATATCTAAGATCGAACGGCTTGTGTTATATCGCAACCCCATTCATTTTCCCTTCATCTATTATCCCAAGCAACTTCATCGAAAGATATTCACCGTTCATTGTCCTAATCCAATGGCTCATGTTCGTCGTCGCGCCCAAAAGTCCATCTGCACCTAGTTAGCTACTCTGCCAGGGTTTTTCTCCCTTTTTTTTGCTACATCCACATTTTTTCCTCACTGCTCCTCCACCCTCATGAGCCTCTAAAGAAGTATTTACCACATCTACAGGGTTTCTTAAGAATTTGTTGTGTTTTTTGCAAGGTTTAATGTTCGTTGTTCTAAGAATTTCCACAGTCACGGTGAGGTGACATTTTCGGCCCAAAATGATGATTCTATGGTTTTTATCAAAGAAGAAAAGGAGCTGCAATTTTTGAAATGCAAGTTTAAATCAATTGGATCACGATCGAGGGCTTAAAAAAGACCCTACAATAGCAGAAAGCCACTTGTATAAACAAAACAAACAAAGTGTATCAGAGTGAAGAAATTAACGACAAAGGGTGATTAAAACCCAAGGTTGAAGATCAGAGTTTTTAATCCATAGTTTAAAGAGATAAAGACAGTGTTAAAAAAAAAAGAACCAAAGACGAAGATTATGGCTTAATCAAGTCTTAAGGCATATCTAAAGATAAATCACTGTGTTTATGAAACAGAGAAATATTAGTAAAATAAGCCTCGAATGCCACATCAAAAGGGTTAATTGAATCCCAAACCTACCAAAAGTGCCACCTACAGCCTCAATAAATCAAAAGAAGGTAGAGTAACTGCCTTAGTTAGTGATATTTTTTTAAATATAGCGAGAGTTATTTCCAGCCTGTCTGAAAGATTTTAAAGTCAAAAAAATATACCAAGTAGCTAAAAATTAAATGAAAACCAATTACTACATGGAAAACATCAAAGCTCTCCTCTATTGATCCCCTCAAAGGTAGAGAAGAATTAACTTGTATTAATTGAACCTAGAGATCCTTCCTTTCATTCCACCTCCTCATTTTCTTGTAAAATATCCTTGAGGAGCACATTGTTGGTGGTTGGACTTTGAAGTAATACTTGCTGCTCGAAACTTTCTACATGTAAATAGTTGTCAGAGGCTATTGAAGTTCTGTTTGTAATCAAAGAAGTTAGGCTGAGAAGAGGAGTTGTTACTGTACTGAAACATTAGACTTGAAGTATGTAACTGGATTGACATCAATATACAAGATGATTCATGGGATCCTGGTCTATACCATTCGTGATGTACCTCTCGTTGTACTTGTTTTCCTTCTTATGTTTTCCATAAAATTTTCCATTTTTCTCTAATAAAGAACAACAAATATAGAGCTAGGATTTACTCTTAAAAGTACCCTACTCTCACTGATAAGCTTTATCTTTATGTTTTCCGCCAATTATGTATTTAAGAATGATTTAATACAGTCCAAATAGTCAAGGAATGTTGGTGAGTCCATGTCTTACTATCTAAACTTTAAACATTGTTCTTGAATGATATTTTCATTACATGCTAAGTAGAGTTAAAGTAGAAAAGTTTATGGTTTTACCTGTCTTCTAGTTCTTTCTCCAAAGGTTGTTTGAAAGTTTCCCTAAGAGTATGCCGAAAGAAAGTCTATATTTTAATGATATCTTACTTGATCTTAAGCTACACTTTGTTTTCTTATATATTTTCATCATTTCTGAAAGTAGTCATGTGGATTACTAGATTGTTTGTCTGATAATTTAGCTTTAATACAAGCTTGTCCAAAGAAGTATATGGTTAGCCCTGTACTTTGGATGGTTTCAAAAAGTTACTTAAAAATACTTTTCTTGTTTGGAAAGTTGATAAATCCTTGTTGACATTATTAGCTTTTTCCACTTTCACAACACTTTTAATGTTCCATTCCATCATTTAATCTAAATGATCCTTTGTTATAGATGACTTGCCCCATGTACCACTCTTGAAAACTATTGTACAATTAAAACCTTTTGTGACTCCATAGCCCAATGGACTAAGTGTTGTTTCATACCTATCCTATCAGCTGAACCTTGTTTTGATTATTCACACCTTCTGTTATAGCATCATTTCTCACCTTCATATGATTCATGATTGCTTTTATGGCTTTGGGCACCCATTCCTACAGACTTGGACAAATTCACTAAAAAACAGTGTAAAAATCCCCATACGCGATTATGCCCAGACTTTTCTGTGTGTATATGCGAGTCCACATGCACTTTTCCGTGTATGCCATTAAAATCATTAAAAAAAATATAAAAATTTCCTATTTTCGGGCTGGGTTGATGGTTACTCTGGTAGTTCAACCACCCCAGCACGTGGCCAACTGTTTCCAACTGTTGAAACTACTTTGAGGGAGTATAAAAGCACCTCATGTGCATGGCCTAAGGGGGAGACAGAGAATTATTGATATTATACTCTGTTGGTATTCCCTATCCAAGTCTGAATTCTCGTGCCTCCTGCACTTTCCAGTTCATTACAAGAAACCTTTGTTTCTTGGAGATGCTCATTCCTTTATATGTCATCTCGTATGCACCAGTTCGGAAGGAATCTTAGCGAGGCAAGGGTGGGACGGATCTGGACGACGGTCTGCTCGAAGATCGTGGAAGGATTCAGGTGATCTCTCCACTTGTTATTTCTGTACATGCTATTTATAATACAAAAGTACCATCTTGTTCCCGAAATATACGTGTTAGTGTCTGCTTGTATACATGAGAATATTGTTATTTAAGCATTCATTATGGTTTATCTAATGTTTCATATGGATTTCACTAACATTTAGAGTAGATATATGCTGTACAACCAGTTCTTCATGCTTGTTTCTTCTTGTCTTTCAGGTTAAGAAGGAAGGAGGGTCGCTGGGGGTTTGGACCCCGCGGGATCTGCTTCAACCGTAGGACCTACGGGTAACTTCCTTGATCTACTCTATTTAGTTTTTCATGAACATGTATAGTTGTGTGAGTCCTTCTTAAGTAGCATGCCCTGCTCTGTGGAGGTTTAAGCCCAAAAAACCTCTAGGGTGATTTTCCCCGAAACAGAACTGGTGACTCTGCTGGGGATCGCATTCTTGTGATTCCCCTGTTGGGTGGTTTCAGCTGTTTGATAGGTTTCCAACAGTTTTAACTTTCATTTGCAGTCCAGTTTACTCTTTCTCAGTCAGACTGAAGTCTTGGTTTCTTATCCAGGCTTGATCCTTTTTGTTTTTTCATTATTTACCTTTGTATACATGCTTTTTTCTGCACACAGTCACGTATACACGCAAGTTTGTCTAAAGGTACTCGCGTATACGCATGTTTCCTTTAGCACAGTCGCGTATGCATGCTTGTTGCTAAACTGTGAAGTAGCGTATACCTAGGAAGATTTTGAAATTTTGGATTCTTTGGCTTTTTAGTCCTTTTTGTCTGTGGAGACCTATTCCTGCAGTGTCTTTGTACCCTCTAGAGTGTGAAGAAAGTGGTCTTTGGTCTTTTCTCTCTTTCATTTGATTGAAAACTAGTCTTTTTGGCAAAGTGTTGTTTCTTGTGCTGGCACTTCTGGTTTGAGTACCAAGATCCCTTTCTGGGCATTCTTGGCTGTTCTGCTTCATCAAAATAGAGAGCTCCTGCTCATTTACTCTTTATTGTCCTTGTGTTTTGCTTGGCACTGCGATTTTTGCCTGTTTCTTGACTGGTTTTCTTGAAGTTCAGTTGGCTAGGTCTTGTTGCAACTTTTGAAGAGTCTTTCTTGGTTCTTTGGAGTTTTTGTTTGCGGAAGGGTTGCACTATTATTTTAGGCTGAGTGGCTGAGTTTTCTTGTCTTCTTTTGCTCGTTTGATCTTGCTACTAGTTAGCCCTATAAGATTTGGAGCATTTTTGAAGTTTTTTGCTTGAAATTCAGTGTTGTTTGGCTTGAAATTTTATAGTTTTACTTGGTCTTTTCGAACTCTTTTATAAAACACAAAAGCTCAAAAAACATTTTTCTTTGTTGTTTGCTTTTGTTTTTGCATTTTTGTTTTCGTTTCTTTGTGTCTTTTGAAGCTTGGTTGAAGTTTCTTGCCTTTAGATTTTGGCTTGATAATTGGAAGGGAGTTGTCATTCATTTCTTCCTCTTGTTTTTAAGCATTTTTGGTGTCTTCATATTAAGAGTTCTTGATTTCGGGAACTAGCTTTCTGGACAACCAAGAAGAGTTAAAACTGAAGGACTTTTGGGAAATTTCACTCTGCTTTAGGAGATTTTTCATCTTAGGATTTGCATGCTTGTAGTGATTTGCATTAGGTGCATTTAAACATTTAGTCACTTTCATAGTTTTTTGTGAGTGTGAGTTTGCTATCTGAAAAGAAAAAAATACAATTTGTAATCTCATAGAACCCGTGTAGAAGTTGAATTTCATCGAAAGACAATAACTGCATTTGCATGTAGTTTTGTTTTTATTAATTTCTTTCTGCGTCAAAACATCATAAGTTTCATTTCCGCATCCTTGTGACTTAACATAACAGCCCATTAAAATAAGCGATATAATTTAAAATCAACTAGCAAGTTTTCTAAGTGTCATACACCAACTAGCTAGGTTGTAGGGCCTTGGATTAGGTGAGTGGAGAGTTAACTCTTCAAGGCCGCTCAAACAAAACATAGAAGTTGATTAATTGAGCGAAATCCAACTCCGTTAGGTGGACCGGAAAAGCTCTCCTCCAGAGAGTCAAGCGCGAGGGGAAGTGAAGGCTGAGAAGAGGGATACCCCCTCTCCGATTAGCTGAATCTAACCTCAAGACCGTTCCGCCCAGCTTCTGACACGGATTGGTGCCCATAGTTTCCACTCCTAGGTTCCACACAGGTGACTGCGGGGGGGAATACCCGTGGTACCTGAGGCAGACGTCGCATCACTTTCAGCAGTACTTCTGGGGGGTGCCCTTACGAAGCTTGGGTGCTTGAGCCGGCAAAGGCTGTCGTTAGGAGGTCGGCGTAACTATTTCTGATACCTTCGCTAGTTGTTCTGGGCCCTAATCATCCCAGACTGCTTTCGGGAGGTCCTATATTTCGCTTTCCTGTATTTTGGTGTCCGATCCTCATCACCCGGAGCGGAAATACTTGGAGGCTGTTTGCTTGATTGTATCTCAGGGATTTTTATTTTAGAGAGTGCTCTTTGCTCCTAGCTTGCCTAGATTTTCACTTTTTTGAGTCTAATTTAAAATCTATAAAAGTGGCTGATCAAGCGCCTCGTCGATCGAGGAGAATCCGGGGGTTATCTCCCGAGAGTCCAGAGCCTTCTTCGAGAAGGCGTAGGAGTGATTTAGCAGGTGGTTACCACCCTATGACATCTGACAGAGTGGAGAGAGATCCTCCACAAAGATCTGAAGGTTTCATAGCTGATTCTGGTGTCGGTTCTGAGAGGAGCGTTCCGCTCACCTCGCGAGTTTTATTTCCTCAGGAAGAAGATTTTCAAATCGAAGAAGTACCTGAACCTCCTGCGTCAGGTCCATCTCCTCTTCCTCCTGATTATCCGTTCATTGTTTAATACATTGGACCTGAGTCCGAGAGACCGGAAGGTCTTCCGTATCATTCATACCTTTCGATGGCCACGACTGGGAACGCGACTTCTGCCATGAGTGCTGCTGGCATTCAGACCCCTACTTCTGTTGAAGGATGGGGCACTATTGCTTTATCTTCGATTGCTTCTAGTGCTGTTTTGTTTGGCTCTGGGTTCACCCAAGCACAGGCTTCTCATTCTAGTCCCTTCTGTTCAGGGATGCCCACTAGTGGGAATCCCTCTTTTTCCTTTTCCGCTGCTGCAGCTGGATCTACACCCATGTCTTCCATGGCTAGTGGATCAGCTTCTTTTGAAGGGTTCCCCTTTAGAACTGGACACATTCCTAGTTCGAATCCTTATTTAGGGTCCTTTCCATTTACTTCTCAGACCCAGAGTTTCAACCCTTGGTCTGGGGGGCAAAGTTCGACTACTTTTATAGGATGGAACCCTGTGTTTACTACAGCGGGGGAAGGGAATCAGTTTTACGGAGGTCATTGTTTGGTCAATTTAGTGTGTCCTAAATTGCTACATTAATTTATCAATCCAGGATTCGTAAGCTGATGAAGTGTGGCGCACTATATGTGCAAGATAACCTATTTCTTAACTTTTTGTCATTTTTGGATTTCTAATGTGAGACAGAAATTCTAAAATAAAAACAAGTATGGTTATTATTGTTCAAGGAAATGATATCCTCTATAATGATTTACCAACTTGAAACTTAAAAAGGAATTTGAAACATACAATGACAAAACTTGAAAGGAAATGAAAATGTGCTGCTAGTCAAATAAATCAAAACAGTGAACTATTGAGCATGAAAACCAAACTATTCTTGCTGTTGTCTAAACACAAAAGAAACTATGCTGAAAGAAATCCAAAATTTGCAATAAGTAAATCTAAATCAAATTACATCAACTTATCTTTTGATCCCTCATCATTAGTCCAGCTATGATTTTTAGAGGTAACCATAAACAACTTTGAGTAACCTGATATCTAACTTGCAGAAAGTAAACTAATATCAAACTACACATTCATGATTCAATCCCTCACCATCAGTCCAGTTGTGGCTTTCGGAGGTAACTGAA
Source organism: Pinus albicaulis (assembly GCA_034641835.2). NCBI lineage: Eukaryota > Viridiplantae > Streptophyta > Pinopsida > Pinales > Pinaceae > Pinus > Pinus albicaulis. The sequence goes on along the minus strand of CM076575.1, from coordinate 180,028,093 downwards.
GATGTCATGAGCAATTTAATATATCTAATTTGCAGAAAGTAAACTAATATCAAACTACACATTCATGATTCAATCCCTCACCATCAGTCCAGTTGTGGCTTTCGGAGGTAACTGAAGATGTCATGAGAAATTTAATATATCTAAATCTAACTACTGAAGCAAATGAGAAAAACTGAAATAAACAAAGGAGTAATGAAATTAAACAGAAACTAAGAAAAGCAAATTAGCAGCAGAACAATATTAATTCCATGTCATTAGTCAAAAAGTTATGCAAATGCCCGGGCTGCCTATTTATAACCTGAAACAAGAACACTAATCAGTTAAAAATAACATAAAACATGAAAGACAGAAGTAAAATGGAAAGCATGAAAGATTATAAACAGAAATGAAACATATATACCATGAAAGATGCAATGTATAAACATGTGAATGGATTATGGCACAATGAGCTTTAAAGAAATAAAACAAGAACTATACAATAATGCACAGAACCTTGGCGAGTGCAAGGGCTCTCTACACTAGCCTTGGCAACAATCTTCAAGTACGAATTACATTTGGAAACAGAGTCCTCTTATATTAAAATGCAGTCATAACAGAAAGGTGATATTACGGCACAGTGGCAACGTAATTACATTACAGAGAAGACTAATAAAAACTAACAGAGACTAATCTAATATGCGTATGCAAACGTGTTATTTATAACAAAGGTAATATAACTAATTCCCTGAAGTTTATGCTGATGGAGAACACGTGAACCATTACGTCCAAAGATCTAGGATCATGGCCACGTTGGAAAGTAAATATATGCAGAGTGGATGTTTGAATTCGGCTTATGGAGCCATGTACAGGTGTTGATTTGCCTTCCGCAATTCAAAAACGGCCATATCCATCTCCACGTGACGAGAAACAGAGTCCTGTCACCATGGGACTCTATGGTTGATTTCCACTTGGCCACCTTTGACCGCAGCCTCCCTGGATGAATTTGCTCGAGCCAATAGGACACGATCCATGTCCACATCATTTCTGACTTGCCCATGTGGCTCGTTTCTCCTGCAGACACCTGTAACATAGATTTTCACAAAATGGCTGCGGAAAGTTGCAGCAGCTGCGGAAAGTGGAAAGATTCTGCAGCTAAATGAGCAAAATCTAAATCAAACAGCAAACACAAAAATATAGTTAAAAACCATGTTAGATGCTCTTTTGCAATTAATATACAATGATATTGACAACTTGGAAGGTTCAGGTGGATGAAAAAGGTATAGGAAGGTGTATGGAAAAGATGCAGATTTGGGACTCAACATACCCCCACTGTGAAGGTGTTGCATGTCCTCATGCAACCAAAAATTTGATAATCCTTCCTCAGTTCATATGCTTTGACACTTCAGCCAGTACATCCAGCCCTCTCCTTTTCTTCCTTGGTGCTGCCAACATTCCGAGCTTCTTCATTAAGCATCTAAATTTGATATTAACCAGTGCTCTGCTTAACTTCTGGCATTTCCTTTTAAATTTCTTGTTCTTCTTCTACCATATTCCCAGATGTAGCATGGTATTATCATGAATGATTTTGTCCAATTTACTTTGTTCCTTCAATGTCTCATTTTCATTTTTGATGTGTCTATTTAAAAGCTCTAGCTCAAAGACTTCTTGTTTTAGTGATTGGACTAGATCATCTTGTACTGTGTGAGGCTGGATGGACGAAGTACTGGGACCTGTAGCTGCTTTTTCCAAAGATTCTATATAATCATATACTTCTTGTTGTTTGGGGTCTATTTCAGGTGTCATTTTTATTGGGATGTCCCCAAAATGCCGTGAAGGAGAGTTGTCCTCAAAATCTGGCTGAGAAGGGCTCACATCAACATCTGGCTGTGAATAGGATGGACTTTGCTCAATGTCTGACTGAGAACGAAATGAACCAGGTTCACTAACTGACTGAGATGGACTATGGTCAGCTGGGGACTGTTCAGATGTTTCCTCTCCCAAATCAATGAAATGGGGTCCCTTCATTTGCGTTTTCCTCAATTTCCCCTTAAGTCTGGAACTTCTTCTCACATGCTGTGGACCACTGTCCTTTTGCTTTTGTTTTCCTTTCTCTGTCTTCTTGGCCATAGATGACTGTTTTTGAAGATGAACTAATCTTTCAGATAACACTTGATGATCTTCTTCTTCGGAAGAAGGAGTTTGATGTATAGCCTCAATAGTTTTTCTCTCTTTTGGTGTTATTGGCTTTTTACCCTTAGTTTCTTTCTTCTTCCTCTTTGACAGTCTCTCTTCCCTATCAGTTCTTTTAATTGTAGTAGTAGGAGTATTTTGAATTTCATCATTTGTTCTCTTTCTCCTACTCCTTCTTGATGTGTCACCTTCAGAAATTTCTTGAGTAGGAGTACTTTGAGTTTCATCATTTATTCTTTTTCTCCTACTCCTTCTTGCTGTGCTACCTTCAGGAATTTCCTGAGGTTCCTCAAAGAAATTTCTAATCAAAAATTGTTCCCATGTGTCTTTCTTCTCCTTTAACTCTTTTTCAATCAAACATTTTACAAGACCATGGTGATATAGATGTGGCTCTACATCTCCTAAATGCTTCTGAACAGTCACAGACATTTTCTTCAAACTATTTAATAGAAAATATGGGAGATTGAGAGCTTGATTATCTAGAAAATTCATCAGCAACCTGGTATGGTACATATACATGGACCCAAAACGGCCTTCACAGGTAATGAATTTTTGAACAACTAGCAGCAAAGTAGCCCATTCCTCTTTCAATGCATGAATAGGAATTCCTCTTTTAAAAATAGTTATGTCCATACCTTGGTTTCGTAAGATTGTTCTCCACGCTTCATCACTAAAGCTTTTATTTTTAAACCAATGCTCACCCTCTTGAGGAAGTTCCATGGCAGTTGCTACAGATGCCTCGTTCACTGCAAACTTAAGGTCTCCAATCTCTACTTCTAGGCCATTGAACGACCTTGCAAATGCTTTTGTCACTTCTTTATGATAACCTCTGAACTTTTGGATAAACCGCAGCCACTTTTCTTTCTTCAATACATCCCTTACTTGCGGATATCCCTCCATGAATTTAGGACCTTCTGGTTCTGCTCTTAGCAATTTACCCATCCTTCTTTCTGCTCTTCAAAAATTTTCCTGCGTGAGGGTTCAATGGAAATAGAACGGTTGAATGCATGGAGATGAGCACAATGAATGTAGGTAGATATCAAAGAGTGGATATACACGCTGTAGCGTAATAGAGAACGAAGTGGAGTGAGACAGAACAGAAAGGGGTTTCGTGAGCACGGCAGAGATATGGCTGTGAGATTAACAGAACAATAGGAGGAGTATAACACATCCGACAGTGTTTTGAAATTTGGTGGCTGCACAATAAATGTGAGCACGTTTAAACAACGGCTATGGATTTATGCGGCTGTAAGAGTCCGTGGTCAAATCAACTACGTCTCATTGTCACCGGTGGAATATCGGAGTATGAGTGAAGATCGGGGGTTTAATTATGGAACCGTTTGAGAATGAATGCGGGAGGATCATATGGAGATCGTGAAAGGGTTACGGAATTTGTCAATATAATCATTGCACATAATGGATGGAGCTTATGGTTTAGAACTATATAAAAATGTGTTTTCAATGCTATTTGAAATGAATTTTACTCATACCTTGGAATCTTTGCCTTGTTCCTTGGTCTTCAATTTGTTGTTCCTCATTGATATCTTGAATGCTCCATGTCTTCATTTTTGGTCCTCATACCTGCATTTTATTTCATGATTATGAAAATAACATCTGGCTGTACATTCTTTTGAAAACAGAGTTGTAGCTGTGGAATCTGCTTCTAGTTGCGGAAACTGGTGTCAACTGCAGAAACAGATGTCAGCTGCGGAAACTGACACAGCTATTATTTGGATGAATGAACATGAATGGATGACAAATGACTAAATGGAAATGGTCATGAAAAATAATTTTATTGGTGAAAATGGAATGAAATAGATAAAATGAAGTGGAATGGAATGGAATGAAGTGAAATGAAATGGAATGAAGTGGAATGGAATGGAGTGAGTGGTCACAAAACTTGTGAAATGAAAGAGAGATTTTTTTTTTTGGAAAATATAGAGTGTCAGGTGTTCCTGATTTTCACCCTATATTTTCTGTATAAGACTACCAATCAGTGATTGGTTTTCAAGCTTATACAATTTTTTTTTTTTTTTTTTTTTTTTAAACTGAAAAGAACAAAAGCTAGGCTGGTGGAGAAGAAGAATTCTCCTGTACCAGCCTGATTGCAGAATTTTCTTGAAACATTTTGACAAAATCCTCTTTTGAGAGTGGCTTATGATAAAATTTCAATCTGTGGCCATTCACAATAAGAGGAGTTTTAAACTCATCAATGGTCTTGATTCTTACCGCTCCATTGCTAAAGATCTTGTCAATCTCATATGGCCCAAGCCAATGAGTCTGAAATTTTCCTTGAAAATCTTTAAACTTGGAATCAAATAACAATGCCCAGTCTCCTTCTTGAAACTTCTTCTCTTTGATGTACTTGTCATGCCATTTAGCTCTTTGATATTGAACTAGATCAGTTCTTAGAATTGCCTCTTGTCTGATCTCATCTAGCTCATTCAATTGCTCCATTCTGTGCTTTTGGGCTTCTGATAAGTCCATCCCCAACTGAACTGCTATCTTGAAGGTCTTGACTTGGAACTCAATGGGGAGCAATAATTCTTTCCCATAAACAAGTTCATAGGGAGAATGTCCTGATGTATTTCTCCATGTAGTTCTGTAGGCCCACAAGGCTTCAGGAAGCCTTTCTGCCCAATCTCTTCTATGTAGATGAACTTCTATGTAGATGAGCAATTTTGGTGATGATACTTTCAAGAACTTTGTTTGTAGACTCCACTTGACCATTTGCTTGCGAATGGTAAGGAGTAGATATTCTGTGCTTGATTTTGTATTCTTCCATCAATTTCTCCACCAAGTTGGATGTGAATTGGCTCCCCTGATTTGTCACAATTTCTCTTGGAACACCAAAGTGAGTAAAAATATCCTCATAAAGAAAATGAACAACTGAATTTTCAGTAGCAGATACTAATGCTTTGGCTTCTACCCATTTAGTAACATAATCAGTACAAACCAATATATACTTCTTTTGCTTAGATGGTGGATTAATAGGTCCAATGAAATCTAAAGCCCATTTTTCGAAGGGTTCAATGAGTACCTGTGGTTGCAGTGGCATTTCATTCGAAAGGGTAGGTTTCCCTACTCTTTGGCAGCTGTCACACCTTTTGACATATTGTTTTGCATCTTTGAAGAGGGAAGGCCAATAATATCTTAAAGAGAGGATTTTATAGGCCGTCCTTTTGTCTGCAAAGTGTCCGCCGCATGGTTCATCATGACATGCCTTAAGAATATCAGGCATTTCATCTTCACTGACACATCTTCTGATCACAAGATCTGGCCCTGTTTTAAACAATTCGTTAGAAATCCATGAATATTTTGAACTCTCCTGAATAATTTTTCGTTTTTCACTTGGAAATAAATGTGAAGGCGGTTTCCCTGTAACCAAATAGTTAGCAATATCTACATACCAAGGAGTCTTAATAGTTACTGCAAACAAGTATTCATCAGGAAACTTATCCTCTACAGGAGAATCTTCTTTAGTATTCTGAATCCTAGACAAGAAATCAACTACTGTATTCTGTTTTCCTAGTCTATCCAACACAGTAATATTGAATTCTTGCAAAAGTAAAAGCCATCTTGTCACTCTGCCATTAGTAACAGGTTTGTTCATTAAATATCTAATTGCCGAATGGTCAGTATGAATAAAAGTTTCATAGCCTGTTATGTAATGTCTAAACTTATTAATTGCATGAACAACAGCTAAAAACTCTTTTTCAGTCACAGTATAGTTCAACTCTGTGGGAGTAAAATTTTTACTGGTATAATAAATGGCATAAGGAACTAAATCTTTTTGGCCCAACACAGCTCCTAGAGCTGTATCTGAAGCATCCGTAGAAATATGGAAAGGGAGTTTCGAATTTGGTCCTCTCAAGATAGGTGCTTCAGATATTCTTGTTTTCAAAGTTTTAAAGGCTGATTGATAATCAGGATCCCATTTAAATTCACAGTCTTTTGTAAGAAATTTGAAGAGTGGAGATGCAATTTTAGTGAAGTTTTCTATAAATCTTCTATAGTAACCAGTAAATCCTAGAAAACTTCTAATATCTCTTTGACAATTTGGAATAGGTAACTTGGAGATGACTTCAACTTTTGATCTATCAACCTTAATCCCATCTCCTGAAACATGATGTCCTAAAACAATCTCTTCAGTAAACATCATAAAGCATTTTTAATGGCTTAATGAAAGGTTTGTTTCTTTACATCTTATAAGAACTTTTTCCAAATTTTCTAATGCCTCTTCAAATGAATTACCATAAACTGTAAAATAATCCATATAAACCTCTACACAATCATGGATTAGATCAGAAAAAATTCCTAGTACTGCTCTTTGGAATGTTGCTGGTGCATTACATAACCCAAAAGGAAGCACTCGGTAGGCAAAAGTTCCCCATGGACAAGTAAATGTGATCTTATCTTGATCTTCAGGTGCTACCTGAATTTGATTATAGCCACTAAAACCATCCAAAAATGAAAAGTACTTTTTACCTGCTAATGTATCTAATACCTAATCGATAAAAGGCAAAGGAAAGTGATCCTTCAAAGTTGCTTTGTTCAATTCCCTGTAATCAATGCATACCCTCCATTTACCATTCTTTTTAGGTACTATAACCGGAGGAGAAACCCATCGGCTATCTGAAATTGGATAAATGAAGTTTACATTGAGTAGTTTTTGGAGCTCTTCTTTCACTATCTCCCTAAGATTTGGATTCATCCTTCTTTGAGGTTGTCTGATTGGTCTACTGTTTTCCTCAATATAGATATGATGGATGCAAGTCTTGGGATCAATACCTTTCATGTCAGTATACTCCCATGCAAATGCAGTAGAATGTTTTTGCAAGATTTTGGTTAGTTCTTCTTGTTGTGACTTTTCCAAATGTTTGTTGATATTCAATGTTTTTCCTGGAAAAATCTCAATAGTAGAACTACCAAACTCTTCCATAGAGTAAAGAGACATTTGTCTTGGTGATAAATATTCTATGTCAGATTCCAACTGAAATTGTGTGGGGTCATATTCTGAAGATATCTCAAAATTTTCTAATGTGTTCATAATTTTACTATCCTCACTGATTTCAGAAATGGTAAAGACAGGTTGTATAATGTCCTCATCATCGACCCATTCATTGTCTCCTACTTCTGTGATTGCTTTTGCTGGAGGATACAAATTTAATTTCTTTGTCGAATTACCATTAGAAATGTACATGTCCCCGGATCTACAACTAATAAAAGCATCAGCTGTGGCTAGCCAAGGTCTTCCTAAGATAAGTGGGTGCCCTCCTAGATTACTCTTGGGAGTCAAAATCATAAAATCTACTGGATATTCCCAAGAATCTAAGGAGACCGAAATATCTTCTAATACACCATCTGGTTTAATAATTGATCGATCTGCAAGTTGCAGTAAAGTAGGTGTAAAAAGAAGGTTAGGAAGTTTTAACTGGTCCATAGTCTGTCTACTCATAATGTTGATAGCAGCCCCTAAGTCAATCAATGTGTTTTGGAATTTCTATCCCATTTATATGTGTCTTGACAATTGGACTTCCTGGATCTACATACTTCTGCATGGTAATTTTTCCCATCATGATATCTGCAATTTTTCCTACAAAGTGGTTTCTTCTTGTGTCTTTTAGTTTCCTTCCTGGTATTTTGAAACTCAACTCCTTTATTGTTTTTGCTAGAATAGGAATCTCTCGAATGGCTTGTAGCAAGGGCATATTGATACAAACATTCTTCAATTCATCTAGAAAGTCATAGTTAGGCAACAAGATTTGTTTTTCCACCCCCTTGTCAATTTGTAGTCTTTCAGGAAAAGGAGGTGTAGATAAAGATGCGGGTTGCTCAACTATAGGAGTTGTGGGGGTTAACTTTTCTTTTTCTTTTTGAATGCTTGAATTTTGAAGAGATGCTTCCTCAGAACCCTTATTGACTTGAAGATAATCCTCCTCAGAGGTATCTTGCTCTTGAATATCTATAGAAGGTTTTTCTAAAACTCTACCAGATCTAAGTTGTACATCATTGAGAGGAACAATCATATAGGTAGGAAATTGTTGTCCTTCTACCATGTAAGTATTCTGAGGATTTTTATTGTTAGGATTTGGCAATGGATGAGCTGGAAGTTGATTTTTCTTTTGTTGGTATGGGAGCATGAGTTGAGGATTTGGATTTTGTTGAGAAGGTTGTTGTTGTGGAAATGGCAATGAAAGTTGTGGATTTGGGTTTGGAAGTTGTGGAGCTTTTTGATTTTGAAAAGATGGAGGATATTGATAAAATTGAGCAAATCTCCCATAAGGATTTTGCATCCCTTGTACCCATGGTTGATATGGATTTTGATGTTGGGGCCAAGGTTGTTGCCAAGGATTCCAATTTGGTGGGGTTTGAAAATTCATGGGGTTGTTAAACCCTTGAGTTTGTTGTCCCTGCCAAGGTCTCCTTGCAACAAAACAGAGAGATTCTACTGAATTTGGGTCTTCTTGAAAAACAGCTTTGAGTCCAGGAATTGAAGGACAATCCTTGATCTCATGATTCTCTGAGAAAATCATACATGTTTCTACAAATTTTGCATCCAAGGGAAATTCCCTTAAAGCATGTTTCTTCCTACATTTCGGACAAAATATGGCTAAAGCATCTGTTTCTGCTTTCTACTTGTTTTGGATTTTAAGGGTGTCTAGTTGTTCACTAAGGCTCCCTAAGATATCGGTTTTGAATTCATCAAGCATGCTACCAATCTTTGCCCTACTTACTGATCCAGTTGCAGATTTGTTAGCCCTTATAAAAGAAGGATCCCTAGGCCCTTTTCCTGTTTTAGATTTTCCTCTTGGGAGATGGACACATAGTTCTGTTATGTCACGAAGTGGAAGTTGAGAAATGTCTCCTTTCCCCATCATGTTTAAAATATCTATCCATTCATCTCTAATGGCTTTTAATATGATGGCTTTCAAGGTTTCATCATCTAAGTTGCTCATCTTTGCTCTTTTCAAGTTGTATTGAAATCTTTCAAGTAAATTTTCCAAGTTTTCGTCTTCTTTTTGCATCATTTTGAATACCTCATCCTTGTGATTGGTGGGCATACAATAGTCCAAGTATCTATCCAAAAATGTTTGTTTCATATCATTCCAAGTCCTAATAGATTGAGTGGCTAATCCCATGAACCATTTTAAAGCAGCTCCCTTCAAAGTTGAAGGAAATAGTTTGAGTTTTTGAGAGTCTTCCATATAGTCATAAGTTCGGCACACGACTTCAAACTCAAACAGAAATGTTTCAGGATCCTCACTTCGCAATCCATAAAAGTTAGGGAGGACAGATGGTGAGATATTTTTCATTGTTGTATGAGTTTCCTCATCAACTATAGGGAATCCAAACAAGTTGTCTCCTTCCCTATTTATTTCATTATTTCCTTCACCATTGTTGTCTCCATTTTTTCCTCCTCTTCTACCTCTACCTCCAAATCCATCTATTATTTCCTCTGCCATGATAGTTTCTTTAGAGTCCTTAAAGTCCTCTGGTTCTTCTATGAAGGGAGGATGAGAGAGAGTCTCTTCCTTTCCTAAATGAGATTTAGTAGGTGGTATAGGAGAATCCTCTAATTCAGCTGTTCCTTGTATTCCAAAAATCTTAAGGCTAGGGGTAGATGGTGGTGATTATTGTTTATGCCTTGAAGAAGATGGAGTTGTGAAAATCGAACTCTTGGCTTTAGCTATAAACCTTCCCCTAGAATCTCTTGCTCTATGCATGTCATTTTTTATTTTTAAAAAGTTGGGCTAATAATTCTCTTTCTGATCTTCCAGGTCACACTAGGTGAAAGAAGAGAGCATACTTAAGAAATTACTGAACCAATAACTCTCTTTTCTGATCCTCCATATCACACTAGGTGCAAGAGGAGAGCATACTTCAAGAAGTTATCAAGTTTTCCCTTCTTTTATTATTATTATTTTTTTTAAGAAATTGGCTACCTATTTACACTTTCCCGGCAACGACGCCAAAATGTTTGGTCAATTTAGTGTGTCCTATATTGCTACATTAATTTATCAATCTGGGATTCGTAAGCTGATGAAGTGCGGTGCACTATATGTGCAAGATAACCTATTTCTTAACTTTTTGTCGTTTCTGGTTTTCTAATGTGAGACAAAAATTCTAAAATAAAAACAAGTATGGTTATGATTGTTCAAGGAAATGATATCCTCTATAATGATTTACCAACTTGAAACTTAAAAAAGAATTTGAAACATACAATGACAAAACTTGAAAGGAAATGAAAATGTGCTGCTAGTCTAATAAATCAAAACAGCGAACTATTGAGCATGAAAACCAAACTATTCTTGCTGCTGTCTAAACACAAAAGAAACTATGCTGAAAGAAATCAAAAAGTTGCAATAAGTAAATCTAAATCAAATTACATCAACTTATCTTCTGATCCCTCATCATTAGTCCAACTATGATTTTCGGAGGTAACCATAAAAAACTTTGAGTAACCTGATATCTAACTTGCAGAAAGTAAACTAATATCAAACTACACATTCATGATTCAATCCCTCACCATCAGTCCAGCTGTGGCTTTCGGAGGTAACTGAAGATGTCATGAGCAATTTAATATATCTAATTTGCAGAAAGTAAACTAATATCAAACTATACATTCATACTTCAATCCCTCACCATCAGTCCAGCTGTGGCTTTCGGAGGTAACTGAAAATGACATGAACAATTTGATATATCTAAATCTAACTACTGAAACAAATGTGCAAGACTGAAATAAACAAAGCAGTACTGAAATTAAACAGAAACTAAGAAAAATAAATTAGCAGCAGAACAATATTAATTCCATGTCATTAGTCAAAAAGTTATGCAAATGCCCGGGCTGCCTATTTATAACCTGAAACAAGAACACTGATTAGTGATTAATAACATAAAACATGAAAGACAGAAGTAAAATGGAAAGCATGAAAGATTATAAACAGAAATGAAGCATATATACCATGAAAGATGCAATGTACAAACATGTGAATGGATTATGGCACAATGAGCTTTAAAGAAATAAAACAAGAACTATACAATAATGCACAGAACCTTGGCGAGTGCAGGGGCCCTCTACCCCAGCCTTGGCAACAATCTTCAAGTACGAATTACGTTTGGAAACAGAGTCTTCTTATATTAAAATGCAGTCATAACAGAAAGGTGATATTACGGCACAGTGGCAACGTAATTACATTACAGAGCAGACTAATAAAAACTAACAGAGACTAATCTATTATGCGTATGCAAACGCGTTATTTATAACAAAGGTAATATAACTAATTACCTGAAGTTTATGCTGATGGAGAACACGTAAACCATTACGTCCAAAGATCTAAGATCATGGCCGCGTTGGAAAGTAAATCTATGCAGAGTGGATGTTTGAATTCGGCTTATGGAGCCATGTACAGGTGTTGATTTGCCTTCCGCAATTCAGAAACAACCATATGCATCTCCACGTGACGAGAAACAAAGTCCTGTCACCGTGGGACTCTACAGTTGACTTCCACTTGTCCACCTTTAACCGCAGCCTCCCTGGATGAATTTGCTCGAGCCAATAGGACACGATCCATGTCCACATCATTTCTGACTTGCCCATGCGGCTCGTTTCTCCTGAAGACACCTTTAACATAGAGTTTCACTAAATGGTGCAAAAAGTTGCAGCAGCTGCGGAAAGTGGCAAGATTCCGTAGCTAAATGAGCAAAATCTAAATCAAACAACAGACACAAAAATATAGTTAAAAACCATGTTAGATGCTCTTTTGCAATTAATATACAATGATATTGACAACTTGGAAGGTTCAGGTGGATGAAAAAGGTATAGAAAGGTGTATGGAAAAGATGCAGATTTGGGACTCAACAGTCATCAAGGGAATACTTCTTTCCCTTCGTCGAGTGCTTATCAGACCTTTTCTCCTCTTTCTAATGCCTGGAACCCCTATCAAGGGCTTTCCTCTTCATTTCATACTTCAGCGGGGGGAACTGGTCTGGGCTTTGGTAAGTCTGCGTTGGGAGGAGGTTCTTCTCCTTTTTCTACGAGTCCTTTTTGGCAACCTGGTGCCTCATCAAATCTAGGGTATTCTTTTCAAAATGTTGGGAATCCATCCCATCAAGGATGGAATCCTCAGGCTCTACCTCGCTTACCTATTCTGGCAACGTTAAACTTGCCAGATCTGTCGAAGTTGACTAATGATCCAATTCGTTATGGTCCGGGGTAGCCTCCGGTTCCCACCAAACTTCCTTCAGACATTCCAAAGTTTGAAGGTAAGAATGGAGAAGATCTGGCTGACCACATTACCACTTTCCATTTATGGTGTTCTTCGAACTCCCTGATCAATGATTCGATTAGGTTGAGATTATTTCAATGCACCCTAACTGGAAACGCTGCCAAATTGTATATCGAGCTAACTGGGGGCAGTTTTGCTACATTTGGAGAACTGGCTATTACATTTTTGAACCATTTTTAGTTGCCCGTCCGATATGATGCTGGGTCTGAACTCCTAGCCAATTTTAAACAGGACGATGCAACCCACATTTCTGATCACATTCAGGAATGGAGGAGAAGGAAGAGGTTGATTAAAGCTCATATTCCAGGTGAATTCCTTTTGGAATGCTTTCTCTAATCCCTGCAGTCAAATATTTCGAAAGATGTATCCCTCTCAAGGGTATTTTCTGAGGAGCAGGCCATTTTTAGGGCCCAGCAGCTAGAGTTGATATATTCTCAGTTTAGGGTCCTTCACAAGTATTTGCCCAATGCTCCTCGCTCCAAATTAGATTTGTCGAAAACTAAGCCCGATCCTCATGGTGACGGACTGATTGGATCGATCAATAGTGGTGCAGCCAGCCTGCTTTCTCAATTGCAGCAGTTGTCTTTACAATCTGCTCCTACTGTTCAGGCTGTGCCTGCTGAGTCATCACCTTCCCAGTCTTTGTCCATAAATGTTGTTGAAGCTTCTGATCCCAAAGGAAATCAACAATCCGATGGGAAGAAGAAGGGACGAAATAACAAGAAGAAGAGCAAGAACGGGAAGGGTAATGCAAACAAAACCAACGAGCATGTTGGTGAGGGTCCAAAGGAGAAAAGGAAAGTGAAGTTTCCATGCAAGTTATGTGCTGGAGACCATCTTACGCACCTTTTCCCCAAAATTTAGGATGTGTAGTGCTTGTTAGCCCAGCATGGTTCTTCTAGTACTCAGGCTATGTTAACAAACCCTTTTCCCCAAGGGCAACAATTATTTGTTGGCGCGAACCAAAATCCTGGGGCTTCCTCTGGGGGCACCCAGGAAGGGGAAATTCCATCAAACATTTTCATGATGAGTGCTCACGCGGATATCACTACGAGATCCCGTGATTATGGCGGAGAAGAGTCTTCGAAAGCTAAGGAAGTCCCTGATGCTACTGAGTCGCTTCACATCACGAAGCCTACTGTTGAGTCTATGCCTCGGATGCCCAAAGCATCTTCTAAGCGATCAACGATTAATCTAAACGCTAGAGATGCCCAGAACTACTCGATTGTGGAAGATCTGGCATAGAGCCCTTGTGCTATGTCAGCTTTAGAGGTACTCCAGTCTTGTCCGGCTCAGCGCAGTACTTTGCTCACTGCCATTGGAGCTATTGATCCAAAAAATTCTCTTCTGATTACTTTTGATATGACTAATTTTAAGAAGAGACTTCCTCATCACATGGCTTTTCATATTAAATCATCGTACCAGAAGTGTAACATCTTTCGGACGGTTGTTGATGAGGGTGCTTCCACATGCGTGATGTCTCTCGCTGTTGGAAGACACTTGGATCTCCCAAAGTTGTTCCATCTAGCACTGTTCTGACTGCGTTCGATGGTCATTCTCACAAACCCCATGGTATTGTCCGAGCTTTGCCCATCTGTGTTGGGGGCAAAACTATCAATATAGAGGTTGAGGTAGTGGATGCAAGCTTGGACTACAACCTTTTGTTGGGGAGAAACTGGATTTATGAGATGGATGCCATTGCATCCTCATTATTTCGCATTATATGTTTCCCCCACGAAGGGAGGATTGTTACAGTGGATCAACTGGACTGTCCTCCTGTAGACCCGAATGCATCTACTGACTGATATATTCCTAAGTTGGATAATTCTAAGGCGCCTGTTGAGAATTTAGGAGTTGGAATGTATTCTTCCTTGATGGGTACTTTCGATATTCCTCCTCCTACGGTTCATATTAATGCTATTTCATCCTCCAAGGCTCCTCTTCGAAGAGAGTTCTTCAGAACTCATTATTTTTCGGACCCTTGGACCTTACCTTCCCCTACCGCCACATTAGCGGAAGGTCAAGTGGGTGGAATGGAATTTCCAATGTCTGCAGCTGAGATTGCTTATCAGTCTATTGTTGACTCTGCAGAATCCATCCCAGCTCCTCTTTCACCAGAAGAGTTGGATGGAGATGTGGCTTCGGCTTGGACACTTAGTTCTTCTTCTGCCCAGGATTGCCTTGATACCACTCTTCCATCTGAAGAGGCCATCCTGGAAGCTATGACTGGTATAGATAGACCGTGGGATGATTTGCATCATCGGTCTTACTTTTTACCTGATTTGAGTGAAGTTGAAACAATTTTTCCAAGTCCTCAGTCTCCTGGTCCTGTTCGCCCAGTCCTGAACCCTTTAGCACCAACACAGGTATATGCTGAAGGGAACATGGCTGTGATTTCTCCAACTATCCCGGTGAACATTTCCAGGGATCCCAATGTTATTGAGAATGTCTTCATCGGAGCTGAATGTTCCCCTGAAGAGATTCAAATTTACACCGATCTCTTTAAAGAGTATAGGGATGTATTCGCTTGGTCTTATGAGGAAATGCCTGGTATAGACCCATCTATTGTCCAGCATGAGATCAAGACTTATGAAAACGCTAAGCCGGTGAGGCAAAAACTTCGTCCGGTCAATCCTAGGAAGGCAGCAGCTATCAAAGCTGAAGTTGAGAAGCTGCTTAAGGTGGGATTCATTTTCCCTGTTCCTTTGACTGAATGGGTTTCAAATCCCATTCCTGTAGATAAAAAGCAAGGAACGATTCAAGTGTGCATTGATTTCAGAGACCTAAATAAAGCATGTCCTAAAGATAATTACCCCACACCATTTATCGATAAGATCATTGACGAGTGTGTCGGTAATGAGATTTTCTCCTTCATGGACGGTTTCTCCGGATATAATCAGATTATTATCCGTCCTGAAGATCAACATAAGACTGCCTTTCTTTGTCCCTGGGGTACTTTTGCATACAAGAAGATGCCTTTTGGTCTTAAAAATGCTGGGGCTACCTTTCAGTGGGCCATGTCATATGCCTTCCACGACATCAAAAATATTATCGAAGCATACTTAGATGATTTAGCTGCTCATTCTCAAAAGAGGATGGATCATCTTGGTCACCTTTGGCAAATATTTGAAAGATGTCGTTTCTATAAGATCAGATTGAATCCGAAAAAGTGCGTTTTCGCGGTTACATCCGGTCGGCTATTGGGATTAATTGTGTCTAGGGAAGGGATAAGGGTAGATTCCTTCAAGGTTGAGGCAATACTTCGGTTGCCTCCCCTGTCCTCAATCCGTCAGCTTCAAAGTCTACAAGGAAAGTCTAATTTTCTTTGGATATTTATCGTAAATTATGCTGAAGTTACAAAGGGATTTATGAGATTGTTGAAGAAAGGAGTTCCTTTTCTTTGGGATGACTACGCTCAATGCTCATTCGATGCTTTGAAAAAATCATTGACCTCTGCTCCTTTATTGAGTCCTCCTGATTATAGCAGGGATTTCCTTTTATATCTGGCAGCAGCAGAATCTACCATTGGTATGGTTCTGGTTCAGGAGGATGATGCTCTTGCAGAGCATGTTATTTACTACCTTAGTTGAGGCTTGGTAGGACCTGAACTCCGGTACACTCCGATAGAAAAGTTAGCTTTAGCAGCAATTCATGCTGTGCAGCGACTCCAACATTACATTATTCTTCGCAAAACTTATTTTTTGGCAGCTGCCAATCCATTTCAGTTTTTCCTCAGTAGGCGAGTGATTGGGGGCAAATATAATAGATGGATTGTGATTTTACAGGAATTTGATCTTGAGTTCATTTCTACCAAGTCCAAGAAATCATTGGTTTTTGCGGAATTGATCTCTGAGTTTCCCTATGGGGAAGAGATGATTTATAATGAATCCTTTCCGGATGAACATTTGTTTCTTATCTCTTCACAGGATCCTTGGTACGGAGATATCATTGTGTATCTCCAGACTGTGAAGTTTCCCTCTACTTTTTCGAAAGATGAGCGTCGTAAGCTGCGTCACTTGGCAGAGAATTATTTGATTATTGGTGATACTTTATACCGTCGAGGGGTTGATTCAATCCTGAGACGTTGTTTAACTCTCGAAGAAGCTGAGGCTGTGTTGAATGATTCCCACAGTGGAGCTTGTGGGTGTCATTTATCTGGGCTTGCTACAGCCCAAAAAATATTGCGTGCTGGGTACTTTTGGCCTTTGATTTTCAAAGATTGTATTGAATCAGTCAAAAAGTGTCATCTGTGTCAAGTCTATACTCAAAAAATGCGCGCTCATCCAGCTCCGCTTTTTCCAGTCATTACTGTCGGTCCCTTTACAAAGTGGGGTATTGATTATACTCTTGTAACCCACCTTCGGCTAAAGGTCACAAGTACATTATTGTAGCAGTAGACTACTTTACGAAGTGGGTCAAGGCTATGCCTACTTTTGGGAATGACGGCGAGACTGCAGCTCTTTTCCTTTTCAACCAGGTTATCGCTCGTTTTGGTATTCCTAGAGAGATTGTCACTGACCATGGCAGTCATTTTCAGAATAGTATGATGGCTGAGTTGGCTCTCAAATTGGGTTTCCGGTAGGAGCATTCATCTCCATATTATCCTCAAGCCAATGGGAAAGTGGAAGTCGTGAATAAATCCTTGAAGAAAATTCTTCAAAGGACAATTGATAAAGCTAGATCCAACTGGCATATTATGCTATATCCTGCACTTTGGGCGTACAGAACGTCAGTGAAAACTGCAACTGGCTATACTCCGTTTCAGCTAGTGCACGGGGTGGAATCTGTATTTCCTATTCAATGTGAGATTCCTTCTCTTAGGTTAGTTGTTGAACTTCTTCCTGACACTTCTAGTCTTGAAGAACGGCTCCTTCATCTGGAACATATCGATGAGCAGCGTTGGGATGCCGCCACGATGAATGAAGCGCATAAAACCGAGTTAAAGTACAGTACGATAAGGCGGTCAAACCCAGGGTTTTTTCGGAAGGTGACCTTGTTTTGGTCTATGCCCAAGAAAAAGATGCCCTGGGGGTAGGAAAGTTTAAGTCTATGTGGTATGGCCCCTTCATCGTTAAAAAAGTCCTTAAGAAAGGAGCGTATACCTTGGTTGATTTTGAAGGAAACGAGTTGCCGGAGCCCCGAAATGGGCTCTATTTGAAGAAGTATTATGCCTAGGCTTTGGCCTGGCATGTTGCTTTTGTATATAGTAGTTTTTGTTTTGTACATATTTGGTTGATTTTCGATCTTTGATGAGTTGGTGATGTTTTTGATCTGCTTTGGCAGGTTGTGTTGGATGTCATGAGTCATTTTGGTTTCGCCGATGGTGCTAGTAGACACACCCGGAACTTAGCTTCCGCGGCTTGGGTGGTTCATTATCCTTCCGGTCAGCTGTTAGTATCAAGAGGGGTCTGCATTGGTCCTGCTTACAATAATATAGTAGAATACACTACAGTTGTTTATCTACTCTCGGAGGCAATATCTTTGGGTGTTGATTCATTGGTAGTTTTCTTGGACTCTTAGCTAGTGGTGTCGCAGTTGAACAATACTTATTGGGTTTGTGACCCATTTTTATTACGGTTGTTCTTGAGGGTACGTTTTTTACAAAGATCATTTCAATTTTTAACTTTCATTCATATTCCTCGAGCTGACAACTGGTTAGCAGACTCATTAGCTAATCAAGCAGTTGATTGGCATATTAATCATTCCATATAATAAAATTTAATCATCAAAAACATCATACATTTGATACATTTATCACATCACATCAAATATCGATGTATATATATCATCAGAGTGTTCAAAAAATTTACAAAAATTTGGATCCATAAGGTCATACAAAACTTGGGCTTATGCTCGATCATGTTCAGTCTCAAAAAGAATATACAGTCATCTAATACATAATATTTCTCTACTCCTGAGGTCCCTGCCCAGAAGTCGTGTTCCTATAGAACGTGACCACGGTGGCAACTCGGCAGAATAATCGTACCCAGTCTCGGGGCACTCCTACCACCCATCTCTGGATGGCTTCCGGCAGGTCTTCCACGGCAGCCATAGGTATTTGGCGGGTTAACCCCTCCAAATTTCTCTGCACAGCCTGGAGGGTCCTATCTGAATCCACTGTATCTGGTTCGCCCCTGTGACGCTTGTGGCATAGGAAACCCTCAGGTCACACTGGTCCAATATCTGTATCATGATCATGTTTACATTTTCAATCATTATGAATCCAATAAAAAACATGTTTATTTTCATTTTTCATACATATTTGAAAAAATCCAAAAAAATTACATAAGTCAAAAAAAATTTGCAAACTTACCGACTGTGCCCCATGCTGTGCCTGGTGGAAGAACTAGATCTGGATCTCCACGAAAGTCCATCCCGGCATAGGGATAGTCGTCCACTGCGATGATTTGTTCTCCCCACCAAAGGAAGAACTCATCATCCCAAGTGGTCCGGGGAACTTCACTTCCCCCTAATCTCTTCATCATGTCCGCCCAACAGGCAATTCTTGGGTCCCGCGGGCTACTGATGGTAGAGATAACTCTGGGTCTCAATGATGGTATCTTCTCAAAGAAGAATGTCATCAAAATAGTACCGTACACAAAGTGTTTGGTCTTTGCTTGGAAGATTGAGGTCAACTGTTGTTTCATGTTCAGTAAAAGGGTTGTGCACCAATCATACACATGAGTCAAGCATTCTACTGCTATGCTCATTTGCGTCCTGGATGCCTGATGTAGGGAGGAAGATCCTGCCACTCTGCCAATGGTGAAAAGGAGGATTTTCATGTGAAAATCCCGTAAATCTTTAATAGCAATCTGAGTTCCAACTTTCTTGGAACCCTCTACGCAATACACGTGGACATAATCTTCCACGGTTAGCCCTCCCAGGGGCTTCCCGTGCAAGTCTACTGGTTCTCCCCTCCGGGAGAGTCCAGTAATAAAGTATATGTCTTTCACTTCAATGCGTACTGGCATATGATCTATCATGAAACAATCTTGGTCTGGTTCCCAATAATTGACAAGCATTTCTAGCAACCAAGCATTGCTTTTCATATTTGGCATTTTGAAAAATTTGAACAATCCGCAATTCCGAAGGATATTTTGCGATGCTCGATCTTGCATGACCTCTTGATCAATTGCGCTATGTTCATGCTCCCTCCATGAGATTTTCATCCTGTCAAATTTCAACAAATCATCCATTAGCCACGCATTTTTTGATTCGGACCTGTGCATATGCGACTTTTTCTATGCACAGTCGCGTGTATACGCGACTTTCCTATTACCAACCCGCGTATGCGCAAGTCCGAGTTTTTTAGCAAGGGTGTTAATGGTGAAATTCACTAAATTTTAAATTCTAAACAGACAAAATGATTTGCAAAGATGATTGAGGAGCCTACCTGACAAATTTGGTGTGATTCGACGGTCGGTTGTTCCTGATTTGATGAAAGAAGTTTTTTGCTCTAGAGCACTTTTTTCCAAATCAGCAATGCAATAATGAACCAAATATGAGGTAATTTCTCTATTTATGCCTAAAAAGTTGAAAATTTTCGCAAAAATTTGTTATGCTCATTTTTTCGATCTATCTTACGCTGCATAACCCGGATGCTTGGAAGTGCCCAGTTTGGTATGTTTTCAGGTACATTTTGACGATTTTGAGATTTTTCCTGTTTTTTATCCATGATTACCGACTCGTCACGGCAGGTATATGATCTTCACTGGCATATAGGTTAGGGAAATCACTTTCCGTTGCATCTTGCATACTAGCCTCCATATTGATCACTTGCCATAGGGTCAATCCCATCAGGTCATGAGTATTACACCCATTTCACTCGCCGATTATTTAATCATGACTTGGTGGTAGAGCCTTCCTTTACATGGGCTTCTTAGTTAGTTCCTCGCTATCACTTGTTGCCCATGCTGCATTTTATGTAGGCTCGGGAGTCCTCTTTAGTCCCACCATGACTTATGTGTTGAAGCTTCATTCTTCTTCTTCCTCACTATCATTTTTTCTGGCTATTACCCTAGAGGCTCCCTGGTGTCGTTAAGTTGTATTACTGCATTGCATATTGGCTACTTGTTTATCCTGGCCTTTAGCTGGCTTCATTTGGACTCAGTGTTTAAGCCAACTTTTGACCTTGACTATTTGTACAAGTTAACCATTGCATGCACTTAGCTATCACGACTTGACACCCTTTTACCCATGGATGGAACGTTCCTTTGAGTATCGCTTACCAGTTTCCGCCACCTTGCATTGAGCATAGGATTGTTCCAATCCCAGGAACTAGTGCATCTGATTTTTGATACTCGTTCTATCCATTGTACCATAGCATTCTTTTATTCTTTTTCAGGCTTATTATATGAAAAAGACAAAAAATCAAATATAACAAAAAGAGCGGGAACGGGATGTATCTTCGTTATTTTGATGGCAGTACAGAGTCAGTTTGTCGCCCTTGAACAAAGCACATATACTTATATATATTTCCTTCATTTAGGATGGTTCTAGTTTGACCTAGGTTCAGCCTTTACCATGTTTCACTTGTCAGTTCTCCCCCGGTTGGTTATCTCTTCCAATCATATGGAGAGTTTGTTTTGCCTCCTGCAAGACAGACTTATACAGTGTCACTTTTTACTGCCATGGTCATCACAGAGTCGTGCTTTTGTTCAAGGGAAGTCTAGCCTGAGTCGGCCATTCTACGGTGTCTCTTGACTCATTATTCAGTCGGCCTTCCCGGTCTTGTCAGTATCATGTTCTATCACATCAGATGTTTTGGTCTTCTGCTCGTGCTAGTTTGAGAAGGTCCCCATTGACTTCTTGCCGGCGGGTTTGTCTCTTATCGACTACGACACATTGCTCTGAGAGCAAACCTAGAGCCGCACCTTGGGCCTATTTCCATCATTGATAGGTGACCTCGTGCTCGGCATTTGATCATCATCATGGGTCTTTGACTAAGTGGTTTCCCCTGTGTTCGACGTCAGCACACATTATCACACTTGGGATTCGTGCAGTACCTTGATTTCCATTTGACCCTATCGGTGGATTTCTCGCCTCTGTGTCAGCTTTCATTATTGGTTGGTTCAGAGGGTTTCTTCCGTGCACTAGCTTCATCTTGTGCATGTCGGAAATGTACTTCGGTTTTGGTTCCATCACTCTACTTCGTCCGATTCCTTCCAAATCTTGGCCTATGGGTTACACTCGCGCTGGACTAATGTGGGATGCCTTAATGCCTTCCTTCCAGCAGATCTTTTCCCATCGACTCCGACTCATTTCTCTGGGAATAAGGTCTAGAGTCTCTTTGTCTCTTATCGACTACGACACATTGCTCTGAGAGCAAACCTAGAGCCGCACCCTGGCCCTATTTCCATCATTGATAGGTGACCTTGTGCTCAGCATTTGATCATCATTATGGGTCTTTGATTGAGTGGTTTCCCCTGTGTTCGACGTCAGCACACATTATCACACTTGGGATTCGTGCAGTACCTTGATTTCCATTTGACCCTATCGGTGGATATCTCGCCTCTGTGTCAACTTTCATTATTGGTTGGTTCAGAGGGTTTCTTCCGTGCGCTAGCTTCATCTTGTGCATGTCGGAAACGTACTTCGGTTTTGGTTCCATCACTCTACTTTGTCCGATTCCTTCCAAATTTTGGCCTGCGGGTTACACTCGCGCTGGACTGATGTGGGATGCCTTAATGCCTTCCTTCCAGCAGATCTTTTCCCATCGACTCCAACTCATTGCTCTAGGAATAAGGTCTAGAGTCTTTTTGTCAGTACCTTAGGGTTTGCAGTCATCAGTGGCAGACTCTTCGCTATCGACAGTGGGGATTCATCATTGCCTCCTGATTGGTAGATTCTTTCAAGTGTTCGAATTCAACTCATTCATTCGCACTTGTTAGATTGTACTGGGGCACCTTGACACTCATTATCATTATCGGTGGGTTGTCTCGCGTTGGTTAACGGTATACATCATTGACCGGTAATCCAACGATTTCTCACATGGTCGACTTCGGCTCATTTATTCCCATTGTGTAGAATTGTGCCATAGTGATCGGTGAAGACCTCGGGTTGCATCAGCATTTCTCGGTTCACTTTTGACAGTCCATTCAGTTTCTGCCAGTGATGCCGTCCACTCTTATATGTTGCAGTTTAGTACAGCAGCATCCTATATGTTGGCTCCCGAGTTGCGTGATAGTACCGTTTGTTCCACCCCTTATGATTTGGTACTTGGAGATTCAGTTACTTATTTGATCAGACATCCAGTTGCAGCATCCTTGATCAACTTTCTATATGTGATACTTGGACATTGATTCAGACTTATACTTCCGGGCCATGCTCAGATGATTCATTGTGTACTTTCAGTTCAGTTATACTTGTATACATGTTGGATCTATTCGGTACTTTCTATATGATGTATTTTTGACTGAGCATGGGTATGCCCACCTCAGCATGAGTTGACTCTCTGTTTTCTTTCATTGGTTTTTGGCAGGCTGAAATCTGGTGAAGTCCTCTCTTGTCCTTGCGAAGTTCTTTCTATGTGCATAATACATTTCGACCATCATGTACCCCTTCTGACCTCATATATTAGGGGGCATCTGTTATAGCATCATTTCTCACCTTCATATGATTCATGATTGCTTTTATGGCTTTGGGCACCCATTCCTACAGACTTGGACAAATTCACTAAAAAATAGTGTAAAAATCCCCATACGCGATTATGCCCAGACTTTTCCACGTGTATACGCGAGTCCACATGCACTTTTCCGTGTATGCCATTAAAATCATTAAAAAATATATAAAAATTCCACCACCCCAGCGCGTGGCCAACTATTTCCAACTGTTGAAACTACTTTGAGGGAGTATAAAAGCACCTCATGTGCATGGCCTAAGGGGGAGAGAGAGAATTATTGATATTATACTCTGTTGGTATTCCCTATCCAAGTCTGAATTCCTGTGCCTCCTGTACTTCCCAGTTCATTACAAGAAACCTTTGTTTCTTGGAGATGCTCATTCCTTTATATGTCATCTCATATGCACCAGTTCGGAAGGAATCTTAGTGAGGCAAGGGTGGGACGGATCTGGACGACGGTCAGCTCGAAGATCGTGGAAGGATTCAGGTGATCTCTCCACTCATTATTTCTGTACATGCTATTTATAATACAGAAGTACCATCTTGTTCCCGAAATATACGTGTTAGTGTCTGCTTGTATACATGAGAATATTGTTATTTAAGCATTCATTATGGTTTATCTAATGTTTGATATGGATTTCAATAACATTTAGAGTAGATATATGATGTACAACCAGTTCTTCGTGCTTGTTTCTTCTTTTCTTTCAGGTTAAGAAGGAAGGAGGGTTGCTGGGGGTTTGGACCCCGCGGGATCTGCTTCAACCGTAGGACCTATGGGTAACTTCCTCGATCTACTCTATTTATTTTTTCATGAACATGTATGGTTGTGTGAGTCCTTCTTAAGTAGCATGCCCTGCTCTATGGAGGTTTAAGCCCAACAAACCTCTAGGGTGATTTTCCCCAAAACACCTTCACCCCTTTGAAACCCTTTCATTTTCAAGACCTTCCACTCAATTAAAGATCACACCCAACCAAACAAAAAAAGCCCTTGTTTTTAATAACTAGCCTAAAATCACATTTTCAAGCCATAAAGATCACATCTTTATGCATTTATAGAGAGATCCCTCTCTATATTCAAGAGGGCTAGATCCTAGAATGCCAAAGTGGTTCATATGTAGGCTCTGCAGCATTTGTATTTTCCAATCTTTCAAACTATGAAGACCTAACATTCTGGCAACCATACTGGGGAGATTCTAAATAAAATCCTTAAAACACAACACTTAGTATTCAGTGCAGTATAGGTAGCTTTCTTCAAGCACTACCAAGCATAATGGTGATCATGATAGGACTTATTTGAATTAGTGACAAACTAAGTAACCCTTAGGATTCTCATAGAGCCTTATCAAACCTTGAAGGAATCAGCCAGCTAAGCCATAAGAGTATACTCTCTTTGTATCATCACCATAGATAAGCGTTGAAATAGATTTTGGACACTCTCATAACCCATAGGACTGAAAAAACTCAAAAAACCCAAAAATATTTCAGATTGGTATTCAAATCAGTAAATGGTGGTGGACCATAAAACATTTTACCTCCAAAAAGCTAAAAATTTCCACTTGGTGATTCCACGATCCTAAACAGACCTAAAGACTCCACTGGGAAACCCATTACTATCATAACATCATAAAATTAGATAAGAAAACTTTAAGGATTAAATTTTCCTTGCTAAAGATCAGTTAGCCTACTAAAGATTATCATATTTGGTTAAAATTTTATTATTATTGGGTCTGAAAACATAGCATAGTGGCTTCTAGAAGAATCCATACTAGAGCCCACCCTAACCCAAATCCACCAGAGATAGTTGATAATCCTGAAAGCATACTTAGGAAGTCTCCTAAGGCTCAAACTTCAACTATTGTTAGGTCACTTCATAGAGCTAAGTCTGTTCCTGAAAACCTTACAGCTCTACTAGATTCACAAGTTGACTTAAGAAACCCATTCAGAACTAGGTCACTTGATGATATAGATCAAAAATACTTTCAGCCTTCACCTTTATCCCAAGATAGTGGTGAAAACACTGGTAGTAGAGAAACTACCCCACCTGATTTTCATTTCCTTCATAATTTTGGTTTCTCTCATCCAAGATTTGCTCAATAGCCTTTTTTTGGTCCATCCACTTCTGTTATCCATACACCCACTATTCAAACCACCCCATTCCATCAACCTCTTCCACCTGTAAACCCCCCCATTTTTCCCACAACCTCCTATCATGGCAACATGGTATGCCCCTCTAGTCATTCCTTTACCTTTAGTCAATCGGCCATAGGAATATCAGTCCAAGATACCATTGTATGATGCCAATGGTGCTACTACTGCTTCACAACATGTGGACAAGATGAATGACTATTTTGACATAAATTAGATTGATGATGAAACTGTCAAACTCAGATTTTTTTCTCAAAGTCTAGGGGGAGAAGCAAGAAAATGGTTTAAAGGCTTAACCCCTAATAGTATTAATGATCTCCAAACCCTCCATCAGTCATTCTTAAACAAGTGGGAAGATATAAAAAAACCCTCTCCAAATACTTTCAGATTACAATAACCTCAAAAGAAACACTGGGGAAAGTGTTCAAAATTGTTGCACTAGATTCAATAGTGTGTATAATGCCCTACCCCTAGAATTGAAACCTTCACAAGGATCAGCTTTAGCCAAGATTTCCGAAGGATTTGATCCTGAAATGGCCTATCAGCTAAGAGAAAAAAATCCCTTGGCTTTGGAAGACATTCAAAAGAGAGCTCTTGCTGTGGAAGTAAATCTAATAGAGAAAAGAGAGAGAATGAGAAATGAGAAGAAAGTATCATTTAGGGAGGAATCTGCACCTTCCACATCTAGTTCAGAAATGGAGAGAATGATGGAAGAAATGATGAAAAAGATGAGAATAATTGAGAGAGCATGAACTAGAGAAAACAAATCAGCTACCCAAAATAGAAATCAATCTCAAAATCAAAATCAGAATTTCAGGAGAAACCAACCTCAAAACAGACTAAGAGACTCTGATCAGGAGATTATACCTCCTTTTCATCAAAACTATGTAAGTGAGGTTGAAGAAAAAATTGAACAAATAGAGCAAGATGACATAAAAATGTTGGGAGTAGACAATGATACTTTTGATGTTCCTCACAATAGGAAACAAGGTTTATACACACCCTATGATGATGGAAGAATGAAGGATGAACATTATTATCAAGAGCTGGAAAATGTCATCATAGAGACTCCAAAAGAATATGACCTTGGGAGTAAAAGAATCAGGAAGCTCCAAAGAACAAAACCTCTGACAATTCTACAAAAAAACACCCCTGTGAGCAAACCTA
Organism: Pinus albicaulis; assembly: GCA_034641835.2. Classification (NCBI taxonomy): domain Eukaryota; kingdom Viridiplantae; phylum Streptophyta; class Pinopsida; order Pinales; family Pinaceae; genus Pinus; species Pinus albicaulis. Next base: position 180,001,702 of record CM076575.1, on the reverse strand, counting down.
AAAACATTAAACAAAAAGATAAAATAGTGGCTGTAAATTCTGATCAAACCAAAGAGAAAGGCACTCAAATTAATGAAAAACAGAGTGCAGACCTTAGTAACATTAGTAATTCAGCTAATGATCCTATCAAAACAATTTTGACCAATATAAATAGAGGAAAACAACAAGCTAATTTTTCTGATAGAGTGGTAATTAACAAGGCTGAAATAAATATTGTAAAAAATCAGATGCCTTTTAGTTTGGAACAGGAAATTGCCAAGATCAAAATCTCTATTCCCCTCACTGAATTATTCACCCAATATGTATATAGATCACAAATTTTGAAAGCCTTCAACATAGGAGAAAATAATGACACTGTCAACCTCAATAATGACCAACTAGAGCTCTTATTTGGTCCTAATATTGAAGGAAAATATCAAGAAGGGCCAGTTCCTCCTTTTTATGTTAGTTTGAAAATTTATGACAAAATTTTACACAATGCTATGCATGATTTAGGGGCCTCTCATAACTTAATTCCCAAAGCATTAATGGAGAGTCTAGGCCTTGAAATCACCAAACCATACAAATATCTATACTCGTTTGACTCTAGTAGAGTGAAAGGTTTAGGTCTGATCAAAGACCTTTGTGTAAACTTAGCTCAAATTTCAGCCAAGTGTTTAGTGATGGATATTGTAGTGGCTGATGTACCCCCAAAGTATGGTATGCTTTTATCAAGATCATGGGGAGCTAAATTACAAGGAACAATGCAAATGGATATGACATATGCTACCATCCCTGTTTTTAATCAAACTAGAAGACTTTATAGGGAATCCCATATGAAATACATGGTCAGTAGCCAAGAGAGACCAGAAAACTCTCCTCTTTATTCTGTGCATATAGGCCTTGACTCATTTATTCTCTTCAATCATGAAAAATTTATTGAGCAAGAAACCTTCACTGACTTAGTAGCCACCCCTCACTATAACATAGTGGCAGACACAGAAAAGGAGGAAGAAAAGACAAAGGTATCAAAACAATTTTCCAAAATAGAAAATCACAGCAAACTAATCACAGGTCTAGAGCTACAAAGTAATCAACCATTGGTTGTCAACTTTGAGAGTCTAGAGAAGAGTCCTCAACATAATTAAGAACATGAGGAACTAAACCAAATTAAACATAGTGTTGACTTACAAAAGCAATCTAAAAGCACAATAGATAAAGAGGATAGTAGTCAAACTAGTCAATCTAAAACTAGTCCTCTTTGGAGTATGAATTTTGATGGGTCTTGCACTAAGAATAATTTCAGAGCAGGCATATGGATACACAACACTGAAAACAATCATGCTGAAGGGAATTCCTACAGGTTTAGTTTTCAATGTACCAATAACATAGCTGAGTATGAAGCTCTCCTTTTAGGCCTACACTTATTGAAGAAATTAGGGGCCAAAAGGATAAAAGTTCAGGTGCATTCAGAGTTGATTATTAGGCGAGTGAATGGGGAATAAGTGCCAAAAACCCTAGACTTAGAGCCTACAGAAATGATGTCATGGACTTATTAAAAACATTTGATGAATTCCAACTTATTTTTGTCCCAAGAAGCCATAATGTCCTTGGCAATGGTTTAGCCTTTGCTGCTAGAACTTGTCTAACACCTTATGAAACCAAGAAATGCACCACCCAAGTCAAATTTAGACTAGTTATCCCAAACAATGAAAAATACTGGAAAGTTTTTGATGGAGATAAACAAATAGAAAACTTCCAGAAGTCCAAAAATGAATTTGAGCCACCAATTTCAGATTCAGATTATGAAAAAGACTGTCTTATTGAAGAAAAACTGCTTGATCAAGAAGTAAAGTCTCCAAATATTGCTAATATAAATCTGTTATCTAATAAAATTGAGCATACAACACAAATTAGTGCAGATTTAGAAAAAGAATACTTAGAAATGCTGTAATCTAACACTCAAAGCTTGCCAAAAGGACTGGTCCCATTAGAAGAATTGTCTAATTTCAACGATGTTGCCAAAAAACCAAAACTGGAACCTGTTGAAACTAAAGTAGAAGAATGTAACATACGGAGTGAAAAAAAACCAAAAATGATCAAACTGTCTAAGACATCGCTAGCTCACATCAAACTGAAATATATTGAGTTGTTTAGAGAATTTTCTGATGTTTTTGCATGGAGCTATGAGGATCTAAAATCATTTGAAACAGAGATAATTTAGCATAAGATACCCCTCAAGGAAACCCAGAAGCCCTATAGAAAAAAATTGCGCAGAATAAACCCTATTCAATTACCCCTGGCTCAGAAAGAAAGTAAGAAAATGTATGATGCTGGAATTATTGTCCCTGTTAGATGCTCATAGTGGGTATCTAATCTTGTGTCAGTTAGGAAGAAAATAGGAGAAATAAGGCTTTGTATTGATTTTAGAAACTTAAACAGAGCCTAATTAAAGGACAACTACCCTTTACCCAATATGGTTCACATTTTAAAAAGGGTGGTTGGTTATAAAAGGATTTCTTTGTTAGATGGCTTCTCAGGTTACAATCAGATTCTTGTACATTCTGATGATCAAATAAAAACAACCTTTACCACACCTTGGGTTACTTTCATGTATGTGAAAATGCCCTTTGGTTTAATGAATGCCGGTGCTACATTTTAGAGATCCATGGATATTGCATTCTCAGAAGAATTAGGCCTCTTCATTATTATTTACCTTGATGATATCACTATTTTTTCCAAAACAGATGAAGAACGCCTAGAACACTTGAGAAAAGTCTTTGAGAAATGCAGAAAATATGGGTTATATTTAAATCCAAAGAAAACAATGTTTAGTCTCCAAGAAGGAAAACTACTTGGACACATCATATCAGAAGAAGGGATAAAGATAGACCCAAAGAGGATTAGTGGTATATTGCAAATCAACCATCCTAGAAACATCAAGGAACTTCAATCTTTCAATGGGAAGATTAATTTCTTGAGAAGGTTCATACCCAATCTAGCTGAACTCGTTAGAAGCATAACAAATATGCTCAAAAAGGAATAAGGAGTTAAATAGACCTTAGAAGAAAAGAAATCATTTGATTTGGTAAAGCAAGCACTAACCAAAACACCAGTTCTCATTAGTCCTGATTTTACAAAGGATTTTTTCATTTTTTCATTTGCATCAGAACACACAGTAGGTGTTGTCCTATTACAGAAAAACTTGAAGGGACAAGAGCAACCAATTGCATTCTTTAGCAAGGCATTAGGAGATGCAGCTATAAAGTACAACATCATGGAAAAACAAGCCTTTGCCTTAGTCAAAGCCTTAAAAGACTTCCGAGTTTACATTTTACATTCCCACATAATTGTTGTTGTGTGGATTAATCCGTCTTGTGGACAAGACCGATCTCCCTAGTACTAAAAGTATCTAGCAACAAACATCCAAATAAACTAATCTTTCTCTAAGCATATATGATCTACGAAAAGCTCTATAGAGGTGTAAAAGACTTACCGTATGTCCAACGCTTGTTTGAAGTCGTTGTTGTCCCTCGTGCACTTGAAGGAGTTTTCCTCATAAACATGCAGTCACAAACAAGAAAAATATTACATAGCACCTGTATATAAATCATCATAAACCATGCTCATCATAGTGATCAAGGAATATATGAAATAAACCATTAACTAACAACTTATTGAGAAAAATGAGTATATTTGTATTAATTTCAAAAGAAGGAAAAACTTACAACCTGAGCCTTGATGTTGCACAGGCCTTCCTGGGGTCCGAAGCAAGAGTATCCTCTACTTTGACAAGGTATACACTCCTCCAACCAAGACGAATAGAGGTATGTAATCTCTCCTCACAAAAGTCTTAGTTAATTGAGTCTGAATCTTAACAACACTTAACCTCAAATATTCTAAAGCTTGAACTCCCCTTGAGGCTACCCAATGCCTCTTTTTATAGTGGAAAAGAGGAGGTTTTATGTTCCAACTATGAAGGGATAGAATTCTCCTTCAAAGGGATAAGCTCCTCACATCAAGGAGTTAGCTCCATAAGGTAAGGGATACATGCACCTCATAAGAGCGGTTCTGCCACCGCAAGATTATTTCTAGAGGCTTCTAGAATTTACTTTTATTGAGCTTTTTTGGAATTTACTCGCGCCTTTTTGATCTTACAAGGGTTAACACCTTTAACACGGATAAATTGCGTTCAGGTATGCAACAAAGCTAAACATTAGGTGCAGGACCGCAGGCAAGATAGAGAGAAAGTACGGCACCAAAGTTTAGGAGATTTTTAGGAACTTTTCTCTGATTTTCAAGGCTTGACATGAGGAACTGGTATGTTAGACTTGCAAAGGGAGAAGTATGAGTAATAATGAGCTCATACACGTAGCAGAATGTTAGGATGACAATTTTCAGTGTAACAGATTTCCCCATAAAGTGCAAAGTCTGGAATAGATGATGCTGAAGTCTGTCATATATGAATAGTGCAATACTTTATCTTTTCAAGGATCATCTTGTGGACACCCCAGTCTGAACCTGTAAAACATTCAATGCAAAATATATATATATCATCGCTAAGGTAGGCATTCCCATACTCAGATCAAAACTAACTAGAAAATAATTCAAACTGTTCTGATACAGGAATGATTTTGAGTACATCATAGTATAGACATGTGTAGACACAATATGGACGCAGCCATATATTTATAAATAGTCCATTGTATAAATGATAACAAAATTCCTTGCAACCTGGATGGTAGAAACTAGATCCAGGGTCTTGATTTCCACATCTTGAACTAGTACGATTCTATCCATGTGAATGAATGTTTCGAAGTCTAACATGGTAGAAACCACTTGATTACCAGTCAATGATGTAAAATTTTAACAAGTGTGAGAGTAACCACAAGTAATGTCAATGGCTCTCAGAGTACTCAGTACAATCCATGAAATGTGAATGAATGAGCTGAAGTCGAACATGTCATGGAATCATTCGATCAAAGGTCAATGATGCAACCTGTCATTGAAGGCGAGAAACCTGCCATTAAGGCATGTATATTTGAAGGTACTAATGATTTCTGGATCAACTTCCTAGATAATGAGTTGTTGTCGATAGAAAGTGATTTGTCGCAGGCAAGCCCACAACACGAAATCATAGATCAAGTTTTGAAAATATATTGGCAAGGACTGACTGAGGGATGGTCAAAAAATGGGTGACAGATATTTTTCATATGAATAGTTTATTTGAATTGTCCTCTTTAACACATAATGACACTGCAGATGGCTTGGTGACAATTGACCCAAAGCTAATACCCAAAAACCGGATGAAGAATTTCAATGAGGTTTGATTAACTGTTAGGCAAAGGATTTCCCAACCCAGGTGAATGAAAGTGTCGTGTTCAAGAGTGGTTAACTGGATTTTCGAAAAATAAAAATACAACAAACAAGTTCATTTTTCTCTCTTTTCCCCCACCATTTCTGGCAAGTACCTCTTTATTTTTGAAAATCATGAGGAGGATAACATTTTATTTTTTATAAGCTCATCCTTTGGATGAGTGCAACTTAGTTTAAGATTCGAACCCTAAGAAGGAGTGGTCCGTTCCTATTTAAAATTGAACAGGTCCTTTACTGTTAAGTTTTAACGAGTCCAGCATAGGAGAAACTCGGTGTTTTTCAATTTAGGGATTCAGAAGAAAAAACTTAGGAAAACTCCATGGGTGTATTTTTTTGTAAATTTAGTCTCTCCAGCCCAAAAAAGGATAAAATAATGCGGGAGAGAACTCTATTGATCGTAGTTAGTCAACGTATACCTTTTTCATAAATAGTCCATTTTAGTCCATAAAAGGGGTAAACTTATACTGAAGGGATGATTATTCATTTACTTTAATGAGTTCGAATAATCAAGTGCTTGGAAATATTTTCATGTTTAGAGAGTCTGAAAAGGGCTTAAAAGAGGACTCCGAGTTTTCGCTTTTTCGTAAAATTTTTGAAAGAGTCCGAAAAAGTGATAAAAGTATGCTCTTTGTTGAAAAACAATCAATTCTCCTAAAAAATCCAATTTCTGCACAAGAACTTGAAACATTACACATACCTATTTAAGATAAGTAAACATGCTTTCAAAAATACCTTTTTAAAGTGAAAAATAAACAAATAAAAAATTCATCTATTCGAAAAAACTTATAAAAAGGAATTTTTCAATCTCATTTTTACCGTTCAAGTTCAAAGTGAAAAGTAGAAGCTTTTGGGTAAAAAAGTTCCTGTGAAGATTCTGGAAAATCCATCCAATGAAATTGAGAACCGTCAGTCCCAGGTAATCCATGACCTCTTAATATTTCATTTCATCCATTTACAATTCATTTTTAGGCTTTAGATTTTATTTTTAAGGGAAAAATATAGTTTAAGAAATCGACCGTGGAGGTCCACAGGTTCCACACATGGGCCCTGCAAAATGGGTCTGCACTTTTCCCACAGAGCGCGTGCGTTCCTACACACTGTGTACAAAGGGAAAGTGCAGTCCCCACATTTTTAAATTTCAAAATAAAATTTCTCATTTGGTGCCCAAAAATTTTCAAATTAGATTGTTCTAACATATCTTTTTATGCATTGTAGGATTAGCAAGATGTTGATTTGGAGAGAACGTGAGCATGAGGATGTGGATGATGCCGCAATTCTCCATTTTCCCACAATGCAAGTATTAAGAGCATGTGGTTTATATAAATTCTGGGCCATTCAGGGCATGAGGGCACAGGTAGACCTCCTGACATGGCTGGTAAACAGGTGGAACGTGCAAGACCAGTGTTTCATTATTGGTGGCCACCGGCTCGAAATTGAGCTGGAGGATATTTATTTTCTGACTGGTTTGTCCAAGAGGGGTGAACAACTTTCCTTGTTTGGGACTAGGCCAGGTAGCCAAACTATTGCTAGTCTTCAACAAGAATTCTGTAATGACCAGGCAGACCCCAGGGACAAATAGATTGATATAAAAACTATCATCCATCCTGAGCTGAAATTTTTTGCGTTTACTGTTACCAAATTGTATGGGAGTGCAGAGCTGCATGTAGCTATCGGTTCCCAGATGCGCATTGCTGTGGACTGTTTTCGAGGCACCATTTTCAACTAGTGCGAAGATGTGTTGGCCAATGTAAACAACCAACTAACTAGAGTGAAAAATGGAAAAATAAATAACTTTGGATATGGATCCATCATGGTCACTTTTTCTCTAGAGAGGATCCCCATGTTAGCTCCACAGAGTATTCCTGTCGATGCCGGTCGACCTCGAGAACCTAGGATGGCTCGTTGGGTTGCATTGATGGCCTGTCATGGTATTGAGGGCGCTGAGATTGTTCGATTTCCTCCTTCATATTTTTGTTGGCTGGACTGCCAAATTTTTGTCATAGAGGACTTTCCATATGTCGGGATAGATTTCCGCAGCAACCGAGAGATGACTCTCCCAGTAGGGGAACAGTGGGATGAAACAGGTAAAATCATTTTCAATAAACTCTAAGTTCTAATTTTTTTTGTATTTTGATCGTCTTGAAAATTAATAACCAAAAGTTTTTGAACGCAGATTTGGGCCCACGACGACCAGCCCATCTCCAGCCTTATGAAAGAAGACAACCAGTTGCAGGCGTACCAGCCCTAACAGGCCAATCAGCAGAAATCCTGTCTAATTTAGAGCATCACCTAGAGCGTCTGACTCTAGATATTCCAGAGACAAACATAGATGAGATTCCACTCAGATTGCAAAGATACGTGATTGGTGTTCCAGGACATTTTAGGAGGTTCCTATGTAGGGTGGCCCGAGCAGTGGTCTCTTATCGTGATCACCATCAGTGATGGGATGATCGTGTTGTAGACTCATATTTTTTGACTTTTTGTGTTACCATTTTTGCCGATCATAAGGTGTTCCCACCTATGATCGAAGACGATGTATATTTTTTGAAAACACTTCTATACTATGATATATCACTATTTATCGACTATCTGTGTACATGTTATGAATGTTGTTTGTTTTACTGTTTTGATTATTTCAAATGTTAATTTATCATACTAGAAAAAACTGCATCTGCTAATGTATTTAAATGTCTTGGAATATGTTGATATTCAATGTAATCAAATTCATGTTCCAAGAGATGAACTCTTAAAAATAACCGTAATAACACTGGATTTCTAATGGCATAAACCCTGTTAAGATGTAATACAACAAGCTCAGAATCCAACCTAACAATCAAACTCTGAATTCCAAACGATATGGATTCAGATAATAACTCAATCACTGCACTATACTCTGTAATGTTATTCATTGTTTGACCAAGGCTTACCCCATGCATGGATACTAACTCATCAGAGGGTGAATAGATAACCCAAGCTGCTGAAGAAATGTTCCGTGTACTACGACAAGCACCATTAGCAAAACCAATGTAGGTTTGAAGAGATGTCGACATCTACAATATCGGGAGTAAAACTCAGATAAGTAGAAATAGTGATAAAAAAACACACTTCTAAACTAGGCACGCTTTTCTAATCTAAGACACACCAGTAGTAAAGAAATATAATCTAATAAAAAATATCCACACCAAGCTTAAGCATAATATCGCTTCAGATAAAGTCCATTTCTGGGTTTATCTAAAGGGACACCATCAAAATCTATCAGCTCATAGGGCCCTTTTGCTAGCTTCCGTTTAACAATTAAAGGGCCATGCCACATGGGCACGAATTTCCCAGCTCATAGATTATCATTGGCTTGATCATAACTAAGACTAGGTCTCCTTCTAAAAAATTTTGAGGGGTAACACTTCTATCATACTGAGCTTTTATTCATTTAACATGAGCCACGTTTGCTATTGCAGCATTTCGTCGATTCTCATCCAGCTAATCCAAGTATAAAAAATGTTTCTCCTCTTCAAACGTAGCTGGGAGTAATTCTATGGCTAATTTCAGTGATGGAATTTCGCATTCAATCGGCAACACAGCTTCCAAACCATAAACGAGTTGAAAGGGAGTGAAACCAATTGATTTTTTTACTGAGGTTCGATATGCCCAAAGTGTTGAAAATAACATGGAATGCCAATTTGTTTTGTCAATACCAATAATTCATCTAATCATGGTGACTAAAACTTTATTTATGGCTTCAACCAGACCATTGGCTTGTGGATAATACAGAGTGGAACTATCGTGGTGTAGGCCAAGTTGATCTATCATTTCAGTCATCATGACATTCCGAAAATGACTTCCATGATTTGTAATAATGGCTTGAGGAAAACTGGACTTAGAAATTATGTTATTAAATACGAAAGTTGTAGCAGTCTTGCCGTCAGCCGAAAATGTAGGCATCGCCTCGGCCCACTTAGTAAAATAATTTAATGCTAAAATAATATACGCATGCCCCCCGACCGAGTGAGGGTTACATGTAATAAAGTCGATACCCCATTTCGTGAAAGGACCAACAGCAATTATGGGGTGAAGAGGAGCGGGTGGCGTGTGCATATTACGATTAAAAAGTTGACAATAGTGGCATTTCCAGACTGCATAAATACAATCTTTGAATAACGACGACCAGAAATAACCAGCGCGCAATATATTTTGGGTTGTGGCATACCAAGACATATGACTGCCACATGCTCTAGAATGGCATTCATTTAAAACCTTTTCAGCTTCTTCATGAATAAGAAAGTGTCGGAAAATATAATCTGCTCCACGAAGATAGAGTGTATCACCAATAATATTGTATTGTTGGGATTGGAAGCATATTTTTCATCGCTGAGATCGTGAGATTTCAGGCCGAAAAGATTGGGTTTGGAGATAAACAATAATATCTCCATACCATGGATCGAGAGTACTGATAAGAAACAGAGATTCGTCCGCAATGGTCTCTTTTGCCATAGTTTTAGTAACAATAGAGGGGAATCACACATCAGTTCTGCAAAGACCAAAGATTTCTTTGCCTTGTATTTCTCAAATTCCAAGTCAAATTCCTGCAAGATGACTATCCATTTGGAATACTTGCCCCCTAGCAATTGTTTGGTCAAAATGTACATCATAGGGTTACAGTAAAAAATTACTGTGGTTTTACGTAATAAGATGTAGTGTCTAAATCTTTGGATAGCTTGAACAGCTACCAAGGCCAATTTCTCCACATGTCTATATTTAATCTTAGTTGGATGCAGATTTCGACTAAGATAGTAAATCACATGTTTAGTTTTAGATTTGTCTTCCTGAACTAAAACCATCCCAATTGTGGAATGAGAGGTGGCAAGGTACAAAATGTAGTCCTGGTTGTAGTTGGGAAGATTCAATAATGGTGCATGGGTCAATGCATTTTTAAGTGCATCAAAATATCGATCAGCGATCTCATCCCAAAAGAATGGAATGTTCTATTTAAGCAACCAGGTAAAACCCTTTGTTAGCTCGACGTAATTAGGAATGAACCGACGTAAAAATTTTTCTTTCCCCTGCAAATTTTGGAGTTGGCATAGAGTTGAAGGAGGAGGTAAATTGACAATAGCTTCGACCTTCAACGGATCAACGTGAATGCCTGCTTTCGAAACAAAAAATCTGAGTAAGCGACCCGATTCTACATAGAAAACACATTTGTGTGGATTCAACCTAATTTGATAATGCCTACATCTCATAAAGATAGCTCGTAAGTGAGTGAGATGGTTAGCCCTACGTGATGAATGAGTAGGTAAATCATCGAGATAAGGCTGCACAATGTGCTTAATGTCATGAAATGTGTAAGACATAGCCCTTTGAAAATTTTCTCCAACGTTCTTTAACCCAAAAGGTAGTTTGCAACCCAAAAGGTAGTTTGCAATAAGAAAATGTACCCCATGGACAAATGAAAGTTGTTTTTTGCTGATCAGCAGGGAATTTGTTTATTTGATTGTAACCAGAAAAACCATCCATAAAGGAAAAAATTTCACTATCGGCACAATCATCGATTATTTGATCGATATAGGGGGTTGGATAATTTTCTTCGGGACAAGCTCGATTAATATCCCTATAATCGATACACACTCATATCGTTCCTTGTTTTTTAGTAACAGGAACAATATTCGATACCCACTCCGTTGAAGGAATTGGATAAATAAAACCCGTGCGAAGTAATTTTTCAACTTCGGCTATGATAGCAGCAACTTTTCTAGGATGTATTTGACGTAAACGTTGATGGACAAGTTTGGCATTCAGGTAAGTCTTGATTTCATGTACAACAATTGACGGATAAATTCCTGGCATTCCTTCATAGGACCAGGCAAACACATCATGGAATTCTTGAAATAGGGCTTTATAAGTTTGAATTTCATCTTTTTTACAACAAGCACCTATATGAATGTTTTCAATTATTCTTGGCTTTACTGAAATGTCAATTGGAATTGTTCAAGAGATATTTTCCAAACTTAACTCAGAATCAGGATTTTGCAATGGATTCTGGGGTTCTTTGACATATTCAGCAGTAAAAATTGAAGTGAAATCATCTTCAAAATGATCCAGCTTAGGTAAAAACGAAGATCGGTGATGTAGATCTTCCTATGGTAAATCTTCAACGAACAAAAATTCACAAATCTGCTCATCAGTATGAACAAGATCAGGAAATGTCATTGTGGCTAAACTGGATATAAAAAGTGATCCCTCATGGATCCCATTCATTGGATCAATTTAGGTTGAAGAGGGGTCAGAAATTGACCATACAACCTGGTATGCAGTTTCAAATGGACTCAAAGGCATCATGTTGGGAAAAATACTGAGACGGGGGGGGTGAATCAGTGTTTAGGGAAAACTAAATTTTTTTACTTTTTCATGCTCTCAAACCCATACGCTACTTTGCTGAAGCCAACTAGCGTATACACGTGGATATCCTTCATAAAACTCGCGTATACACAGAGATCTAATTATGACATTAGTTCTTCACTTATATCATTCCATCATTCATTCATTAGATGTTCTATAAACAGTAAACATGTGCAGTAAGAACAGAATAAACCATCACACATAAGCATCACACATGAACACCAGGATTTTAGGTGGAAACCCAAGTCGGGAGAAAACCACCGCTGCAGTTGCTCAGCCTTCAATATTTTATTATAGAGAAAACATCTTGCAACATATGTGCTGGTTCAGACTCCTACCAGCACGCAGGCACCCACCTGCGCTCGTTTACCAGCCTCTCCTGGAAGGGAGCTCCAACCCCCTGACTCGTTTACCAGCCTCTCCTGGAAGGGAGCTGCGACCCCCCGATCTCGTTTACCAGCCTCACCTGGAAGGGAGCTACGACCCCCTGACTGAAGGCTACAACCCTCAGCACCTCTATGGACCATGTTTCATCAATTTTCACACTGGATCCAAAGCTTCCTTTAGGACACCACTTGCAGGCCACATTTCATCATATTTTCAAACTGGACCCTTTCCATACTTTTAAGCACATTCAACCATGAAACAGATACATATAACTCACTGATAGATATCAGTAAACCAGCAGAACAGATCAGACATTTCTTACCACAGACTTCAGCAAACCCTAGTTTGCATACACGCTTTCCTTTCACTGATGTCGCGTATATACGTGCTTCCATTCACACAAACCAGCGTATACTTCTGTACATATTACAGAACCAATTTCATTGCGCATACACGCTTTCTCTTCAGCGAAGCCACGTATATACGTGCTTCCTCTGTGGCGAACTAGCGTATGATTCTTCAACCATTTCAGAGCTGCATACTTCTTTAGATCAAATATTCAGTTCAGATTCAACCCTTTACTTCAGACAGATGTTTGCCTCATCATAGATCTAATCACTCCATAAACAGATCTAGGAAATACAAGTACATTTCAGATCTAGATCCCATTCTTTATCATCGGTGCATCATAGATTCAGATCTATCATCAAACCTTTACCCTTTCCATACAGATATACTTCACAGAGAAGTATTCATTCAAGCTCAGACATCTTGCTCCCACACTCATGATTTGCACAATGAATTTCTTCTCTTTATATAGGTTTACCTTTTTTCAATACCATGAGCCCCTTTTTCAATACCATGAGCCAAAACAATACCATGAGCCCAAAACTACATTACTTCCGATGGTATTCTTGGACGGGGTCATTTAGACGAATCATTACCCAATACAATGGGTCAATACCATGGTGGTTACCCCTGGTTTTGCAGTTTATGAGCGCTTTTTCCCATACGCGACTTGGCACGTACTTTACCGCGTGCATACGCGACTTCTCCTAGGCAAATCCACGTATGCCTTGAGACATACTCTTTTCACAATAGATTTAGCACATGCTGAATTCCTTTCTTCATTGCCTTCTGTACTCACTGTAGATACATCAGATTTAGTTCATCAAGACATATTCTATCAAGCACAACTTCATCAAGTAATACTCTTTTCAACATCATCAGGTGGGTTGTCATTCAAGAACAACTCTCTACATCATATTGTCAACAAACATCATATCACATCAGATTTACATCATTTACCAAGTCCATCAAGTCAAGAATAACTTCATCAGGTGTATTTCCATCCAGGACAACACATGCCAACAATCTCATGTCTTCATCTTCATTCAGTGGGTTGCCATCAAGGACAACACTCTGCATCATATTGCCAAAAATCTCCCCCTTTGGACTTGATGGCAAGCACGATGGTGTTTGGTTACCACAACAGAGAGGTACATTAAGAATACAAGGACACCATGTCACTCTCTCCATTTTTGACACCATTCTTTCTCTTCATTCAAACACCATGTCACTCTCCCCCTTTGACATCAAGGGAAAAGGGCTGATCAAAACCAACATACTCTCCCCCTTTTCTCCTCATGTGGAAGAAGCGTTCTGCAGATCTGATATATACTGAAGTGACCAAACTCCCCTTGAGTTCATGCTGAATCTTCAAACATATTTTTCAATAAAGTACATGACTCTATGAACTTCCTATCACCGAAGACTCATACTTACATCAAATATCCAACCAAATGGATTTACATATGAGACTCAACTACCCAATCAAGTGGGTTTATAAATTTGACTCAGCTACCCAACCAAGTGGGTTTAAAAAATTGACTAGTCCTTACATGACTGAATATTACAATTTTACATCATGGGTCTCAACAAGACCTTTTCATCAAATTACAAATATGACTATTTATGACCAACACCAGAAAGTCCTCAAGAAAGAGAACATGTATCAGAACCATCATAATGCCAATAATGCATTATACTCAGCAACACTAATGCTCCCCCTGAATCTGTGCATCCAAACATCCTTTCCATATGACTAAGGCTCCCCCTTAGTTTGTGCATCCTGAACACTTTCACCAACAAATCATCAAGGCATCTTTATCAAAACATTTAGAAATAGAATTATGAGAACTGGAACACCACCAGAGATACCAAATAGTATCAGAGATACCAAACAGCACTGCAGCTGTGCTGAAGAGAGCTAACTCCAAATAGAAAAATGTCAGCAATCAGACATACGCGGTTTTCTGTGCATGAACTCGCGTATATACGTGACTGTGTTTCAGGAAACCCGCGTATTCAATACCATATTCTAAATTTATGCAGATTTGTTCCTCTGTGAGAAACAAGACAGTGTTCAGCTTCTTTCTGAGATATTTAAATTCTTCCCTGGACTACAGATAGATAGAACAGTGTAGTTGTGTCTTCAAGCATCATCCAATGGTTGTAGCATAAGTACATTAGTAACCAATCCTTCAAATTCTTTGCAGCATCAATACAATCTTCCCAAGAGAGATTATCATACCAGAACAACATCTTCAAATTTGTGTCAAGCAATCATCCATGTGGTCCAATATCACCATGATCTTTAAGATTTAACATGAAGTACCATATGTAGACAAAAGATCTCAACCATAGTAACAAACTCTGCATGATTTATTTCTGAATCAAACGACTTCCAACTCCTCCATGTGTGAGCACAAAAGATCCTTTTCAGGGATCAAAGTCTCATCATAATAAACCATATACCAAGTCATCATCATTTGAGCATGAGTATCAAAAAAACCAAAGAATAAGCAGTCATATTTCCAACAATGCAATCATTAGTATTCAACCTGCTGCTCCCCCTGAACTAGTGCTCCTCCTTAACTTGTGCAACCTTGAATACCTTTATCAGCAAGTCATCAACAACAATTTCTACATGATCTTTCCTTATCTTCTTTGTAGAAACATATGTGGGAATCATCATGAAATATAGCATGAGAAAACAACATAGACTTGTATTATCAAATATATGAGAGAAGAAAGATAAGACAATGTATCCATGACTTCAAGTGTCATCCAACAGGTGCAGCATCAGAACATCAAGAATCAAGCCTTTAGACCTTTTTGCAGTATCAAAATATTCTTCCCAAGAGGAATTATCATATTTAGAACAACCTCTTCAATAGTCAATCAAGCAGTCAACCATGTGATCTGATATCACCAATATCTTCATGCATTCTACATGCTCTGTCCTCATCTCTGAATCAAAAGACTTCCATCTTATCCATGTGTGAAAACAAAAGATACTCTTCACCAAAAAGCAATCAGGGCTTATCCATAATCTTCAATATAAGAAGCCAAGTATCATATCATAATTTATAACTGAGAAACTAAGTTGATACTGAGTCAATAATACAGTTATTAACAGTCAGACTGATGCTCCCCCTGAACCTCTGCTCCTGATCTTCAGCTGTCATCCCAATTCTCTTATCATAAATGCATACGTGACTGTGTCTACTCAAACTCGCGTGTATACACGACTTTTGTTCATAGAACCCACATATGGAAAGTGAAGCATAGAAATTTTTTTCACATTCCTTCATCTCCCCCTGAACTTGTACTTCTTGTACCAGTCTTCTTCATATCAGATGCTCTGTCAGAAATACATATAACCAGAATAATAAAATCAATCATGAGAGTCATCATACATTGCTCCCCCTGTGACGATACATTACTAAATCTCATAATGTATCCCACATCATTCCTGCAGTCAATCAGAGAAGTAAGCTTCAGAAACGGATGACTGCAGTAGTGTCAAAATTCCCTACGTTTCTGATCGGTCCTCCATCTTTTTCCAGATTTGTTTGAACTTTCTATTTGTGTGCTGGAAGTTATCCAATTTCTTATATCTGTTCAACCTGCATTCTTTTTCTACATGTCCATACTTGTTACAAGAATAACATCTCATGTGTCCAGAGACATAATCATAAGAATCATAATGAGTATTTCTAATCTTCCTCCTTTTACAATCAGCTGCTTTATGTCCATACTTGTTACATGAAAAAAAATATCCCTTGAAGAAATCAGAGTACCTTTCTATGTAGGAACTGTTTGATTGAGGCTGAAATGATCTGCTCCTGCAGTTTGCTGCAACATGCCCATAATTATGACATTTAAAGCATTCAACTTTATTGACTGATTTCCTTTGAGATTTCATCATTGTTGGTTGACCTTTTGTTTCTTTCAACACTTCAGGTTTTGCATTGACATCCTCTGAATTTTTAGCACTTCCTTGTGAGCTAGATTCTCCTTTAACAGTCTCATGGAAACCAAGACCAAGTTTGATAGCAGGAGACCTTTGATTACTCAGAATATTATCCAAAATGTTAGTACTATCTTGAAACCTCAAAAGCTTAACCTTTTCTTCTAATTTACCTTTGAGAATGTTTACCTCAACCTCCAAGGCTTGACATTGCTTCGTCAAGCTTTCTTCTTTCCTTCTTCCATCTTCTACTTGATCCTTCAGATTTAGAATCTCTTCCTTCAACCAATTTTCGTTTTCTTCACATGTTTGTTGCAGCTCTTCATTTTTCTTATTTGATTTTTCCAGATCTTCTTTGAGAGAGATGATTTCTGCTTCAACGCCTTCCTTTTCAAATGGTTGTAGAGGTTCCTCATTCTTCTTACTTGATGCTTCAAGATCTGCTTGCAGAGAGATGATTGCAGCTTCAAGTCCTTCATTCTTCTTGCTTGATTTTTTGAGACTTGCATTTAGATCATTGATTTCTGCTTCTAGTTCTTTAATTCGATTAGATGCATAAGTATGGAACCTTTGATATTTGTTCACCTGTTCATTCAACATTTCTATTTGTTTTTCCATTTGAGAGATCATCTCTTTGTTGATATTTTCTTGCTTCTTAGATGAACTTTGTAGTTCTTCAACTTTAACCTTGATAGCTTCTTCTAGATCCACAACTTTACTTTCACTATCTTCACTATTGTTTGCACCAATAAGAGTATTCCAATGACCCCAATCACTATCTGATTCATCTTCTTCAATTTTTGCTATATAAATTTTCTGAGATATCTTCTTGTTTCGAGTAGCCTTCTTCTTTTGCTTCTTTTCCATGAGTACTTTCAGATCACGGTCAGAATCTTCTTCATCTTCACTAGACACTTCATCATCATCTTCATTTGTACAATAACTCTTCTTCTTTTCAAATTGTTTCCCTTTACCATGTTTCTCTCTATAAGGACATTTAGCAGCATAATGACCAACTTTTCCACACTCAAAACATTTGAAAGGAATCTTACCTTTGAATCTTCCAGTCCCTAGTTGAAGTTTTCTCACGAAATTCGCTTCTTCTTCATCGGATATATAGCTGGATTCTTTGACAACTTCCTTTTCCTTTCCTTTTGCAGATACCTTAAAAGCAGCTTCTCTGATTTGAGAAGGACCTCCTTGTCTCATTTCAAAAGCAGTCAGGATACCATGTAATTGAACAATAGTAAGAGTTTGCAGATCTTGCCTTTCTTCAATAGCTGAAACTTTAGAGTCAAATTTTGCAGTCAAAGATCTTAAGACTTTTTCCACCATAGTAGTGTCGGTTATGGTTTCACCCAGATTTCTCATTCGATTTACAATATCATCTAGATGAAGAAAGAAACTGGCAACACTTTCATCACTATGCATCTTCAAGTTTTCATATTCAATTCTAAGAGTTTGGAGTTTTGCACTTTTTACCTTTGTGTCTCCTTCATAGCTTAGAATGATTTTGTCCCATATTTCTTTTGCTGAATGTAGCTGCATCACTTTAGCAAATTCTGGTTCAGACATGCTTCCTAATAAGACATTTACTGCTTTGGCATTGATTTTATACTTCTTCCTTTCTGCTGCATCAGTAGGAATACTTGCCGGGTATTGATAACCTTCTTCCACGATTGCCCATACATCTGCACCAAGACTTTGCAGATATGCTTTTGTTCGTACCTTCCAAAATATCAGATTGCTTCCATTGAATAGAGGTGGATTTATAGACATTACTCCTTCTTGACTTCCCATTGCGACGGATCTCCTTCAAGCGATCAAGCTTCTGCAGAAGAACCTGCTCTGATACCAATTGTTGGGAAAAATACTGAGGGGGGGGGGGGGTGAATCAGTATTTACTGCATATTCAAATCTTTTTACTTTTTCATTCCTTAAAACCCATACGCTACTTTTCTAAAGCCAAGTAGCGTATACACGCGGATATCCTTCATAAAACTCATGTATACACAGAGATCTAATTATGCCATTAGTTCTTCACTTATATCATTCCATCATTCATTCATTAGATGTTCTATAAACAGTAAACATGTGCAGTAAGAACAGAATAAACCATCACACAAAGCATCACACATGAACACCGGGATTTTTAGGTGGAAACCCAAGTCAGGAGAAAACCACCGCTGCAGTTGCTCAGCCTTCAATATTTTATTATAGAGAAAACATCTTACAACATATGTGCTGGTGCAGACTCCTACCAGCACGCAGGCACCCACCTTCTCTCGTTTACCAGCCTCTCCTGGAAGGGAGCTCCAACCCCCTGACTCGTTTACCAGCCTCTCCTGGAAGGGAGCTACGACCCCCTGATCTCGTTTACCAGCCTCACCTGGAAGGGAGCTACAACCCCCTGACTGAAGGCTACAACCCTCAGCACCTCTATGGACCACGTTTCATTAATTTTCACACTGGATCCAAAGCTTCCTTTAAGACACCACTTGCAAGCCACGTTTCATCATATTTTCAGACTGGACCCACTCTATACATTTAAGCACAGTCAACCATGAAACAGATACATATAACTCACTGACAGATATCAGTAAACCAGTAGAACAGATCAGACATTTCTTACGACATACTTCAGCAAACCTTAGTTTGCATACGCGCTTTCCTTTCTCTGATGTCGCGTATATACGCGCTTCCGTTCACATAAAACAGCGTACACTTCTGTACATATTACAGATCCAATTTCATTGCGCATACGCGCTTTCTCTTCAGCGAAGCCGCGTATATACGTGCTTCCTCTGCGACGAACTAGCGTATGGATCTTCAACCATTACAGAGCTGCATACTTCTTCAGATCAGATATTCAGTTCAGATTCAACCCTTTACTTCAAACAGATGTTCGCCTCACCACAGATCTAATCACTCCATAAACAGATCTAGTAGATACAAATACATTTTAGATCTAGATCCCCTTCTTCATCATTTTCTTCATTGGTGCATCATAGGTTCAGATCTATCATCAAGCCTTTACCCTTTCCATACAGATATACTTCACAGAGAAGTATTCATTCAAGCTCAGACATCTTGCACCCACACTCATGATTTTAACAGTGAATTTCTTCTCCTTATATAGGTTTACCCTTTTTCAATACCATGAGCCCCTTTTTCAATACCATGAGCCCAAAACTACATTACTTCCGATGGTATTCCTGGACGGGGTCATTTAGAAGAATCATTACCCAATACAATAGGTCAATACCATGGTGGTTACCCCTGGTTTTGCAGTTTATGAGCGCTTTTGCCCATACGCGACTTCTCCTAGGCAAATCCACGTATGCCTTGAGACATACTCTTTTCACAATAGATTTAGCACATGCTGAATTCCTTTCTTCATTACCTTCTGTACTCACTGTAGATACATCAGATTTAGTTCATCAAGACATATTCTATCAAGCACAACTTCATCAAGTAATATTCTTTTCACCATCAGCAGGTGGGTTGTCATTCAAGAACAACTCTCTACATCATATTGTCAAGAAACACCATATCACATCAGATTTACATCATTTAACAAGTCCATCAAGTCAAGAATAACTTCATTAGGTGTATTGCCATCAAGGACAACACATGCCAACAATCTCATGTATTCATCTTCATTCAGTGGGTTTCCATCAAGGACAACACTCTGCATCATATTGCCAACACATCATGCCATCAATTGAATCTAACTCGGAGTCAGAAGGTACGACGCAAGGATCATCAAACATAACAGTGGCTGACGAAATCATATGAATAGTTGCGGTAGAAGGCAATATGTTAGGAGGAGGAAAGGAAAAAGTTCCTAGTAAACAAAAATCTTTAATCAAAGCTACTCCAACATTCTTATAAGGGATAGCTGCTTTACCAACGTGCTGGATTGTTTCTGTAGAGGCTGGATCAGAAGAAAAATAAGTTAACTAATCTATTGTAATGATCCTTCCTTGATGTGGAAATTTCATGAGTCGAAAGACCAAAGAAACAACAGCAGTCATAGCATAAGACCAACTGCGACCCAGAAGAAGGTTATAATCTAGAGGGGCATCAACCACTTCCACATCTAGATTTACAATTTTGCCTTCGACCCCTATGGGTCAATCCTGCAAATACCAAAAGGGTGTAAACCTCAACCATCAAAAGCCTTAAGAATTGTCGGAGACTGATTGATTGTAGGAGAACCAAGCGATTTCCAACACTGGATCGACATAATACAGGTTGAATCTCCCTCATCAATCACAGTTCGAAAGATTGGTCTGATTTTTACTAACACTGGAATTTGGAAAGCCATTTGGTGAGGTAGACGAGGCGTATTATTCTCTAAATTAAATATTATAAGGTTGGAATCCTGAACATCTACAGCTCCTATGGAAGACAAAAGTAATTTATGTTGTGCTGGGCATGACTGCAGCACTTCCAAAGCCAACATTGCTGAAGGGGAAATAGATAAATATTCTACAATGTTGTAATTCTGAGCAGCTCTCACATGTGGATTGAAAGCTGATTTATGACGAACACCCTTAGCAAGCGGTTTGATTATTAAGTCTGGATTTTGTTTCTCTATCTGTAGCGGACCAGAAACAGTAGGAGGTGTAGTTGATGTATTTGCATTAGAATATTCTTCTTCTTTACCATCAACAAGATTCTTAGTACGATAATCTTGCGATCGCGTCGCAATCTGTACATGAGACATCATTAAAATAGGTTCTTCTGAGGTATTCGAGGTAGAACCAACCATCTTACTATCTTGAGTTGGAAAAGGATCCTTCAAGACAGCAGGTTGTTACGAACCTTTAACGAATTTTGCAACCTCTGCTCGATGTGGGCATTCCTTAGTAAAATGATCCTCGTCACAAATGTAACATGGATAACAAGGTTTGTGTTTTTTGTCATTGGATTCATTTTTATCAGTTTTCTCTTTTGAATTCTTTTTTATTTTATTATTCCCTTTATTTTTACCACCAATTTTAGATTTGGTCGTAGATGTCTCTACAACATGAATGTCGGCAGAAATTTCGGGGGAAGATTCTCCTTTCGGGGAATCTGTTAAAGTTATAATAGGAGAAGAATTATTTGAATATTTCTTCTTACTTTTATTATTTACTGTACCAATCATACCATCAGCGTCATGAGACCCTGAAGGAGCAGCAGCTATTTGACCTTGTTTTGGAAGGTCGTGGATTTTTTCATGTGAAGTACCTGACTGTGTGTAAACGAGGTCGAGGTACTGAGCTTGAGAAATTAATTTCTCTTCAGTAACAACACCAACCTTAACTACATCTT
The DNA here is from genome assembly GCA_034641835.2 of Pinus albicaulis. Lineage (NCBI taxonomy): Eukaryota > Viridiplantae > Streptophyta > Pinopsida > Pinales > Pinaceae > Pinus > Pinus albicaulis. The sequence goes on along the minus strand of CM076575.1, from coordinate 179,979,930 downwards.
CAGTGATCTTGGGCAACAATGATTTAACAAACCATTATGCCAAAATTTGATCCGGAATGTAAACTTTCACCAAATTACTTCTACGTCGCCATTCATGAATATGATTAGAAATATACGCGGACGTAGATTTTTTTAGTGAATTTAATAGTTACGTGCCATTTTCATATCTAACAGGCAACTAAAAATGAGTCAAGAAGGCAGTTGCTAACTAACTAAAATTATGAAACAAGCCTCGTGGTAACTCGATGTACCATTTGGCTGCAAGACCAGCAAGAGTTATTTGGAAAAGACGTAAGCGAATCAAATCGTCAATGATTGAATTAGACACACACCAGAGGTGATAAGTCATGACGTGATTTGATGGATCCTCTCTTGACTTACCTTCGAATTTGGGTATATCACTTGGAAACTTATGTGGCATTGGCAGCTAGTACGGATAATAGAAAGTTGGATCATTTGTAAGGCGCATCAAATCAATTAAATCCAAAGTTGCAATAAATGGTAACTGACGGTTAGGGTCACGAAAACCTTGAGTAGCCAAAGCAGTTCCAGGAGGAGGATACCCAGGATAACTAGGAATCAGAGTTGCATTAGGAATTGTGTAACCTCCGGGGTAAATAGGATGAACTGGACCAAACTGGGGTTTTTGAGGCTGCTGATAAGTGTAGCCAGAGTACGGTTGATACTGATAATTTGGATTTTTTGAAACGAGACCGAATTGAGGTTGTCCCTGGTATGGTTGATACGTGAATTGCAGTTGACTTGTGACCACCGTACTTGTACCAGCTTGTCCCGCAGGCATCTGAACTGAAGTCTGAACTGAAGGTCCTAACTGGGGTATATAGACTTGAGGGATTTGCATGGATGCAGGGATATAAGAACTTGGAGTTACAGATACTCCAGAAACAAGTGTTACAGGTTGAACAGACGTTGTAGTAGTTGCAACAATTTGAGGCGGAGTCTGAGGTGTACTAGGCGTAGACTGTTGAACAAAACTAGGTGCAAGAGTTTGAATAATAGGCTGTACAGGTTGTTGGGTTGGACCAGAAACCAAAGGCTATCCAGGTTGAAAAGGTAACTGCACATTAGGCTGCATAGGCTATTGATATTGGGATGGATCCCACACCATATTCATTCCGGGGTATTGTCCCGTAGAAGGTTGAACGTAAGGACCATAACCTGGTTGAACGTAGGGTTGATAAGTAAGTGGTAAATTTTCGGCTGCTTGAACAGATGACTGACCAGAAGGCTGTTGGTAACCTTGAATTGGGTACTGAACTTCAGGTTGATAACCTTGAGGCGCGTACTGAAGCTAGGGTTGATAAGGACCTTGAGGAGCATATTGAGCTTGGGGTTGACCCTGGGGTATGTACTGTCCTAAAGGTTGATATCCTTGAGGTATGTAATGTCCTTAAGTTTGTCCCCCAAAATAATATGATTCCACAGTTTTTCCTGGGAAAAAAATACCTTGAGTTTGCCCCCCAAGTGGTAACTGACTTCCTGAAGGTTGCCCCCTAGGCGGTAACTGACTACCTTGAGGTTGCCCCCCAAGTGGTAGCTGATTTCCCTAAGATTTCCCTCCAGGCGGTAACTGACTACCTTGAGGTTGAGGATTCAAAATATTACCAGACATCATAAAGATTTTCTCTACGTTCAATGTTTTAGTTTTAATTCCACTTAAACTAGATGATAACAGGTTTTCAATCGGTTGAGGAGATGCAACCAAGAAAGTACCAAACAAAGCCTGATATCCCGAAGGAACAGAAGGACCACCATGTAAAAATGCTTCTGGTGTTTGGGAAAACATGGATGACTCTCCTGCCATAATGGATGATGGATTGTAGGATGAAATGGAATTCGAGGTGGAGAAAAAGCAAGACCCGAATTCTCTAAAAAATTTGTTAAGGATAGATACAAAGCACTAGTTCGAATAGGGCTGTAGAAAATAGATTCACATTCCCTAAGATTTAAAGACTAAGGGGATTCGGGAAGATATAATTCTTCGTCTGGATTAGTAAGTTCTTCAATAGAAACTATTCCAGATGGAAGATCGTCAGTGACAAAATTTCTTACCCTAGGTGAACCAGGATTGCTAGAAGTTGGTGTAATAAATCCTGAGGATGTTTCCAAAACAGAAGGTTCAGTTTTAGGTTCAGAGATTTTAGGTTCGTCAGCTAATTCACTGGAAGGAGAAATACTACCAGTAACTTCAGAAACCAAAATCGGCTCTTGAATGTGTTCTATTATGGGTATTTGATGATCAGGATGAACCACTACAGATGAAGTTCCAATTTTTGTTGATCTAATCCTACCGCTGCTAGATGATACTAGAGCACGAAGCCCTTCAAGCTGACTTGGTGTATATTCAGGGCGTTTCCCTTGTAGTCTCCGGGATTGTCTCGACAATTCCACCACGATTAAATATTAACTAATCACACACAAATAAAGAAAATTTCAATGAAAACACCTAAAGTCTCTAAAGAAACAAATAGCTGAATCACACGCTTAAAAATATAAGAGTTCAAACCACACACAAACAGTAACTTCCCGTACTGAAAACACTAGTTGGTGATGAAATCTAACTTAGTAGAAATTTAATATAGAAAGGGCGGTTGGAACAGTTACCCTGACAACGTGCTTAATGAAACAGACTGGCACAAGTTTTCTCACATAACCATCTCGTGTGAAGAGAACCCCCCAGAGAGTTCAAGTGAGTCTAGTCGACGTTTTCTCCAGGTACAGTGAGATCTTTCCTTCTCCGTCACCTCAGGAAATAATCTTAAGTTTTTGGACACTAAGGTTACCAACAGTAACAAATATAACTGGAGGAACAGTCTACGATCCGATCCCACGCACAAGGGCAGAGTAACAAAGCTCAATCCCCTTGAAGGTTCCTCGACATGGTTAATCCGAGGTTTACCGACAAGTAACCCCAGGCTCCTCGACAATGCTTAATACAAGATTTACTATTTGTAATGCGTACAAAATATTCTATCTTCCCCAATGAAACAGAATTGATTGTCTCAAAGGTTCGGACATGATCTTGTGATTGACTTCTTTAAGAGAAGCTTCCCAGATTATACAAATTACAATTGGATTTATTTCCTACAGCAAGATTTGTCTACTTTTTTGTTTTACTATCTTGGAGAGTTAATTACTCCCTACTCCAAAATACTAGCCTAAGCTATGTTGGTGATAAGAACCCTAGAAAATAAAAAGATTGCTAAATGAATTTTAATTAAGCGTTACTTTTAGGATCTGTTTCTTAAGTCAATGGGTACGGAAATGAAACTCTGATGGTGTGAAGACTTGACTTCCAAAAACACTAAAAATGAAAATTAAAAATGATAATCAGATCATTTTATTTCAATGAAATTCTAGTTAAGAAAGAGTTGGAGAATGCAATTCTTTTAATAAACAATTCTTTTTTTGAACATAAAGAATAATTGAAAGAAAATATTTTTGTCTTTCTAACAATAACTCAAAATGAGACAAATTATCAAAGTTCACAGGAAAAATCCTTTCACTTTCAAAAACTTGAAGCTACAAAACAAGTTTCCTTCAAAAAAAATCTACAAATTTTAAAAGCACTCAAAACTATGAAACTAATTCTGAGATCTACAAACTTTAACAATCTAATCGAATAAAATCTTTAAGATTTTTTGAGGAATGTTTTACTTAGTTATTCAGCAAACTAAGGATTTATTCGTCCAAAATAACAAATAGATAAAAAACACTCAAACATGTTTTTATAAAAAATGAAATTCAAAAACCTATAACAAAGTTTCTTTTCGAAGATTTGCAAAGAAATAGGTAGCTCTATTTCTCAATAAAGGATGATTTCACAATCAGGTCAAATTCAGCAAAAGACAAAAAGACCAATTTTATCTGAGGTACTTAAAATAGTCAATGCTTCGAATCACTACAAAGACAAAGTGAAAAGTAATCCAAAACACAAAACTTCTAGAAAATCATCAAAACACCAATACTGCTAAGATTTGTTCACAAAAGGCTTTTGACAGAAACAATCATCAATCTAGGTAGAAACCAAAAAATGTAAATCAAAATAAAGATAAACTAAAGAAATAAATCTAGAGTTTTTCAAAATTTTAACAGGGTCCGCAGGCTTCCAGAAGTAACAAGTGCGGTACCGCACTGTTTACTCAAGGAAAAATGTGAAACTGCCCACACTGTGCAAAGAAGGCAAAGTGCGGTCCCAAGAAAAACTAGAGAAAAACATAAAATATCTCAAAATTTTCAAAAACAGAGAAAACCTAAGCTACCCAGGCAGATATTTATCAATCAAAAACCAGGAAAAACGTTTCCTCAAATCAAAGTAAAATAGAACCAAAAACAACAAGTTCTTTCCCCAGTGGAGTCGCCAATTTGTTGTGTGGATTAATCCATCCTGCGGACAAGACCAATCTCCCTAGTACTAAAAGTATCTAGGAACAAACATCCAAATAAACTAATCTTTCTCTAAGAATATATGATCTATGAAAAGCTCTATATAGGTGTAAAAGACTTACCGTATGTCCAGCACTTGTTTGAAGTCGTTGTTGTCCCTCATGCACTTGAAGGAGTTTTCCTCATAAACCTGCAGTCACAAACAAGAAAAATATTACATATCACCTGTATAGAAATCATCATAAACCATGCTTATCATAGTGATCAAGGAATCTATGAAATAAACCATTAACTAACAACTTATTGAGAAAAATGAGTATATTTGTATTAATTTCAAAAGAAGGAAAACCTTACAACTTGAGCCTTGATGTTGCACAGGCCTTCCTGGGGTCCGAAACAGGAGTCTCCTCTACTTTGACAAGCTCTGCACTCCTCCAACCAAGACGAATAGAGGTATTTAATCTCTCCTCACAAAAGTCTTAGTTAACTGAGTCTGAATCTTAACAACATTTAACCTCAAATATTCTAAATCTTGAACACCCCTTGAGGCTACCCAATGCCTCTTTTTATAGTGGAAAAGAGGAGGTTTTCTATTCCAACTATGAATTGATAGAATCCTCCTTCAAATGGATAAGCTCCTCACATCAAGGGGTTAGCTCCATAAGGTAAGGGATACATGCACCTCATAAGAGTGGTTTTGCCACCACAAGATTCTTTCTAGAGGCTTCTAGAATTTACTTTTATTGAGATTTTTTGTAATTTTCTTGCGCCTTTTTGATCTTACATGGGTCTGCACCTTTAACACAGATAAAGTGCATTCAGGTATGCAAGAGAGCTGAACATTAGGTGCGGGACCGCAGGCAAGATAGAGAGAAAGTGCGACACCAAAGTTTAGGAGATTTTTAGGAACTTTTCTCTGATTTTCAAGGCTTGACATGAGGACCTGATATGTTAGACTTGCAAAGGTATAATTATGAGTAATAATGAGATCATACACATAGTATAATGTTAGGCTGACAATTTTCAGTGTAACAATTGCATTTGTGCCAAATTCAGTTGTAAAGGACATTTTAACCCAGGATCCGGATGGCAAAAGAAGAAAGTGGATTGTTGTGATACTTGAATACGATTTAAAAATCAAGCCCACTAAGCTCATAAAAGGCCAAGGACTAGTAATATTAATGGCTGAGTCTAATTTTAAAGCTCTTGATATAAACATGTTAAATGCATTAGATGAACAAGAGGAGTTGTCAACTCCCAATATTGAAGATCATTTTCTTTTTTCATCTTGGTATGCTGATATTTTGTATATCTTGCTCAATTTAAATACACCTCCTAGTTTGTCTAAAATGAAGGCAATATTTTTAAAGTTAAAAGCTGTTAATTACTACATTTTGGAGAAATTTCTATATTGGAAAAATGCTAGTGGATTATTTCTTAAATGTTTTCCTGAGAATGATGCAGATAAGATCAAGCATGAATTACATGAAGGATAATGTGTAGGCCACCTATATTGGAAGACAACTGCTAATAAAATCCTTAGATCTAGTTACTATTGGCCCACCCTCTTTCAAGATGTCAATAAAATGATTATTACCTATCACAAATGCCAAATCTTTGAAGGCAAAAGAAAACTGTTTCCCTTACCCCTACATCCAATCACCCTTGAAGCTCCTTTTCAACAGTGGGGTCTAGAGTTCATTAGGGAAATACATCCAGCCTCATCTGCCCAACATAGATGGATCCTCACCACAACAGACTATTTTAGTAAATGGATAGAAGCCATCCCTTCTAGGCAAGCCACTGACTCTGTCATAATAAAATTCCCTGAAGATCATATCCTATCTAGATTTGGCTATCCTAGGAAGATTATCACTAATAATGCTGCTGCATTTGGATCCAAAAAGATGGTTGAATTATTTCATAAGTATCAGATTTCGTTGGGCCATTCTACTACTTATTACCCTCAAGGTAATGGGTTAGTAGAATCCTCAAACAAGAGTTTGGTGAATATAATCAAGACGTTGCTGGAAGACAATAAAAAATCATGGCACACAAAACTAGTACATGCATTATGGGCTGACAAATTAACACTTAAGAAATCAATTGGAATGTCACCCTACCAGCTAGTTTATGGAGCAGATGAAATTTTTCCAACTAGTCTAGGAGTGCCAGTCATGAAGCTGATCCAAGAAGTACAATCTGAGGATAATGATATGACAAGAAGAATCAATCAGACTATGCATCTTCAACAAACCAGAGAGGAAGTATACAACAGAGCACTACACAAGCAAGAAAATATCAAGAAGTTGTTTGATAAAAGAACAAAATCCAGTGATTTCAGCATTGGTGACAAAGATTTGAAGTGGGATTCCAGGAGAGAAGATAAGGGAAAAAATGGGAAATTATATAACTTATGGTTAGGCCCTTATCTCATTCATTCTACTGCTAGTAACAATGCCTATTTCTTGCAGGAATTGAATGAAACTGAACTTTTTGGGGGTCCTGTCAATAGCAAGATGCTCAAACATTATTTTTCCTAACTGTACCAGTTTGAAGCTTTTTTATTTTCCCTCATTGTAAATATCATATCTATCACTGCTTTCAAAGTTAGAAAAAGAAAAATACAAAAACAATAAAAATAGAAAAGAGGGTAGAATGAAAACAAGAAAGGTACAACCCCATACCAAAAAAGAGAAATAAAATCTGAAAGTGTGCAAGCTCAAAATGCCACTACCAGAAGAAACACTTTCTATTCAATCATATAGTCCAATCATGATTGGATAAGTTTAAATTTACTGCTGATAGTTTAGTGAATTAGATCAGCCAAACAACACAATGTTGGTTTATTAGTAAGGTAGATTAGGATATAAAAATGAAGGTTCAAACAAGCTCAAAGCTTGAAACTATGATATTAATGAAGAACTAGTTCTAAAAAGCTCAAAACTTGAACCAGAAAAGAAAGAGAAGATAGCTCAAACAAAATCAAAACCAAAGCTGAAGAATAATGAAAGATTTTTTTTATTTTCATATCTTAAGCCTTCACTATTTTGCTTTAAAGTTTCTGGAAATTTTAGTCTATGTGTTTGGTCTCAATCTAGTCTCCTAAATTGAGCTCATTTAATTGTCAACCAGGGTTGGTAAACTGCTGAAGTGAAGTGTACTGTATGTACCTAGGTGTTTGTTTCTTAATGCGTTGTGTGTAGTATTTTATCATGTTTTTGGTCTTTTGGTAGTTTTATGTTCACAAGGAAAAATGACTAGAAAGCTAATGGAAAGGAGCTAATGATTAAAAATAGAGTGAAGCCTAATTGGTTGATGACAAATGACAAATGCAAGTGCAATACTGAAACAGAATCAAATCTAAACTATGACTAATAAAAAACAAAGGTTGATAATGACTTTTAAACAAATGATTCAAAACATAAATTCAACTTGTCAAATGCTTTCATCAAAGGTGTTTTGAGAGAGAGCTTGAGACATGGTCAATTAAGTATGCAAATCCTCCTATCTAAACAGTTAAACAACTAACTTATAATGATGCAACATTTTATCCTTGATTAGAGATTTGTTGAAGCATAATTGGAGTAAAACATTGATACCATCATAAGGTCTTTTACTCTAAGGCTAGTTCCTAACTCTATTATGCCACTTAGTTTGTTAACACTACACTTCACTCAAAGGTTAGAGATCTTTAAAATAGTCTTTTGAGGAAATGTTTGTTTGTAAGATGATCAGGAAGTTGCAGAAGTACTTCAGGCCTTAAAATGATATTGTCTTCTATTCATATGGTTATGAATCAATTATGGGTTTTAGAACAAGAAGAGGTTTGTGAATAATGAAGGCTGTTTTGTTAAGTTTAACAACTGAAGTAATCTAATATGCAGTGAATGACAACTGAATGTGGAGTGCCAATGCAATGAGTGAAGCTAAAAACTGTACTTAATATGTAACTAGTCTAAAACAATGTTAAACTACAAGTCATTATCAAACTTAAAGCAAAACAACTGAACATGAGTTAAGTGAAATTAAACTCCGGAGTATCCTAACTATGCTATGCAAACAGAAAGAATGATAGAAATTAAAAACTAAGATATCATGGCTATCTCCCACTCGTCATTATAATATTTTGGACAAGTGTTTAAGAGCAAGGACAGCTATGGTACTTAGTGCAAACACACAAATGAAGCGTTCAGGATCACAATCATGCTTAAAACATTATAAAGATTTCTTGGAAGAGTTTCTTCTTGTGGAAGAGTATTTAGCATAAGTATAACTGTGATGGTGAACAAAAGAGATTACAATTAAATACTACAATACTATAGCCATTTCCCATTCATTTTCATAATATTTTGGAAGAGCTTCTTCTTTTGGAAGAGTTTTTAGAACAAGTTATAACTATAGTAACTAATGAAAACAACTACGAATTCAACTTCAAAAAATGTAAAGGCAGCTAGGATACTTATCTAAATTATGCAAATAAATCCGTGCAAGAGGCAGGGGCCCTCTACCACCTGACGGAATCTAACTCCAAATCAAATCAACGCTTTCAAAACAACACTGTCTGCTTCATTAAAAGAGGAATAACTTGGACAGAGCAATCTATGTCTTCAGAAATGTAGCACAGAATCTAAGAAAAATCTAGAACAAAATCTAGCCTAGCTCTCGGTTTGCCAAGTGTTTATATAACAAATATACATAACAAGACTTGCAACAATTCCAGGAGCATTGTCTTTCCTTATCGAAATCACATTAGGACTCTTGAAGTGGCAACGTAAAAATGAAAAGGACATCTGGACTGAGACAGTCCTAATAGAAGTCTGTCTTCCTAAATGTGTTCCCACGTATCAAAACCATATCCAGAATCCGTTTCTTCCTTCATGGTGAGCAACGAACAATGTAGACATGACGTGTAGCCCATATGTGGTTTTTCTTGAGAGACCACCTCGAACATACCCAAACATGAAGACAGCTGCAGAATTGCCGGTTAGCTACGGAATGTCTGCATTCTGCAATTAGTTCCGGTCAAAATGCTTTACAATGGAAAAAATCACAAAACTTAGCAAGTCAGTCATGTAAATCATTTTAAAAGTAATTTTAATTAAATTCATTGATCAATTGGGTCTAGGATATCAATGGACAAAGGAAAATGAGGTAAAGTAAGATGAAAGGAAGCACAATTTTGAGGCTCAACATACCCCCACTGTTGTCTCCTTTCATGTCCTCATGCAAATTATCCTATAAACTCAGAGGCTTCTGCAAGAACATCTAATCCTCTCCTTCTCCTTTGCCTGGAAGCTAAAGATCTTCTGGGTTTTCTAATGACAAGTTTGAACCTTAGGTTGGTAAGTGCCCTGATTAGCTTCTTGTTCCTCTTCTTCATCTTGTCCTTAGCCTTTTCCACTTTGTCTATATGTAGGGATAAGGTTGAGTTCATATCGGTTTTGAGCTTGACTTGTTCCTTCAAAATTTCATTCTCATTTTTGATGTGTCTATTAAGTATCTCCAGCTCGTACCTATCCCTTCTTAACACATCTATTTCAGACAGTGGAGGACTAGGGGTTCTCTCTCTGCTCTCTAAATCTTTTCTTTCCAAAGTTTCAACATAATCATAAAATTCTTGCTGAGCAGGGTCAATTTCAGGGGTTCCTTCATTAAAATCATCTTCAACATCTTCTTCAATAGATGTTTCCTCATCATCTATATTAATCACCCCTGTTTGTTTGATTTGAGTTTTCCTTAGTTTCCCCTTTAGTCTATGGCTTCTTCTTGGCTGAGAAGATCCCTCTCCTCTCTCTGTGGCAGATTTCCTGATTACCTTCTCTTTCTTAAGTTGTCTCTTTATTTGATTCAACTTCTCTGAGATGATTTCCTCACTACTTTCTTGGACTGTTTTGTCAATTTCAATTTTTGAAGCTCTCCATTTTCTACTTCTCCTTGTAGGCTGTTGTTTAGGTGAGGGTTCTTTTGGCTCTTCAAAATGATTTCTTATCAAGAAATTGTCCCATGTATCATTTTTTTTGGCTAAATGGTGTTCAATTAAAATTTTCACCAAGCCATGATGATATAGAGTTGTCTCTAAAAATTGAACCCTTCTTTGAACACAGGAAGCCATCTTTTTCAAGCTTTGAAGCAAGAAGTAGGGTAGGTTTAAGTCTTCCCCCAGAAAATGCATTATCAGCCTAATGTGATAAACATAAAATGTGCCATATCTACCCTCACATGTATTGAATTTTTGCAGAATAAGTGGTATGTTTCTCCATTTATTTTTCAATGCAGAACTTGGAATTCCTTTCTTAAACACAGTGACATCCATACCTGGTGATTTTAAAATTTGCTTCCACGATTCATGATGGAATTCTCTATTTTTGAACCATCTCTCTCCATTTCTAAGCAATCTCGTAGCTTCTGCAATGAAAACTTCATTGACTGTGAATTTAACATCCCCCACTTCAACTTCAACTCCTTGAAATGATCTTGCAAATGTTTTAGTGACTTATTTGTGGAAGCCATTAAATTTCTCCAAAAATTGTAGCCATCCTATCTGTTGCAACATTTCTTTACATTGAGGGTAGCCTTCTAGGTATTTTGTACCCACTGGTTCAGTTCTTACAATGAAACTCATAATTGCTTCTTCAATGTTCAGATTAATACTTTTTCTACCCTCTGAAACAATAACTTTCACCTTTGAATTGAAATGGCTTCAAGTTCTTAATGACAATGGCTTAAAACTTCGGAATGATATACCTTTGATTGATAGTGACAACAGCTTCAAATTCGGACTGATATGCCTCTGATTGACAATGAAAATAGCTTCAAACTTCGAACTGATATGCCTCTGGTTGACAATGAAAAATGACTTCAAATTTCGAGCTAATATGCCTCTGGTTGATAATGAAACTTTGGATTGATATGCCTCTGGTTGACAATGAAAAATGGCTTCAAATTCCCACACTGCTATACCTCTATCTCTTGGTGGTAAATGACTTCAAATTCTCACGCTTCTATACCTCTGTCTCTTGGTAACAAATGGCTTCAAAATCTTCACTGTTATACCTCTGCGTTTACAGTGATAATTCTCAATCTCTGCCCACAGTGATACTTTGTCTGCCCACGGTAACAAATGGCTTCAAATTCTCACGCTGCTATACCTCTGCGTTTATCCTTTTGCTCTACTCTCGGTGGTAAGGATATCTCTGTTTGCGGAATGAAGTGCCGGCTACAGAATGGAGTGATGGAGGTAGTTACGAAATGAGGTAATGGAGTGAGGTGGAGGAAGCGAATTAATGATTGAAAAGACGGCAGATATTTTTAGAACGAAAAAGAAAATCATCATTGAATGATTTTGTTGGGTGACGTGAAGAATTCAAACACTTCGACCATTTGAACCGCTTAAATGATGTCGGGTATGGAATTTGAAATGAGAGATTTAATCCAAAGTTTGTGGAGGTTTTATTGGTCATGATCAATAAAAATAATTAAAACAACCTTTTCGAACAATTCATAACTAAAACTATGCTAAACTTTATGAAATGCCATTATAATCTAAACTTGTTACCTCTGCTTTTCATTTGATTTTTGTAGTCTTTATCTTCTTTGTTCACCTTTGGAAGAGTCTTCATAATTCTTCTTGATGTTTCTTATTCATGGATATTCTTGATCATTTTGTTGCAATTCTAATGTCTACTGGTTGGTGCCTTCAGGATTTGTAGCTGCAGACTGACTGTCTGGCTGCAGAAAGGCTGATCAGCTGCAGAATGTCTGTTGAGCTACAGAATGTACCTATAGAGTATTTTAATCATGGAATTGAGTGTTTTTGGATATAGGTGAAATGTTATATGATATGAATGGAGATGGATGATGTGTTATGATATGTATGAAGTAGATGATGAAATGAAATGGATTCAGTTTATGAAATGGAGTGGAAAAACATAAGAACTGCCCTGCAATCCATGACATGTTTTATTCATTTACAGCAAGACATCAAACTTTAATTTTTGACATGAAAATGAGATGGATGGAGAATGGAATGGGATGAATGAAATATGGAATGAAGTAGAGCATGAATGAATGAAATGGAATATGGATGGATAAGTGAATGAAGTGAAATGAAATGAGATGGATCATAAGCACTATGGATCTGAACTTATGATTTTGTAACAGCTGCTTGCAAAAACAAAATGGGAAAAGTTAGAGTGTCAGAGAGACTCTGATTTTCACCCTATCTTTTCTGTATAAACACGCCAATCTATGATTGGTTTTCATGTTTATACCTTTATTTTTTTATTTTTATTTATTTTTATTTTTATTTTTATTTTTATTTTTTTTCAAAAGAGAAATACTTCGGAAAATTTAATCAAGTTGATGAAGAAGAAAAATTCTTCTTCATTAACTTCACATCACTACATTCTTGAAACTTCTTGAAAAATTCTTCTCTTGAGAGTGGTTTGTGATACAACTTCAATCTATGACCATTCACAAGAAAAGTGACCTCTTCTTCATCTATAGTTCTGATTTTTACTGCCCCATTGTCAAAAATTTCAACAATTTCATATGGCCCAAGCCAATGTGTCTGAAATTTCCCTTGAAAATCCTTGAATTTTGAATCAAACAAGAGAGCCCAGTCACCTTCTTTGAATTTCTTCTCTTTGATGTACTTTTCATGCCATCTAGCCCTTTGCTGTTGGACTAGACTTGTTTTCTGAACTGCATCTTGTCTGATCTCATCCAATTCATTGATTTGCTCCAGTCTATGCTTTTGTGCCTCCGTTAAATCAAGTCCTAGCTGAACTGCCATTTTGAAAGTTTGAATATGGAACTCTATGGGAAACAAAACTTTCTTTCCATAAACAAGCTCATAAGGAGTATGGCCTGTTGTGTTTCTCCATGTAGTTCTATAGGCCCACAAGGCTTCAGGAAGCCTATCTACCCAATCTCTTCTATGTAGATGAACAGTCTTTGTTAGGATTCCTTCAATGACCTTATTAGTGGATTCCACTTGACCATTTTCTTGTGGATGATAAGGAGTAGATGTTCTGTGTCTGATTTTGTACTTCTCCATCATTTGCTCCACTAGCCTTGATGTAAATTGAGCTCCTTGATCTGTAACAATTTCCCTTGGGACACCAAAACGAGTAAAAATATCCTCAAAAAGAAAAGTAACTACAGATGATTCATTAGCAACAAGTAATGGTTTAGCTTCTACCCACTTAGTAACATAATCGGTGCAAACTAATATATATTTCTTTTGTCTTGATGGAGGACTAATAGGTCCTACAAAATCCAAAGCCCATTTTTCAAAAGGTTCAATATGTGCCTGAGGTTGTAATGGCATCTCACCTGAAGGAGAAGGTTTCCCTACCCTTTGGCAACTGTCACACCTTTTGACATACTCTTTAGCATCTTTAAACAAGGATGGCCAACAATATCCTAAATTAAGGATCTTATAGGCTGTCCTCTTATCTGCAAAGTGTCTGCCACAAGGTTCATCATGACATGCCTTGAGAATCTCAGGCATCTCATCTTCACGAACACACCTTCTAATGATCAAATCTAGACCTGTCTTGTACAACTCATTAGCAACCCATGAATATTTTGCACTATCACAAATGATTTTTCTTTTATCCTTTGCATTCATAATTGAAGGAAATTTTCCTGAAACTAAATAATTAGCAATATCAGCAAACCATGGAGTTTGAGTAGAGATTGCAAAAAGATATTCATCGGGAAATTGATCTTCAACTGGAGTGTCATCTTTGATATTTTGGAGTCTAGATAGGAAATCAGCTACTGTGTTTTGTTTTCCAGGCCTATCTAGAATGGTAATGTTAAATTCTTGTAAGAGCAATAACCATCTTATAACTCTGCCATTAGTGATTGATTTTTTCATTAAGTATCTAATTGCAGAATGATCAGTGTGAACAAAAGTTTCATAGCCTGTTATATAGTGTCTAAATTTGTTTATGGCATGAACAACAGATAAAAACTCTTTTTCAGTTACAGTATAGTTTAACTCTGCAGGAGTCAAATTTTTACTGATATAATAGATGGCATAGGGAATTAAATCTTTTTGTCCCAATACTGCTCCTAGAGCTATATCGGAAGCATCTGTCGAGATATGAAAAGGTAACTTCCAGTTAGGTCCCCTTAATATAGGTGCTTCAGAAATTTTGGTTTTCAGGGTTTCAAAAGGTAACTGGCAATCAGAAGTCCACTTGAATTCACAATCTTTGGTAAGTAATTTGAAGAGTGGAGATGCTATCTTGGTGAAGTTTTCTATAAATCTCCGATAATACCTTGTAAATCCTAGAAAACTTCTAACATCTCTTTGACAACTTGGAATAGATAGGTTAGATATGACTTCAACTTTTGACTCATCAACTCTAATCTCATCCCCTGAAATATGGTGCCCTAAAACAATACCTTCAGTAAACATCATAAAACATTTTTCATGACTAAGTGAAAGGTTTTCTTCTTGACATCTTTTTAAGACTTTTTCCAAGTTTTCTAAAGCCTCTTCAAATGTGTTCCCGTAAACTGTGAAATCATCCATGTACACCTCTACACAGTCATGTATTAGATCCGAAACAATTCCTAATACTGTCCTTTGGAATGTTGCAAGTGCATTGCATAATCCAAATGGCAATACTCGGTAAGCATAGGTACCCCAAGGACAGGTGAATGTGGTTTTGTCTTGGTCTTCAAGTGCTACTTGGATTTGATTGTAACCACTAAACCCATCTAGGAATGAGAAGTACTTTTTTCCAGCTAATGTATCTAATACTTGATCTATGAAAGGTAAGGTAAAATGGTATTTAAGAGTAGCTTTATTTAGTTCTCGGTAGTCAACACACACCCTCCATTTTCCATTTTTCTTTGGCACAATTACCAAAGGAGAAACCCACTGACTATCTGAAATAGGATAGATAAAATTAACATTTAACAATTTTTGCAATTCTTCTTTAACAATTTCCCTAAGATTTGGATTCATCCGTCTTTGAGGCTGTCTGATTGGTTTGCAATTTGCCTCTATATAGATGTGATGAGTACAAGTCTTGGGGCTTATCCCTTTCATGTCAGTATACTCCCATGCATATGCAGAAGAATGTCTCTGTAATACTTTGATTAATTCTTCTTGTTGAGATTTTTCTAGGTTCTTGTTTATGTTCAAAGTTTTTCCTGGAAAAATCTCACTTGTAGAGCTGCCAAATTTATCCATAGAATGAAGAGACATCTGCCTAGATGACAAAAATTCAATATTGGATCCCTCCTGAAATGATTCATGTTTGTGTTCTGGAGAGGATTCAAAGTTTTCTAGAGTATTCAGAATTTGATTATCTTCACTAATTTCTGAAATTGTGAAGAGAGGTTGTAAATCTTCTTCATCCTCTATCCATTGAGTGTCATCTAGATCTGTAATTGTCCTAGTTGGAGGATATAAAGTGAATTTCTTAGTTGAACTACCATCAGAGATATACATATCACCGGATCTACAACTAATAAAAGCATCAGCTGTAGCCAACCAAGGTCTTCCTAATATAACAGGATGTCCTCCTAGATTATTCTTAGGAGTTAGGATCATGAAATCCACAGGATACTCCCAAGAATCTAGGGAAACTGGAATGTCTTCTATTACCCCATTTGGTTTGATCACAGATCTGTCCGCTAATTGTAATAGTGTGGGTGTAAAGAGAAGATTAGGAAGTTTCAGTTTATCCATGATTTGTCTACTCATGATATTGATTGCTGCTCGTAAGTCAATGAGTGTGTTCTGGATTTCAATTCCATTGATGTGAATTTTGAAAACTGGATTTTCTGGGTCAAGATACTTTGGAATAGCAATCTTGCCCATCATAATGTCTACTATTTGTCCTACCAGTTGAATTTTCTTTGTTTCTCTTATTCTTTTTCTTGTTGTCTTCATACTCAACTCCTTTATTGTTTTGGCTAAAATTGGGATTTCTTTGATGGCTTGTAATAATGGAATTTTAATGCAAACATTTCTCAACTCATCTAAGAAATCATAATTAGGCACCATGATTTTTTTTTCTACACCTCTATCAATTTGTAATCTTTCCGGAAAAGGAGGTATAGAAGTAGATGTAGATGGTTGCTCTAATACAGGAGTTGGATTTATTGGATCTTTTTGTTTTAGTTTTTCAGTGTTTGGGTCTTGAAAGGATCTGTCTTCCTCAAGACTTTTATTCACCCGTAAGGAGTCTTCCTCAGAATTATCTTGTTCTTGTATGATCACAGAAGGTTTCCTCTTTTCAAGTATTCTTCCAGACCTCAGTTGAACATCACTAAGGTTTAAAGGAGTAATTAAATAAGTTGGAAATTGTTGGCCTTCTATCATGTATGTATTCTGAGGGTTCTTATTATTGGGGTTTGGTATGGGTTGAGCAGGCAATTGATTTGATTTTTGATGGAATGGTAATGAAAGTGGTTGATTTTGATGTGGTTGGTTTTGATGATGTTGTTGAGGATTTTGTTGAAAATTTTGTTGAAGATTTTGAGGAAAATTTTGTTAAGGATTTTGAGGATAAAAATGTGGGTATGGTGGATAGGATGGTGGATACTGATAGTATGGGGAGTATCTTCCATAGGGACTTTGTGATCCTTGTGCCCAAGCTGGAGATTGATTTTGAAATTGAGGCCAAGGTTGCTGCCAATAATTCCAAGGTGGAGGTTGATTATACATTTGATCATGGAATCCTTGTGTCTGAGGTCCTTGCCAAGACCTTCTAGATACAAAATTGAGAGACTCTGTGGAATCTGTAGGAGTTTCCTCCTGAAAGACATCCTTGAGACCAGGAAGAGAAGGAAAATTCTTGGTCTCATGTTTTTCAGAACAAATGACATAGGTTTCTACAACTTTTACATCCAAAGGACACTCTCTCAAGGCATGTTTCTTTCTACATTTGGGACAAAAGATTG
Organism: Pinus albicaulis; assembly: GCA_034641835.2. Classification (NCBI taxonomy): domain Eukaryota; kingdom Viridiplantae; phylum Streptophyta; class Pinopsida; order Pinales; family Pinaceae; genus Pinus; species Pinus albicaulis. The sequence continues at coordinate 179,962,587 of CM076575.1, read as the reverse complement.
CCAAGGCATCAGATTCAGCCTTTTTCTTGTTTTGTATCTTGAGGGTGTCTATTTGTTCACTAAGACTCCCTAATATGTCAGATTTAAAATCATCAAGCATGTGTCCTATTTATGATCTACTTACTGTCCCAGAAGAAGACTTACTTGCCCTTGCAAGAGCAGGATCTCTTGGACCTTTGACAGTTTTAGATTTCCCTCTTGAAAGGTTGATACATAACTCAGATATTTCAGGTAATGTGAGTTGTGATATATCCCCTTTTCCCATCATGTTAAGGATATCCAACCGTTCATCCCTAATTGTTTTCAACAAAAGAGCTTTTAAGGTGTCTTGATCTAGGTTTTCCATTTTTGCTCTTTTGATATTGTAATTAAATCTCTCCAACAAATCTTCCAGATTTTCATCTTCTTTTTGTAACATCTTGAACACTTCTTCCTTATGATTAACCGGCATACAATAATCCAAATATCTCTCTATAAATGCTTATTTCATGTCTTCCCATGTTCTAATAGAACTGCTGATCAGACTCATAAACCACTTCAATGCTGCTCCCTTCAAAGTTGAAGGAAATAATTTCAATTTTTGAGCATCTTGTAAGTAGTCATAAGTTCTACAAAGCACTTCAAATTCAAATAAGAAGGTTTTAGGATCTTCAGTTTTAAGTCCATAGAAGTTTGGAAGGACAGAGGGTGAAATATTTTTCATGGTTGTATTGGTTTCTTCATCAATTATAGGGAACCCAAAAGAGCTTCCTATTCTACCTCTTCCTCCATCTGCACCTCTACCTCCTTCTCCTCTACCTCCTTCTCCTCTACCTCTACCTCTACCTCTAAATAGTGTGTGTTCTCCATTAAAAACTCCTCCTCCTCCTTCTTCTGCCATGGTTGACTCTCCTGTGGAAGTGGAAAGATTTATGTCCCTACCAGGATTCTTTAGATTTTTTTCTATGACAAGTTCAGTGGATGAAGTGGAAGGTTTCTCTAATGGGATATCTAATTTTAGGTCTTCTAGAAGTCCAGGATCAGTAAAGGATGGAAGATGGGTTTGAGTTGAAGGTGTACTAGCTCTGGATCTAGATGAAACAAGTGGTGTTCTAGAAATCAAACTTTTGCCTCTGCTGCTTATAAATCTTCCCCTTGAATCTCTCTCCCTACGCATAAAATTGTTTTTGGATGCTAAGAAACAAAGGTTACCTAGTTTTCACTTCCCCGGCAACGGCGCCAAAATGTTTGGTCTCAGTCTAGTCTCCTAAATTGAGCTCATTTAATTGTCAACCAAGGTTGGTAAACTGCTGAAGTGAAGTGTACTGTATGTACCTAGGTGTTTGTTTCTTAATGCGTTGTGTGTAGTATTTTATGATGTTTTTGGTCTTTTGGTAGTTTTATGTTCACAAGGAAAAATGACTAGAAAGCTAATGGAAAGGAGCTAATGATTAAAAACAGAGTGAAGCCTAATTGGTTGATGACAAATGACAAATGCAAGTGCAATATTGAAACAGAATCAAATCTAAACTATGACTAAGCAAAAACAAAGCTTGATAATGACTTTTAAACAAATGATTCAAAACATAAATTCAACTTGTCAAATGCTTTCATCAAAGGTGTTTTGAGAGAGAGCTTGAGACGTGGTCAATTAAGTATGCAAATCCTCCTATCTAAACAGTTAAACAACTAACTTATAATGATGCAACATTTTATCCTTGATTAGAGATTTGTTGAAGCATAACTGGAGTAAAACATTGATACCATCATAAGGTCTTTTACTCTAAGGCTAGTTCCTAACTCTATTCTGCCACTTAGTTTGTTAACACTACACTTCACTCAAAGGTTAGAGATCTTTAAAATAGTCTTTTGAGGAAATTTTTGTTTGTAAGATGATCAGGAAGTTGCAGAAGTACTTCAGGCCTTAAAATGATATTGTCTTCTATTCATATGGTTATGAATCAATTATGGGTTTTAGAATAAGAAGGGGTTTGTGAATAATGAAGGCTGTTTTGTTAAGTTTAACAACTGAAGTAATCTAATATGCAGTGAATGACAACTGAATGTGGAGTGCCAATGCAATGAGTGAAGCTAAAAAATGTACTTAAGATATCACTAGTCTAAAACAATGTTAAACTACAAGTCATTATCAAACTTAAAGCAAAACAACTGAACATGAGTTAAGTGCAATTAAACTCTGGAGTATCCTAACTATGCTATGCAAACAGAAAGACTGAAAGCAATTAAAAACTAAGATATCATGGCTATCTCCCACTCATCATTATGATATTTTGGACAAGCGTTTAAGAGCAAGGAAAACTATGGTACTTAGTGCAAACACACAAATGAAGCGTTCAGGATCACAATCATGCTTAAAACATTATAAATATTTCTTGGAAGAGTTTCTTCTTGTGGAAGAGTATTTAGCATAAGTATAACTGTGATGGTGAACAAAAGAGATTACAATTAAATCCTACAATACTATAGCCATTTCCCATTCATTTTCATAATATTTTGGAAGAGCTTCTTCTTTTGGAAGAGTGTTTAGAACGAGTTATAACTATAGTAAAGAATGAAAACAACTACGAATTCAACTTCAAAAAATGTAAAGGCAGCTAGGATATTTATCTAAATTACGCAAATAAATCCGTGCAAGAGGCAGGGGCCCTCTACCACCTGACGGAATCTAACTCCAAATCAAATCAACGCTTTCAAAACAACATTGTCTGCTTCATTAAAAGTGAAATAACTTGAACAGAGCACTCTGCGTCTTCAGAAATGTAGCACACAATCTAAGCAAAATCTAGAACAAAATCTAGCCTAGCTCTCGGTTTCCCAAGTGTTTATATAACAAATATACATAACAAGACTTGCAACAATTCCAGGAGCATTGTCTTTCCTTATCGAAATCACATTAGGACTCTTGAAGTGGCAACGTAAAAATGAAAAGGATATCTGGACTGAGACAATCCTAATAGAAGTCTGCCTTCCTAAATGTGTTCCCACGTATCAAAACCATATCCAGAATCCATTTCTTCCTTCATGGTGAGCAACGAACAATGTAGACATGACGCGGATTATGCCCATATGTGGTTTTTCTTGAGAGGCCACCTGGAACATACCCAAACGTGAAGACAGCTGCAGAATTGTCAGTTAGCTACGGAATGTCTGCATTCTGCAGCTAGTTCCGGTCAAAATGATTTACAATGGCAAAAATCACAAAACTTAGCAAGTCAGTCATGTAAATCATTCTAAAAGTAATTTTAACTAAATTCATTGATCAATTGGGTCTAGGATATCAATGGAAAAAGGAAAATGAGGTAAAGTAAGATGAAAGGAAGCACAATTTTGAGGCTCAACACTATGTACGGCTTGTTTTTATGCCATAGACCACAGCAAGTCAGACTACTTAATCCTGGCTTGGCTATTTTTAAATTTCTGTTTTAGAAAATAGAGAATAAAGATCTGTCAGACAGCCTAATCCTAAAAGATAGTAGTTAGGTAGAGAAACTTATGAGTTCAACTGCTTAATCTGAAATCATGGAGAAATAATAGTAGACTTAGACTAGTTTTGTGTTTTCAATAAAAGAATAAATTGATTGATGAAAAGGTTTGTAAGTCCAATGCACCTTCTGAAGAAAAATTTTAGGAAGTAGGTTGTGTAGGTAGATGTTTGGGAAATATGTTTCTGCTAATATATCAAGTTCTAATTCATTTTTGTTAGCAGCTGATAAAAAGGGATTATCAAACTGTAAGGCACTGATCAGCTTCCAGAGAAAATTGTCTGAAGTTCTTGACACCTTCAAGAAGATGCCATCCCCATGTGGAGCCACTGTTAGCCACCTATTAAAATTTGTCATACCAAATGGTGGCTAAATATTTTTTAGCCTTCAAGAAACAATTCATTTCCAAATTGTGAGTTCTTGAAGTCTTATGATGACCTTTATCCTTGGTGTTAATGTTCACTGCTATTTCATTATTAACCTTCAAGGACCTACTATTTACTAAGAGAAAGACTGCTTAAAAACTCCATTTTTCATCATTACACTTCTCCATTTCCTTCTCCATTTCATCCATAAACCCTTTCATTTTACCTCTCATTGCCTCAAATTCCCCTTTAAAAGCCCTGTGAAATCCCTTTACAAGGTTTAAAACCCTGTCTTTACCCCTATCGGAACCTCCAAATTCCTCAAAAAACCCTTCAAAAATCCTAAAAACCTTCATTTTTTCTATAAGGCCTTAAAGCTCCTTTTCGGCCTTAAGCCCCAACCCCTTTTCCTTATGTGAATCAGACCACGACCGAGCGCTAAGCCTCATCACTCCATCGCAGTCGGCAATCACAAATTTCCTTTATCCTTTCCCTTTTCCTCCTCCAATGTCGATCCCTCGATTTAATCTCAGTCGTCGAATCCACAAGAACCGATGACTAAGATCTCATCGCACTCTGCCCATAGCCCTCCGTCATCACACCTACCGGTTTAATTCTAACCATTGATCTCTCATATTGATCCTACAACCAATGCTTAATCGCACATCGCAAACTCAAACACCCCGGTGCTTTGGCCTCTTTTCTTATCTCCGATGTGATGTAATCCCAGCCATTCATTCCACCAGATCTGACAGTTCGCACTTCATCACATCGCACTCATCCATCACATGATCCTCCACTATCCTGACCTCCGATTTAATCTCCATAGTCAATATCACTTTAGATATGACGGTTCATGATTCGTCTCATCGCAAAAAACCTTTCCCTCTGTTTATTTTACCATTTCTGATGTTATGGTTTAAAAAAAAATCTGGACTGTTGATCTCTGCAGATCAATAGCCATTAGGCCCCCATCCTTCTGCCCATTCACCTGCCTTTTCCTTTATCACTTTCAAAACCTCCGCATTCTCTCTTAATCCTTACCTTCCATCAGAAATATCTGACGATCGAAATTAGACCCGATAACCCAGTTCTGTCGGGGCCTACCATCCACCATATATAAAGCCTACCCAATCTAATTACGACACCTGGCCCCCACTACATTCCACGTCCATGCAACTTTCCCATCGCATTTCTTCTGCATAATTGGATCTGGGTCCTCCGATCCAATAGTTGATAATGCGTATCACAAAATATTTGCGCCTAGAGTTTACCGTTTAAAAATTTTGCGAAATGGGTGGTTTTAGAAATCCACGTGGCAATGAGTGTAGGGAATTGCATTCCAAAAGTGAATACCACCTCTCTCCCATTTCATTTTACGAAAACCATTCCCATTTTTCTGCCATACCACTACCCTTCTCAACGTCATTTTCCCTTTTAATCTCAGTCGTCGATCTCTAAGATCGAACGGCTTGTGTTATATCACAACCCCATTTTTTTTCCCTTCATCTATTCTCCCAAGCGACTTTATCGAAAGATCTTCACTGTTGATTGTCCTAATCCAACGGCTCTTGTTCGTCGTCACACCCAAACTTCCATTTGCACCTGCTTAGCTGCTCTGTCAGGGTTTTTCTCCCTTTTTTCTGCTGCATCCAAATTTTTTCCTCACTGCTCGTCCACCCTCATGAGCCTTTGAAGCAGTCTTTACCATATCCGTAGGGTTTCTTAAAAATTTGTTGTGTTTTTTGTAGGTTTTAATGGTGTTTGTTCTGAGAATTTCCACAGTCAGAGTCAGGTGACATTTTTGGCTTAGAATGACGATGCTGTGGTTTTTATCAAAGAATAAAAGGAGCTTCAAGCTTTGAAATCCAAGATTACATCAATTGGATCATGATCCAGGTTTAACAGAGACCCTCCAATAGCAGAAAGCCACCTATATAAAAAAACAAATAAAGTGTATCAGAGTGAAGAAATTAACAATAAAGGGTGATTAAAGCCCAAGCTTGAAGATCAAAGTTTTTAATCCACAGTTTAAAGAGATAAAGACAGTGTTAAAAAGAAAAGACCTGAAGACGAAGATTATGGCTTAATCAAGCCTTAACACAGATCCAAAGATAAATCACTGTGTTTATGAAACAGAGAAATATCAATAAAAGAAGCCTCAAATGCCACATCATAGGGGTTAATTTAATCCCCAACCTACCAAAAGTGCCACCTACAGTCTCAATAAATCAAAAGAAGGCATAGTAATTGCCTTAGTCAGTGATATTTTGTTAATGATAGCCAGAGTTATTTCTAGTTTGTCTGAAAGAGTTTCAAGTCAACAAAATTTGCGAAGTAGTTAAAAATTAAATGAAAACCAATTAATACATGGAAAAAATCAGAGCTCTCCTCTATTGAGCCCCTCAAAGGTAGAGAAGCATTAACTTGTATTAATTGAACCTAGATATCCTTCCTTTCATTCCACCTCCTAATTTTCTTATAAAATCTCCTTGAGGAGCACATTTTTGGTGGTTGGACTTTGATGTAATACTTGCTGCTTGGAAATTTCTACATGTAAATAGTTCTTAGAGGCTGTTGAAGCTCTGTTTGTAATCAAAGAAGTTAGGCTGAGAAGAGAAGTTGTTGTTGTACTGAAACATTGGACTTGAAGTATGTAACTGGATTGACATCAATATACAAGCTGATTCATGGGATCCTAGTCTATATCATTGGTGATGTACCTCTCATTGTACTTGCTTTCCTTCTTATGTTTTCCATAAAATTTTCCATTTTTCTCTGATAAATAACAACAAATATAGAGCTAGGATTTACTCTTAAAAGTACATTACTCTCACTGATAAGCTTTATCTTTATGTTTTCCTCCAATTGTGTATTTAAGAACGATTTAATACAGTCCAAACAATCAAGGAATGTTGGTGAGCCCATGTCTTACTGTTTAAACTTTAAACATTGTTCTTGAATGATATTTTCATTACATTATAAGTAGAGTTAAACTAGAAAATTTTATGGTTTTCCTTGTCTTCTAGTTCTTTCTCCAAAGGTTGTTTGGAATTTTCCTTAAGAGTATGCTGAAAGCAAGTCTAGATTTTAATGATATCTTACTTGATCTTAAGATACACTTTGTTTTCTTATATGTTTTCATCCTTTCTAAAAGTATTCATGTGGATTACTGGATTGTTTGTCTGATAAGTTAGCTTTAATACAAGCTTGTCCAAAAAAGTCTATTGTTAGCCATGTCCTTTGGTTGGTTTCAAACAGTTACATAAAAAGGCTTTTCTTGTTTGGAAAGTTGATAAATCCTTTTTGAAATTATTGGCTTTTTCCACTTTCACAACACTTTTAATGTTCCATTCCATCATTTAATCTAAAATATCCTTTGTTATAGATGACTTGCCCCATGGACCACTCTTGAAAATTGTTGTAGAATTAAAACCTTTTGTGACTCCATAGCCCAATGGATTAAGTGTTGTTTCATACATATCCTATCAGTTGAACCTTGTTTTGATTATTCACACCTTCACCCCTTTGAAACCCTTTCATTTTCAGGACCTTCCACTCAATTAAAAATCTCACTCAACCAAACAAACAAAACCCTTGTTTTTAATAACTAGCCTAAAATCACATTTTTAAGCCATAAAGATCACATATTTATGCACTTATAGAGATATCCCTCTCTGGATTCAGGAGGGCTAGATCCTAGAATCCCAAAGTGGTTCATATGTAGGGTCTGCAGCATTTGTATTTGCAAATATTTCAAACTACAGAGACCTAACACTCTAGTCACCCCATATTCCATTCAGATGAAGACATTATGGAAGCCATTATCGACCCTGACTTTCCATGGGATGATATGCACCACCATGCGTACCTCCTCCCACAGTAGTCCCATGACCAATATGTTCTGGAAACTAAATACTTCATTCCCAATGAAGTCAATTGGTTTAGAAATCCCATCCCTGTACCTGATTCTTTCGAAGAAGGAAATAGGGAAAATATCTCTCTATAACATTCCAAAATTTTCATGCAACAAATTCTAATATTAATTTTTGTTGATTTCACTTAGGAGATGAATAAATGGGTAAGGAGGCCCATGCATATTAAAAATATGAATAAAATAACTCTTAATGTGAAAAGGGATCAACATAAAATTTGTATTTCACACCATCATGTGTGAACAGGGACTTTTGCATGTGGACAAGGCCAAGTTTGACCAAGTCAATAGCGTTGGGATAGGAGGTGGAGATCATCTTGTGAAACAACACAGAGATAGTGGGAGGAAGATTCCTTGGTGGAGGAAACCCTAATGAGTGGGGCCCAAGGCAAGAAGGCTCACACATGTATAAATGGCGGGAAAGGCAACCATAGTTAGAAATCTTATGAATGATATTTTATTTGTCTTCTTAGACTATTTTGCATTCTCTTGTTGTTTAGCAGAGTTGTTGTGTTGCTTAGCACAAGGTATTCCTATTTAGGAATTCCTTCTCCTTTCTTCAGAGGCCTCTTAAAAGGGTTTTTACTGATTTTCCTCACATCTAGGCTTGAAGCCAAGCATCCTCCTTCAACTAGAATGTTATTTCTACAGTAGTATAGTATTGTGTTGCGGGGTGTTGCAGTGAGGGTTCACAACACCACTTCCTGCACTCGTTTTTCAAAGGAGGGAGCCTCCATTCCTTTGGGAGATCAGTAAGGAAGGCTCAAGAGAATATTTACATATCTTGGCACTTGGCCAAAGCACTTCCATCATCTACAGTGCAGTCCCTTACAAGAACTGCGTCATTTATTTCAGAGTTGCAATGTGAGGGTCAATCCCCTCAATCTTGAGTTTCTTTCTTAGGGAAAAGGCCAACCTTTCTCCCTGAAGGCTTGTAAGAAGGATTTCCCTTCATCTCTTGTATTATTTAGCTGTATTTATAAAAAGCTTCAGTTAGACTGTATTTTTCAGATCCAAATCTACAGATCTAACATTTTGTACATTGTGCTTTCATGAAACCCTTACCGGGTTATCTTCTTGAAGTGTAAAAGGGGCTAGATCCCTATTTTTATTCATGTTTTTAGAAATAAAACTCTAGATATGACATTTTAAGCATATTGTATCAGAAACCATATTTAAATGACGCTATGCATGCTTCAAAATTTTCTGTTTAGTCAAGTCATGTGATTTCAGTGTTTTTAAGCCATATCGGGACTGAGAGATCTATTTAAACAAGAAAAAGAGATTTGTTTCTAAATATTTTATGGGTGTGAGTCCCATATTACATAATATAAGGTATTCTAGTGTTATTTCTCCTTTTTATAATGTAATTCTCTAAGAATAACATTTTTAGGGCTCATATTGCTTCTTTTCCCCACCTTTTGCTGATATAATGGATCAGATTTCTTGTTGCTATACATGTAATTGATGGCTATGTGTTTTATAAATATTTTATGAGTTTCTTATCATTTCTACTGTAGTATTGTGCTTATGCATTACTGCATTCCCATTTTGGGATATTAGAGTGGTATCAGAGCATAGTCTTGGCTCAGCCTGTGAGTTTAAGCCATTGTAAGAAGATAAAGAGAAGAAGCAGATCAGAATGATGGAAATAATGAGCTTTATCTCATCACTTTTTAGATCCTGGAAGAAACTCTCTAAGGAGGTTAAGAAGAATAAATTCAAGGAAACTTCTAGAGGGTTTCAAGAAGAGGAAGGGCCATGCACTTCCTATTCTCAAAGAGGAGAAGACATGAAACATGAAGGACACTTGGAATCTGAAATTCCAAGTGAATTCCTTGATGAATACAAAGCTAAACCTAGAGCTTTCAAGGAGACTCTAGATTCACCACATTTCATTCAGCTGGAGGAAGAAAGAAGACCCTACAACTATGGGATTATGAGAGGCAATAGATTCCTATTGTCCACTTTTAGTGGATCACTCACATGTGCATTAAAGGCTTGGGTGATGAAGCCAGAGGTTTTCTTCCTACTACATCTATTAGTAGAGAGAGAGGTTGTAGAAATTGCAGTGCTACACCTTGAAGGTGAAGCATATACTTGGTGGCTCAGCCATTTGATCCATGCAAGATTGTCAACTCTTGGGTAGTTCTCTCAAAGGTTAATCAAGAAATTTGGAAAAAGGGAGGAGAATCCCTCACCACCAGTAGAAGAGGCATGTACTATCACTTTTGTAACCATGGAGGAGCAACCTTCATCTTCAGTAGTTTGGGAAGCCAACACTTATGAGGAAGGAACTCTTGCAGTCATACAAGATGCTTCCAAATTTCAACAAGGTATGCTTAAATTTCCATCTCTTGTCATTTCAATGAATCTTATGGAGGTATCTACATCATTGTATACTATTGATTAGAGAAACATAGTTTCACTATGTTGTACAAGAGAAATAATGAAGAAAAGAGGACCCATTCCTTATGGGGGCATTCAAATGGTAGATTCATTCATGAAGCAATAGAGAAAGAAGTGATAGATGGTAGACATCTTGAAGTGAGAAACATTTTCTCCTTTCTAGCTGACCCTTTATCAATGAGCATTCCCCAGCTCAAAGAGAAACTTCTACCTGCATCAGATCCATAACCTTATTGTTTTTGGAAGGCCATTGATGAGGAGAAGGTCTCATGGAGAGATCTCAATGAAGGTGCACTTCAACACATCATGGACTGCAAAGATATTCAACAGTTTGACAAGGTTTTTCCCTCATCATGCTTGGATCTATGTGGATTCAAGAGGGACATTGATGAGAGGTATTATCTAGAAGATCTCCAAGGAGTTTCATTTCAACATCCCATGAATTGCAAGAGGATAAGTTTGATTTTGGAGGATTGTAGTCTTCCTTAGGAGAGTGCTAAGGAACAACATGATGGGAGGCACCTACATGTGGATGGATGGGTCTGGATGATGAGCAAGAAGCTAGAAAGCTACTTGAAAATATATGATATTGGGCAGCAGGAGGCTTGGCTATGTTGGCTATTCTTGAAAGAGTTTGGCCATCATCCTCTTTCTAGGGGTATGTGGGGGAAGAAAGGGTGGTATGATAGTTGCATCATTGGGAAGAAATAAGTATGGAAAAATTGTGTTGATATGAAATTCTTGATATCAATCACCATGTTATCACCACATGATTTGTATGATGGAGGTATGAGGAGGCAACAAAAAATTTTGTTTCTTTGGTTGTTCTTGGGAGAGCAAGGGCATATTTTATCTCACGCTTTGCATGATGTTGCAGGAGTAGGAGATGGAACTATCATGGTGCAAAGGGGCTACTCCTTGGCCTTAGATGTTAAAGAGGTACTTCCACTTTGGGAGGAATTTCTTATGTGTAGCAGCATTATGGGAGATGTCTTTGACAATATGCATGTCAAAGAAAGGAGATATGAGTTTGCAGGAGCCTATTTTCATAGGCCAACAACGCTATCACTTGGGAGCTTGGGGTTATTGAGGGAGTGTCCCCCAGATAAGTTCACAATTGATGCACTTGGTGAACAAGGAGGAGGTGAGACAGATGGATTAGTGGATGGAAACATCTATTACATTGATATGATCTTCTTAAATTGGATTTCTAAGCATAAGAAGGGTGATCTTCCAGCAGCATATGATTCATTCCTCTTCATGGGAGCATGTCATATGGGAGTCTTGTTTATGGATCCCATCATCATATTACCTTCAATACATGGTGAGAATCTTCATTTTTCATTTATTGATTGTCTAAAATAGTATTTGCATACTCTTACCATTTCTATTCAGTGCATTGCTCTACAATAGGGCAAACTTTTCATTGAGCTCCATGGTCAACATTGGGCCAAATTGTATGATGGAGAAAACCATATTTTATATGGAATTGGGCAAGTGTTTTATCCTTTCATATATGTTCATATAATGGACCCAACCATTTATTCATTAGTAGACATGATGACATACATAATTAACCATGTATCAAGAAACAACTTACCATTTTATTTTCTGAAGCAACAGTTTGGAAAACTGCATTGTAACTACATGGGAAAATGTTGGTACCTTCCTGCACCTCATCAAACCTTCAGTATTTCCCTCATTTTGATGCTGATAATGATTTAAATTTCTGATATTGATCTTATTTGTATTGGAAGCACGATTAGGAGAGAGACACATGGGTTGGATGTGTACTTTTGGGAAGAGGATTCCCACACTTTATGCATTGCATGTTCTAATGGGAGCATAGGAGGAGATATGGCCACCACAACCAAACACTTGTTTCTTTTTGAGGTGGGCCATGCGATTTATGGGATGCCATATGGTGATGATTTCCTATCCATCACATATGGAATTATTTGGGCCAGCTTGATTCACAACATTGGAGAGGAGGTCTTCGGAAATCTAGTCTTCATCTTTCCGCTTGAGGGAAATTGTATTGCAACCCAAGATCAATATATTCTCTATACTTATCATAAGTGGAGAGGGAGACAACGTGGGGTAGGCTACTTTGTCAACCATGTTCATATTTTTAGCCCACCTACTTTGCAAGAGCTAAAGGTGGAGGAACATTTTCAGGAGTTGCCATGTTGGGAGGTGACTCATTTTGTATGGATGATTTCTTGGAGATGGAGAATACACATGGGAAGGATGTTTCCCAATATATTTTAGACTCCATGCCTTGAGAGGACCTCTTGATAGCACCTTATTGCCTTCTTGAGTACTTTACTTATTCATGATGATAGCCAATTGGATAGCTTGCAAGCTTGGGAAGGGCAATATGGAGATTCATTGATGAGACAAAATCTCATTCCTTGGAGGAGTTCATAATATGAGGATGCTACAGTAGGAGGAGAGGAGACTCTTCGGTTCTATCCATATTTGCTTGAGGACAAGAAAAATTTGGGAGGGGAGGACTGTAATATTCCAAAATTTGCATGTAGCAAATTGGAATATTAAATTTTGTTAATTTCACTTAGGAGATGAATAAATGGGTAAGGAGGCCCATGCATAGTAAAAATCTGAATAAAATACCTCTTAATGTGAAAAGGGATCAACATAAAAGTTGGATTTCACACCATCATCTATGAACAGGGAATTTTACATGTGGACAAGGTCAAGTTTGACCAAGTCAACAACGTTGGGATAGGAGGTGGAGATCATATTGTGAAACAACATAGAGATAGTGGGAGGAAGATTCCTTGGTGGAGGAAACTCTAATGAGTGGGGCCCAAGGCAAGAAGGTTCACACATGTATAAAATGAGGGAAAGGCAACCATAGTAAGACATCTTATGAATGATATTTGATTTTTCTTCTTAGACTATTTTGAATTCTCTTGTTGTTTAGCAGAGTTGTTGTGATGCTTAGCACAAGGTATTCATGTTTAGGAATTCCTTCTCCTTTATTGAGAGGCCTCTTGAAGGATTTTGTATTGATTTTCCTCACATCTAGGCTTGAGGCCAAGCATCCTCCTTCAACTACAACGTTATTTCTGTAGTAGTATTACGTTTTGTTGCAGGGTGTTGCAGTGAGGGTTCACAACACCACTTCCTGAACTCATTTTTCAAAGGAGGGAGCCTACATTCCTTTGGGAGATCAGCAAGGAAGGATCAGGAGAAAATTTTCATATCTTGGCACTTCACCAAATCACTTCCATCATCTACAGTGCAGTCCCTTACAGGAACTGCGTCATTTCTTGCAGAGTTGCAGTGTGAGGTTCAATCCCCTCAATCTTGAGTTGCTTTCATAGGGAAAAGGCCAACATTTCTCCCTCAAGACTTGTAAGAAGGATTTCCCTTGATCTCTTGTATTATTCAGCTATATGTATACAAAGATTTAGTTAGACTGCATTTTTCAGATCCAGATCTGCATATCTAACATTTTTTACATTGTGTTTTCATGAAACCCTTGCCAAGTTATCTTCTTGAAGTGTAAAAGGGGATAGATCCCTATTTTTCTTCATGTTTTGAGAAATAAAAATCAAGATCTGATATTTGTAGCATATTGTATCAGAAACCCTCTTTAAATGATGATGTGCATGCTTCAGAGAATTTTTTTTTAGTCAAGTCATGGGATTTCAGTGTTTTTAAGCCATACGGGGACCGAGATATCTGTTTAAACAAGAAAAAGAGATTTTTTTCTGAATATTTTTTGGGTGTGAGTCCCATATTACATAATCTAAGGGATCCCAGCATTATTTCTCCATATTATAATGTAATTCTCTGGGAATAACATTTTTAGGGCTCATATTGATGCTTTTCCCCACCTTTTGCTGATATAATGGATCGGATTTCTTGTTGTTGTACGTGTAATTGATGGCTATGTGTTTTATAGAAATTTTATGATTTATTTCTCATTTCTACTCTAGTATTGTGCTTATGCATTGTTGCATTCCCATTTCGGAATATTACACTCTCCTACCATTAAATTGACATTTCTAACAAACCAGGGATAGGATAAAATATCACCTTGGGCGCCCATTACTCCCTAGAAGAGGTTGAGGCTTACACCAAGCTATTCAAAAAATTTCGTGATGTTTTCACCTGGTCCTATTCACAAATGCCCAGACTTGATCCTGCCATTGTCGAACACCATATCGATACATGGCCTGATGCCAATCCTGTCCGTCAGAAGTTGAGACCCATTAATCCTTCTAGACGAGGAGTTTTCAAAGCCAAAATCGATAAGCTCAAGTAGGCTAGTTTTATCTATCCCATTGAATACACCACTTGGGTGTCCAATCCGATTCTCGTTCTCAAGAAACAAGGCACCATCCGTGTCTGCACTGACTTTCGCGATATGAACAAAGCTTATCCCAAAGACAACTTACCCACACCATTCATTGACCAAATCATTGATGAGTGTGTGAGGCATGAGTTTCTATATTTTATGGATGGTTTCTCTGGGTACAACCAAATTGTTATCCGTCATGCTGATCAATTGAAAACCACATTCATTAGTCCGTGGCCGGGACCCTTTGCTTATCGATTCATGTCGTTCGGCCTTAAAAATGCCGAAGCCACTTTTCTATGGGCTATGTCTTATTGTTTCCATGACCTGGCTCATATTATCCTTTCTTATTTAGATGACCTCACTACACATTCTAAACATCGGGTGCAACACCTCCACGACCGTCTTTCTCCGATGTCGCAAGTATAATATCTGCCTCAACCCGCTGAAGTGTGTCTTTTGTGTTCCTACCAGATGTCTTCTAGGCTTCATTGTGTATGAATATGGTATCACACTTGACCCATTGAAAGTTCAAGCCATCCCTAAGCTTCCTATCCCTTGTACTTTATGCCAGTTACAAAGCCTGCAAGGCAAAGCTAATTTCCTTCACCGGGTCGTACCTGACTATGCCACCACCACACATGGGTTCCTTAGACTCCTTCACTCTAACATCCCTTTTTTGTGGGATGCCTATGCTAAAGAGTCTTTTAATTCCTTGAAACATGCTCTCACATTTTCTCCCTTGATCTGTCCCCCTGACTTTGATAGGGATTTCATCCTGTATATCTCCGCTTCCACCTACTCGGTTGCTGGAGTCCTCATTCAAGAATATGACAATGGAATTCAACATGTTATCTATTATGTCACTAAAAACCTGGTAGGACCTCCTCTATCCTACTCACATGAAGAGAAATTTTCACTGGCTGTTGTGTTCTCAGTCCAGAAACTTCATCATTACATCCTCATATGTTCCACCAAGGTCGTGACTAATTCCAACCCTATGGCCTTCCTATTGAGTCGTTGAATCATCAATGGGAAGTACACTCGTTGGATCATTATTCTCCAGGAATTCAATCTTGATTTTTTCACACCAAAAAGTAAGAAAGGTTTAGCCCTTGCTGAGCTCATTTCCGAACTACCTACCGGTATGTAGGATCCTCCAGTTAATAATAGTTTCCCTAATGAATTTTTTTTTTCCATTCCCATCGATTATCCTTGGTATGGTAACATCTTTACTTATTTGTGAACCCAAAAGTTCACCCTCCATCTTCACTCTGATGCTTGTTGAGCTGCATTTTTTTCCATGTTTTTACGATTTTTATCAAATAAATACATACTTGTACCTGGTGTTTTTTCTTTATTAATCCATTATGTTGTTAATTACAGGAATTTAGAAATAACAGATATTATTTTATAAGTTCTTGTTATTATTTAATTTTATGAGCGTTTTTAATAAACAAGCTTCTTGGTGGTAGGTGAAGAGGTTCAGTGCAGGAGTGCATTTTAGTATGAATTCACCACATGCAAGGGGGAAACAATATATGACCTTGTTCAAGATGAGATTGTGCATACACCATGATAAGAGGAATTTCTCATGGTGAGAGAACAACTAGGAAATGATAATGTCTCCAATTAACACTCTATTAATGGATGAGGTATCAGTTGGCTTGGAAAACTCTACTACATTTGAAATTGTAAAGTGTCTTCAACAGGTTGCACACATCAAGCAAGCTACAGTAGTCATGTCATTTCTGCAACCAGAACCTGAGACATTTTATATGTTTAATGATATTATCATAATGTCGGAAGGGAAAAATTTCTGCAGGAGGTTACCTCTAGAAAGGATCAAGAACAGTACTAGGAGGACAATGAAAATTCATATAGATACATTTCAGCAGAGCAGTTTTTGCAAAAGTTCAACCAGATTGATGTTGACAAGAAGTTGAAACAAGAAATTTCCAAACCTTTTGATAAGTCCAAAGGTGACGAAAATGCCCTATCTTTCAACAAATACTCACTTAGAAAATGGGAGTTCAACCTCATCCACGCTAACAAGCTTCGGGAGTTTATGAAACATGCATATTTACTGTCTAAACTTACCAGAAAATAATGGAGTGATTAACAAGCTTAACATTTGGGCACCATCTATGTCGGTGTCAATGCCCTTCCCTTTGTGTTTCCTCCACCTTATGATCGAGGACGAAGTTGAGAAGGGAATGCAAATGGTCAGAGGGTCACTTTCCAAGGGGAAGTAGATGAAGTGCTTGACATGGTTACTATCGACATCATATTTGTGGTTCAACAAAAGGAACATCCCAAATTCAAGAAGGAGACAGTCTTTTCATTGATAATACTTTATTATTGACAGAGAAATTGTGCGTGTTTCAGTTTATATTGATCCATTTGGAAGATCGACAACTTCTTATTAAATATAGCCCTAGTGAATTTGTGAAGCTAGGTCAATTCAAAGTTATTAATGATGAAGGAATGTTTTTTTACCAGCATCCATTCATGAGGGGTGAATCTGAAGAAAAGCTAAGGTTACATTTTGTAAAACCTCATTCGAGTCCCAAGCTTATAGGTGTGCCCAGTGCGACCACTATCCGAGGAAGGAGAAGTCGAGGTGAAACCATAGAAGCTTCGAAAATTAGGTTGCTTCTTCGGAGCTGGATCATAACGCTGTAGATCAGAAAATCTAGCTCTTATAAATCCAAAAAGTTCTAGCAAGAGAGTCTTTGTCTTTAAGGCGAAGCTCATCCCATGAGAACATTGGTACTCACAATTTCAATGATACTTCAAATTATTCAGATAGCTTATCTTTAACTAAACTAAGTCGGGATGCTAGTCTCTGTGTTCAAATAGAAGAGGTTACACGAGTTGATGGAAACATTGGTTCCTTCTCATCATAAGGGGAAATATCCAAATAATTTGATGGGATTCCAAATGCCATCGTTTGTAAATAAGCAGACACCACAAATTCATTTACCAGTGAGGTTTTCTTCTTTTCAACTACCTATACCAATTGGAGACTGCCTCTTGCTTTCCAATACAGGCATATGTGCATTATGTTGTCTCATTCCCAACAATGTTAACCTAAAAATGATATGGATATTCCAAAATCTCTGGGCGATACATCTGTGAGCAGCTCATCATCACGAAAGGAGGAAATCAATAAAATCGCACTTCTACAACCACTCTAGGGAAAGAGGAACGATTCAGCAGAATCGTTCCCTCTTTAAATATTTAATTGCAAAACTAATTCTTATTCAGACAATTAATTCATAGTTAATATCGGTTTTGCAGTTGTGGAAATCAATGAATGTGTGCACCCTCCATAATTAGAAAAAATCAGATTTCTAATATCCGGTTTCCAATATATTGTAACAAACAATGCTATTTGTAAATATGGTTCTGGGAAAATAAGAGCAGCTTCGCTGCCATAAAATGTAGTGTTGTGCACTCATAAAAGGAGGGAGTCCGTCCATTAATTAGACAGGGGAAAAGATGTAATAGGAGGAGTTCATCCATCAATTAGACAGGGCGTAGATGGAGTTAGTCCATCAATTAGACAGAGGAATTTCTCAGATGTAGAGGGGCAAAATTTCTCATTGTGAAGTCGAATTTTGAGATGTAGAACTAGAATCAAATTTGCAGAGTTGCATAATGGAGACAGGAAATTGTTGTGTGTAAAACTAGAATTGTTGTGCCGGACTTGTATAAATTGATTTTCTAGATGTTGTCTTAAGAATAAATGATTGACTTCAAGTTTTTGTTGTGATTAGAAGCATTTGTGCCATGTTTAACTACGCATTCTAGTGTTTGATGTTTTAAACCTTTCCTCGATTGCAGTAAGCCAACTTACTCCAGGCGTGGGAGGGCCCACAACCTCTAGAGCTAATCTTGATCAATAACATAGGCTAATTAGATGTGTGTGATTTTAAAATTCCAAGTTTCTGTGTGAATTTGTGGTTCAATCTCAAAGAATTTCAGTCATCTTCGTATTGTGAAAATTAATTTACTAAAAAATTATTATTCATTACATAATCGGTGTTTGAGAATTGTAATATAATGTTATGCTCTATCCCTCTTGTTAAAATGAATGTAATGAGAGCATATGAATACAAAAGTTTCTTAGTGATCGGAGTTAGAACATATTTTCATTCTTTGAGTTTGAGTATAGATTTTCATTACTTAGTTTCGTTTGAACGTTTGTAGGATTCAAATGCGCAATTGATTTGTTTATCTGCATCCTGGGACTTAGCTTAATAATTATATTTATTTTATTTAGAATTATTCTTGTTTTCATAGTGTGATCATTTCCTTATAAGAGAAAGTTTGAGTGCGGATTTGATTAGGTAGGGATATCAAGTTTAAATGCAGCGTGATGATTTGATTTTGAATTAGGCTTTTTTTTGAATAGTTCCTTTAATTAGATTAAAATATTTAAATAGAAGGTTTATCATAGATTATTTGCAATGCCATTTTTAATAGGATATTTTAAAGTGTTATTTTTTATGAAGCAAAGTAGTTTTTTTTTAGAAATAGTTAATTTGAATCTTGATTTTATTATGAAAATTAGTTCTAGTTAGTTTAATGTGTGAGGTTGTCATTAGAATAATGTGTGATATTTTTTATTATTAGTTTCAAGTGTTAGTTTCAAGTTAGTGAGAAGAGTTAATAGATTAAGGTTTTCAAGATATCATAGGAGATTTCAAAAGTAGAATTTGAGTGTGAGAATGCTATGTGATTGAGGATTTATTTGTATAGTCTTATAGTTTAATTGCAATATGGAGTTTGCAGTGAATGAAATTGGTTAAGTAGGTCTCCTTTTCAAGATTTTTTATTTTCCAACAAATGTGTCTTTCGTTCCAGTACCTAGTTTATCCTTACAAAGGAATATTTATAATATGACCATTAAGTTGAGCCAATATGCAGTACAACTCGCATTTACGACTCCCGAATTGATAATTAATACTCAGAGGTTTAATCCGATAATTAAACCGACCAACATTTTGGCGTCATTTCCAGGGAAGTTGTATTTTGGCTCAGGTAAAAAGTCTCTCACAAAGTTTCAAGGATATTTTAGGACATTAGAGGGTGAAGAGTGTACGATAAGATGTGGGTGAAGAGTCACGCATCCACTTTTGTGGGGTTGCTCCAAAGTCTGGCCATCTTGCGTATCTCTTGAACTTTTATTTCCTTCATGTGTAGAAGTAGAAGTAGGCTTTAGACATTTAATTTCCAAATTTCTTTGCTTTTCATAGATTAAATAGTACTTTGATTTGGAATTTTCCTTTCATGGAAGTGTGGTGAGCTTTATTTCAGCCAATAGCTTTTAAAATTCACTTATCTTCAAAATGCAATCTTCAGCATTATATCATTTTTGAGGTACTATAAGAACCCCTGCGTACTAATCCATGTGATGATAAAATGTACCATTTTTCTTGTTCAAGACAATAATATGGTATTTTGAGGAATCATTCAATTAGGATTTTTCATGCTGCTACAAAAACGAACAACTCATCCGATGAAGAATTCACAAGTGCAGAATTTAGCACCTTGCTTGAACATAAATTCAACATTATTAAATCTTTGATTTCAGAATTGGATGATTTGCAGGAGCAGGAGAAGGATGAAGAACCACTTCTTATCCTTTGCGCCAACTATCAAAAGAGACACTGCCTTGGAAAGTGTCCACTTATCGATCTAAAAGTTTGCGAAATTTACGAGGATGGTCATGCAACCGAACATTTCCCTTCACTACCACGATTACGAAAGGTACTTAGGGAATCAAGTAAGGAATTGAATCAATCTCCAAGTATAACTAAAAACCAAACACCATTTGATACTTGGAATAATGCTTATTTTCTTGTGCAGATTCCTCAACATGTTTATAATCCTACATATTCATGGAAAAATTTTAATCCTCCTCTAATTGAATATCCTACTTTGTGGCCATAGTGGCCCTCACCTTGGCCCTCATCCTTGAGCCAGATATCTCCATGGCCTCAAGAATCATTTGGATATTTATCTCTAGGGAAATCTCCCATGCAAATTCAATCATATGAGCACCAAAAACAACCATAATTTCTGTCCAATGCACCATTAAGTTATCTTCCTCCATGTTCCCAGTCGCATGTGCAACCATACTCCCTAATTCATACCCTAACCCTCATCCATGCCCTAGCCCTATCCAAACCCTAATCCATACCCTAACCCTAGTCCACACCCTAATCCACACCCTAGGCATAACCCTAATTCTAATTTAAAACCTAGACCTAACCCTAGTTCAAAGCCTAACCCCAATCCAAATCCAAATCATAGGCCAAGCCTTAACCAAAACCTTACCTCAAACCATCTATTAAACCCTAATCTAAACCATCAGGTTTCACAGCAGTTTCAAACACCTATTCTTCGTGTTGATTCCCATGTTGAACAAAATGCTACTTCTTCCATGTTTGGAAAAGGAATGAATCTAGAAAATTTCCCTGTTACCATAGACATTCACCCTAGGGAGATGTAATTCAAATATCACTAGAGGAGTAATATTTTATTGGAACTTGTTCTGAAAAGTTTGTGGAAACTCAAAACTCTAGAATCTCCCTCAACCATTCTTATCAAATTGAAAAGTAGATATTTGAGCCTAAACTTGAGGAATTTATATTTTCTCTTTCACCAAATTCTTTGTGCCTCTAGGAGAGTGAATATTAAGTTGTCAAAGATTTGCATCAGTTGGAGATTCCTAAATATGTGGATTCCATTGAATCATGGTTTCGATCAGTCATCAAGCCATCCTATTTTCTCAGTATTCAGAAACTCTTGGTACCATATCAATTGAAGAAATTGGTTTCTCATGCTTTCATATGTCTTGAAGTCTATTCTTTAAAACTAAGTGTGAGTATCAGCAACATTTTTTTATGCACATGACTTCATTGGAAGTACTCTTATACTTAAACGGGAGACTTTCACCTCTTAGGGTAAAGTAGGGTAGGAGAATAAATAAATAAAGCTGTTATAATGCTATTAGGGTTTTGAATTTTAAAGCATTCCTGTTAAAACTAATTTTGATCCACATTAGTTTTTAAACACACACATTTGTGACAAATCTTGTTGAGTACAATTTACTCTAATACCTCATTATTTTGAAAAAGTAACCATGATTAATCACTCTCATAAGTTGTCGTCTCAGATATATATTTTCAGTTTCCCTTAAAAGGTACTATTGGAAAACCCCATATGGTGGACCACTCTTGTCAGATCATAATAATATATTCAGGAGAACACTAGCATTCTTAACTCAAAGAATCTTTCAGTCTTTTTCTGGGATATCTTTAACAAGTCTTTAGGGTAGAGGAATTAGCCAACAATGATTAGTCATTAAAATATTTTCATGCCATCATGTACTCTTAAGGAGTAGATATGTCTCCCCACTTATTAAGTAACCTTTAAGGTTAATAATAATCATAGCGTACAAATATTTAGGGAAGGATAGGAGGTCTCATGAGGAGCCGACCTGCTCATCCATGTACTTCTTGTGAGTGGCACTGTCGTCAGCTAGTTACCAAGCCAGGACAATGACCTTCATTTAAAAATTAAAATAAGCTAACTTTGAATGCATTCCTAGTAAGTGGGACATAGACATTGCGATGGGTCAAAAGGAATCCCTGCTGAGGTTATGGACACCTGCAGGTAGCAAGGCCATGTCTGTGGTATTAAAGTTAAGTACATACTATGATTTTCTTGGTTATCCTTCTCTTTCACTAAGACTCATCATTTTTCATGGGCAATGGTTTTAAGACAACTTGAACATGATGCTTTGAGTTATAACTTTAAAAAATCAATAATGTTTGAATGATGTGGTACCTTAGTGAAGGTAATCCTTTGTACTAGATTAAGAGGAAATTTATTTTTGAATCCAGATAACAACAGAATTTAGAGCGTTCAATAAAGAGGTTTTTGATTCATATCATAACTCACTTTAATTCTCATGGTATTTAGAGTGATGAAATGCTCAATGATGACTACTCACAAGGTGTTGGTTGCCATCAATGTGTATTGATTGTAATTTCCTCTAAATATGTGCTACATAACCTAGGTACAATATTGCTATCGTAGGTTCATGAACTTTGCGTTAGTATTTTTGAAATTGCACCTCTTCAGTGAAATTTGATTCTCATCATAAGACTTTGGACAGAAAAAAAACAGGGAATTCATTTGGAACAAGGTAACAGGTATGTGAAACACTCTTTTCTCCATAATTCCTACCCGATCTTATTTTATCATTTCACATGGTTTTAGATGGTAATGTAATAGTAATACCAATGTTGTGGGCTAATGAATGCATTACAATATCAAGAATATTCATCCTTGCGTACTGAAATCTTTGCTGACATACTTATCGGTGTTGATCAGTGGATGTCATTGATGTCAACCCAAGTAGAACCAAGGGCTAACCCAATATTGCATGGTGTTGACACCTAATCCTATGGGATGGGTGTGGATATTTAATTTTGTATAATAAATAATAGTAGGAAATAATGAAGGCCAAGATTCAATGGGATATGAATCCCAATAGCCTCACCTCCATGTATAAATACATATGCATTCTTCAGCTAATACACATTCTGATTTGAGGAGTTACCTCCTGGTTTGACATGGTATCAGAGCCAGTCCCACTATTGGCATTTTTTCCTGTCGTGTAACTCCCTCTCCTTTGCTCAGTCAGTTTTTAATAATAGTTTTTGCTGCTCCTACTTATTGTTATACTGTTATTCTACATTTTTTTTTATCTCTGCATAGCTCTGACATTTGCAGCTCCTGCAGCTCCTGAAGATTCTGCAATCCTGCAGTTCTTGAAACACTGCAAATTGCAGCCCCCCTCTGTAGTCCTGCAAAGATCCCATTCCTAAATTTTCGTTTGGCCTCTCGGCCTCCCCTCTCTCCTCCCTCACTTTGCTCTCACCCATTTCCCCTACCTGCGCTTTGTCCCATTTATAACAGCGCTCCTCCATTTATATATCAACATAGCGATATATTACAACACACCATTTTTAATATCGTTGCACCATACTTTCGCAGACTTCGTCCCCTCCATTACAGTTACCACGCACAGTGCTTGTCCATTATTCATATAATCCACTCTATCTTTGTATAATAGCGCTCACCCAGTCCCCTGTTTGTCGATACATTATCCCCCCACTGCGTTTATTTCCCGTGGCTTGTCGACTATAAAAGGTACGTGGCCTGTCGACTACATTTCCCATGGCCTTTAAAAGATCCATGGCCTGTCAAATAATAACACTCCACGCTGCATATATAACACCTCCCCTCATGCAGACAACATACTCCCCTACGCGCCTGCGCTGTCACATTATCTGTTATAGATGTCTCCTTTATAAACACCACCTCACTCTCTCTATTTCATACGCCCTCTGTCCATTGAATACGATCCCTCTCCGCCCACGTTACTCCATACAACGTTGGTTCCGTTGTCATACCATTTTATATTGTAATATGTTGTAGCATACGCCATCTATCATATAATAGCATTGTTATATACCTCTCTCCCATGCTGTGTTTACTCCAACGCATTGTTACACGCTGTCTCTGCTTATAATACCGTCGATGCTGTTTGTAAAACCCATTCCATATACAGTCCGCCCACTCCATAATATAATACGTTGTCCATTGTTCCATATTACATGATACACTGTCATTAATACATTCTGTCCGCTATTCACAATAACGCCTTTCCTCTTACATTCTGAATATATATATACCACCCCCACATTTTCTGTCATATATATATACCGCCTCAAAATTTTCTATTTCTAATACAGTCATATATATATACCGCCTCCACATTTTCAATACATATATAAAATCCTTCTTCAAACACAACAAAAAATATATATATATATTTTTTGGTGCAGAATCAGTGTTTTTTTTAGCAAAGAGTTTTTGTCCTTTTAAATTGAGTATATTTTCCAGCAAAGAGTGTTTTTGTTTTCTCTCCTTCAAAAGAGATTCTCTAGCAAATTTTTTTTCCCCTCCTTCAAAAGAAGATGACAGTCCCTTCATCTTCTAAAGAGGCTGCATACTTGGCACAGAGAGAAAAGAGACATGCTTCAGATTCATCCAGAGGAAGAGATGGCAGAAGACGAAGAAGAAAATTCAGAGAAAAGGGGGGCAGACAATCTAAAACTCAGTAGCAAAGAAATCAAGACAAAGGTAAAGCACCTGAATTAGCTCATTATGTTCTATCACATTGTAACAATGGAGTAACTAAAGACTTATCTGATGTTTCATTTACTTCATGGAGAGATTATTGGTTGCTAGATTCAGGAGCAACATGTCACATGACATTTAGAAAAGATTTTTTTGAAGAATTCACTGACAAAGTTGATGGAGCAATATATTTCGTAGATAAATCCAAACTCAAGCCATCAGGGCTTGGCACAGTCAGGCTTAAGTTGCCTGGTATTCCAGATCATATCCTACATGAGGTTCTATACCTCCCTGGGTTGAGGAGAAACTTGATGTCCCTGGTCCAAATCCGCCAGGAAGGACACTCCATTCACTTGTTTGATGGCAAGGCAGAGGTCAGAAAAGCATCAGATCACTCACTTTTCATGGAGGGAATAGAAGAAGGGAGACTCTTGAAGCTGAAAGGTTCATCTGCTCATGCTCAAAACTTTGCATTCAGTTCACATCATGATGAAGGTACACTCCCATCAAGTCTTTTATGGCATGCTATATTTGGACACTTAAACTATGAAAGCCTTCGTTTGTTGAAGAAAAATGGTGTTAATGGACTGCCTACAATTCCTAGAAAACCTAAGGAATGTGATGCTTGTATTCTAAGAAAGCATAGAAAACAACCATTTCATGATTCACACTCCAGAGTACATAGAAAACTTGAGCTTATTCATTCAGATTTATGTGGCCCTATGCCTGTTGCTTCTGCAAATGGAAACAAATACATGATGACATTTATTGATGACTACACCAGAATGTGTTGGATTTACTTATTGAAGAATAAGTCTGATGCTTTTCAAACATTCAAGAATTTTCATGCATGGATAGAAAATGATGAACAAAATAATATTGGCTCTCTACATACTGATAATGGAAAAGAATACACTTCAAACAAATTTGAAAATTATCTTCGTCAACATGGAATCAAACATCAAACAAATGTGCCATATAATCCACAACATAACGGTGTAGCTGAAAGAATGAACAAAACTATTTTAAATATGGTTCGCTCCATGTTATTTTTCAAGAATGTGAAATTGATGTTTTGGGCTGATGCAGTTCTATGTGTTGTTTACATAAAGAATAGGTGTCCTTCAAGTGCAATTAGAAACAAAACTCCTTTTGAAATGTGGCATGGCCACATTCCTTCGGTAAAGCATTTCAGGGTCTTTGGGTCCACTTGTTATGCCTTGATACCCAAGGGTCAAAGGAACAAACTTGGTGCTAGAAGTAGAAAATGTATCTTCTTGGGGTACTCCAATACCTCCAAAGGATATCATCTCTATGATGAAGAAAATAAGAAATTTGTAATAGCAAGAGATGTCATATTTCTTGAATCTTCCAAGAGTGACAAGGTTTTTGAGTGACAACTTGATCACCTGGATAGATTCACACATGCAAAGTCCTTCCAAAAATTTGATAATGTGATTCCACATCTTGAAGGGGGGATTCCGATATTGAATCAAACTGTGGAATCATGTCCTGGAGCACTCTCTCCCCCACATGAAGAAACAACCACGGATGACACATTGGATGATGTGATTGACAGAATTGGGAGATTGAATCTTGAATCAATCCCAACTCAGTCAAATGACCAGCCTGGGCCATCTCAGAAAGGTCCTCCCAAATGGCTGACAAAGACACTGGAGAATGTTCTTCCTGATGAGGTTGGAAAAACAAGAACAAGAAGTTCCACTCAAAAAATCGAAGGTGATGTAGATAATTCTGATTCTCCTGTTGATATGGATATTGCTTATAGCTGTGAATTGAGTTTGTCTACAGATCATGAAACAACTTCCTTCAAAGTAGCCGCTTCTCATGATGAATGGAAAGAAGCGATGTAGAAGGAGTATGATGCCTTGATAAATAATGGCACTTGGAAGCTAGTTGATCTGCCTTTGGGAACAAAACCAATTGGCTGTAAGTGGGTGTACAAGAACAATTACAAGGCAGACGGCTCACTTGACAAGCACAAGGCCAGGCTTGTGGCAAAAGGTTTCGCACAAAAAGAAGGAGCCGATTATGAAGAAACTTTTTCTCCCACAGCAAAATGGACCACCATCTAGACTCTCTTTTCCTTAGCAGCTCAGAATGGATGGAAATTCCATCAGATGGATGTAAAGACAACCTTCTTGAATGGAGATCTAAGGGAGAAAGTTTATATGTCCCAGCCAGAAGGATTTGTGGTAAAAGGTCAAGAACACAAAGTTTTCAAGCTTATAAAATCCTTGTATGGCCTTAAGCAAGCACCACGAGCCTGGTATGAGAAATTGATCAAGCATCTTCTAAAACTTGACTTCAAACATTTTGATCTTGATGATGCAACTTTGTTTGTTAAGAAAGTTGGAAAAACAGTTGTATATCTTGTGGTATATGTAGATGATCTTTTGATAACAGGAAACAATGAGAGATATATTTCATCCATGAAGAAAGAATTGAAGAAAGGTTTTGAAATGACTGATTTGGGTCATTTTCATTACTATCTGGGTATTGAAGTAATTCAACATCCTAAATTTATATTTCTTTCTCAAAAGAAGTACATTGGAGATCTCTTGAACAAGTTTGGCATGGATGAATGTAATCCCTTAACCACTCCAATGGAACAAAACTTGAAGCTCACATATATTGAAGGGAAGGAATTTGAGGATGCAACTAAGTATAGACAACTTGTAGGAAGTCTTATCTACCTGACCACCACCAGACCTGACATTTCATTTGCTGTTGGAATCCTCTCAAGGTTCATGCAAAAACCTTGTGAAGGACATTGGTCTGCTGCAAAAAGAGTGTTAAGGTACTTGAAGGGGACTCAAGACTTTGGAATCAAATATACACAGGTAGGCGACTTCAGCTTGATCGGATACTCTGATTCAGAATTTGATGGCGACAAAGAAATAGGGGTGTCTACTATAGGTTACACCACGAGTCTTGGATCAGGAGCTGTCTCATGGAGATCACACAAACAGTCAGTTCCAGTAGATTCCACGACTGAGGTAGAATATGTGGCAGCAGCTGAAGCAACAAAGGAAATTGTGTGGCTCCAGAAAATCCTGTAAGATTGGCAGATGAAACAAATGTACTCCACACCACTCATGATCGACAACACTTCTGCAGTAAAGTTGGCCAAGAACCCAAATTTCCATGATCGAACAAATCACATCAGTACAAATTACCATCTAATTCGACATCATGTTCAGGCCAAAACCATCCATCTACATCATTGTTCCACAAATGAGCAAACTGCTGATATCTTCACCAAAGCACTTGGAAGAGAAAAGTTTGAAAAGTTCAGATCAATGCTTGGACTCACCAACATCCCTTCGGATTAAAAGAGGGAATTTTGACACCTAATCCTATGGGATGGGTGTGGATATTTAATTTTGTATAATAAATAATAGTAGGAAATAAGGAATTCCAAGAGTCATTGGGAGATGAATCCCAATAGCCTCACCTCCATGTATAAATACATATGCATTCTTCAGCTAATACACATTCTGATTTGAGGAGTTACCTCCTGGTTTGACACATGGGAATTTTGACCTACCAAATTAATATATTCTGGGTCAATAATTATTTTGACGTTTTCTAATTGTCGAGATGTTTCTGTTGATATATGGCATGCCATGTAATTCTTCATGGTTTGAGAGATATTCATGTTTGAAGTTTGTACCCCCAGTTAGTGGGCTAAAACCCCATGGGGTTGGGGCATGGGTCATTAAAAGTCATAATTAATATTTTTTAAGCTCCTAAAATCCCTCCCATTTTCACTTGTTAAAGCCCCTCTCAACTTAATTATTTATATAAATTTTGATCTTCATTTTCCTTAGGCAAGGGATTCGTCCATCGGAAACAGGTCATCGTGGAATTTTTGCTCTAACATTTTTTCTACGAATGCTCATAAGCTGAAGTTTTTATGAGGTGAAGTCGAAATCCTAAGGAATATGCAGTAAACATTTAAGATCAAGGTGAGAATTGTTTTTGGAGATATGATCTGTGGAAGTCAGGGTTTTTGTAGGTTCCTGAAATTCATCTCAAAGAAGTGACCTTGGTAAATTCATCATAACTCTCTCTTTGAGTATCAGATTGGAATTCCATAAAAAGTGGTGGATGGTGCACAGTCTTTACCTTTCTCTCTATCAATTTTAGAAACAACTGAAGAAACAGTAACATGTGGCATGCCGTACAAGTGTGCTCTGCTGAAATAGTCCTTAATTAGGGAATTGTGAGAGATTGGGTATAAATCTCCCTTGAAGAATCCAAATTGGGTCAGACATATGGAATTGGAAAGAAGACTCAGAGAACTACTACAGGACCGAAAATAAGATATTGAGGATCTGAAAAAACAGAGATACACCAGATTCAATATCGAGCTCCTAGAAGGCAAGAAAAATCTAGATCATGTATTGTCAAGGGTTGTAAAGGACCAGAATTTCTACGGAAGAAAAGAAAATCAAGGTGCAGCAGAGAGTAGCATGATAAGAGCAGCAACCAAGGTGCATAACAGCAGAAAGAAGTTCATCATATGAAGTCTTAAAGTGGGAAGCACTGCATACAATCACTGTAAATACATTATTGTACAAATTCTACTAGTGTCTATCTGCCAAGGGTTGAAGAGGCAATGTTGGGAGGTCTAGGATCATCATTAGGTTTTTGTGTCAAATTTCGGGTTATGATCTATTATATCTTCTTCTTCTACATAATTCTATATCATTGTAAAGTGGACCATTTTCCGTGGTACGGGAGTCCATTCTTCTTTTATTCTTCTATAGGGTGGTAGGGTGGTGCTAGGGTGAGTTGTATCTCATTTGGTGTTGGGGCATCCATTCAGTTGAAAACTGAAGAATCTCGGGTGTTGGAGCGTTCATCCAGTGAGAGCTAGAGAAGAATGCTTTTCTAGATTCTAGGAAGTTGGAGCTTTATTTTCAATTGGAGTTGAATATTAAAGAATTATTAGAAAAGAATTAGGCGGTTTTTGTCTCGGAGTGGGTTTCCACCTTAAAAACTGTGTGCATTTGTGTTCCTCTTGTTTGTTGCTATCATTTTACAAACACTGATAATAATTGAAGATTAACTATTGCTCTAATTGAAAGGAATATTGATTCACACCCCCCCCCCCTCTCTCAGTATTTCCAATAATCAGAAGCATAGCTTAACCTTCAAACATGTCCCCTGCCTTCTTCCACGTTTTTATAGTCTAAAGGTTTGGCTTGCATGAGGATGTGCAAGAAGTTCAGCATGGGGGGATGTTGAGATGCATTTTTTTCCATGTTTTTACGATTTTTATCAAATAAATACATACTTGTACCTGGTGTTTTTTCATTATTAATCCATCATGCTGTTAATTAGAGGAATTTAGAAACAATAAATATTAATTTATGAGTTCTTGTTATTAGTTAATTTGATGAGTGCTTTTAATAAAAAAACTTCTTCATAGCAGGTGAATAGGTTTGGTGCAAGAATGCATTTTAGTACCAATTCACTACATGCAAGGGGGAAACAATCTATGACCTTGTTCAATGGCATTACTATTAGATTGTTGAACTATGCAATATGTTCAAACCTTTTTCTTGTGCAAAGATGTTCCATATTTTCAAAAAATCAAAAATTTTAAAAAAAATGTAAAGAGGGTATACCCTAAAAGAAAAATCAAAGGGTAAGAAAAATAAAATGGTCAAAAAAGTGAAAGAAATGAACCCCAAACAAAAATAGACAAAGGAAAGTGTGCAAATCTAAATGCAACTACTATTTCATTTTGTAATAAGGCAATTGTGTGCAGCTTGTCAAACTTTGCCACAATTTATGAAGGGTCAAACTGTTTAAACTTGACTTATTCATATTTCAATTTCATGTTATAGAATAGAGAATAAATATCTGACCAAACAGTTTAATCTTGGCAGATAAGTAGATAGGTAGAGTTAATAAAAGGTGCTCAACAGTTTAATCTGAGCCCTTGGATGTAATAAGTGTAGACTTAGATAGGTTTGCCATGTAAAAGAAAAGAAGATTGATATGGGTTTGCCAGTCTAAGTGCACCCTAATAAAGAAGAGAAAATGGTAGGGTAAAGTAAGTAGGGTAGGTAGATGTTGTTGCAGAATTACATGTGATGAATGATGGTTCTAAATGTGTTCAATTATACTTTCATCACAAGTGCAAAGGTAGATACTACATTGGAAAAAATTCACCACAAAGCAAAGTCAAGATTATTAACTTCCCTTTCATTTTTCCCTAAATATTTCACTAATTTCCCCTAAAGTGCTAAGGTATTTGAAGATTAAAGGGGCTCAAGGCATTTCCTTGACTTTTGGAGGGACCAGACCCTCAGCCCAATAATTGGAAAAGACCTAAGTACTTGAAATCACCCATTATCACATTCATTCACCTCTCAAAATCTTTTCCTAAGTAAAGTTCCATTCTACTTAAGAAAATCCTTCAATATTTCATGAAAAGCCCTCAAAATCACTTTTTTTTCTAAGTCTAAGTGATGAAAGTATAATAATGTTATTTACTTTTGAATCTTCACTTTCTTGGTTATATTTAAGTGTTTTGAGTTTACATTGTCCTTTGTCATATTAACTCTAATTTATATATTAACTCCCTATGAAAATCACCTTCTCCTATGTATATAACTCCTTTTCATATAATATTCCCAAGACCCATGTATTTATAACTATTTTAGCCACAATTATTTTATTCCCACTTATTCAAATTAAAAACCCATAATATACCCCATTTTGGCTAAAATATAACATTAATTCTATTCCTGCCCCTATGGTAAGAAAATCACATTGATTTAATTATCATATAATAAAATATACGGAAAATTTTAAAGATATGTATATATGTTTAAAACAGAAAAATAAACACAAAGTTTAATTAAAACCAAACCTTGAAATAAATCATCCCTGCGCATTTAACATTTCCCGACCATTTTTCCATATGAGATTAATTAATCCTTAAGATTAATTAATAATCAGCCCCCGCCAATCATAAGGCTCCCGAAATTATTATTTCATAATAAAACGTGTTGGGCCCGCGCTGTTAAACCTCCATCAACTCTCTGTCCCGTCCACCGTACGATCTCCCGCTCCAAGATCGACGGTTGACGTTAATTCCGCTAGCCATCTCCCATCCGAGAGTTAACGCGTGAAATGAAAAGTGGTTTTAAAATAGTGTATGCTACGTGTCAATCTCTGTATCACTTCACTGCCCATCTGCCCGAAACTGCCTTCCCTCATAAGTGGTGCGGAAAAAACCACTTACCACTTCCCCCCCCCCCCGTGACTCACCTCCCGTACAGAATGACGTCATTCATTAAAAATAATAAAATTCCCCCCCGTTTGACTTTTCCAATAAAACAAAAAATTCGTGTCTTTTTCATTATTCTGCACGCACTGAATGAATACACCCTCCCCGCAGAAAATTTGAATTTTAAATTTCTGAAGTTTGCCAACCTTTGTCCTAACAAAACAAATTGCAGTCGAGCCTCTCAGAAGATTATCCGCACTCACTAGCGTCTGTTCGAAATGCTATTTTCTCCAAAAGCATCTATTTACCCTAAATTCACACTAAACTCTGTAAAAAACTCAGTTTTCCTCTTTCTTTCACTGAAAGAGAGTTAAAAAATTGATTGCTAGTTCATTCCTTAATCTTGAAGAACTGTAATTGATTTCCCAACCTGTAATTGTACCTGTTTCTCCTGTCGAAACCTGTAAATTTGCTCATTTGTTCACCATAAGCCGAATTTACATTTTTGAATCCACAAGAACCAAGAATGGAAGTTCCTGTGGCTTTAAACGTCGCCCCATTGAATGCCCCTGATAGAGACCTGGACTATTTATCGTTAGTCGACAAAGATTTCCAAATCAAAGACCTAGTTTTTGATGAAAGCCCTCTTCGAATCTTTTGTCACTGTAGAGACAATTATTTGAATGACATGGATACAATTGGGTTATGGGAATCTAATCTTCCCCGGTACCTTTTTCCCTCTGTTCATATTTTCCCTGAAATAATCCATTTTTGTCATGCCAATTATGATCCTAACCGGAGAGCAGTCTTATCCCCAAATCAAGATGTCCTTTTCCCAATTACTGCTAAGTCTATCAATGAGATGCTACATTTTCAACCTGATCAAGCCCTCACTCCTTTGTCCATGGGAAAACTACTTGAGAAATCCACAAAACTATCCCATGAAGAATTAAGTTGCATCTGCCAGACCTTTATGTTGCCTGATCACTAGCCTCAAGGCCCTCCCCCTTATGGGTATGCTTTTTTCACTGAAGAGGGTAGACTTTTATTGGATTTGATATCTTTTATAATGGGCTTTGATACCAGTGAATATGTTGACCATCTGATTCTAGTATTACTGTCTATTTTTACCCCTGGACAGCCTCCTGCTATCAGTTATGACTTTGCATCTCACATAGCAAATAAAATTCATGATCAATTCATGAGGTTAGAAAATGAGAAAGTTTTCAAGTATTCCTCTGTCATCTATCACCTCATGATATATTACCAGTCTGAAGATTTCCCTTTCTATACCAAAAAGCTTCATATCCAGGGGAATCCTAGGTCTGTTATCTTTTGGTCAGCCATCACCCATAGCTCTCGAGATTCCCCCTATTCCTATAATGAGTTCATTGATTTTTTTATACACCCTGCAACTACCTTGTTGACAGGAGTATCTCCTCCAAGAATCAACTATGAAATCAAGAAAAACTTACAGCTCTCAAAGCAATACAAAGTTGGTGATTGGTATTTATACCAAAATCATACTGAGGTCAGAATATATGGATGTGAATTATGTCCATTCAAATTGCCAAAATATGTCGCCATGAGACTCTTTGCATTAGAATACTTCAGGCAAATGAATAACTCTGATATAATTTATTTTTGTAATGCAAAGAAGAAGGCTCGGCTCCGGATCAAAAGTCAATTAGGTCCCTTTATATGTAATTCTAGGGATGGAGGGGAAGAAGCTGAAAATATATTACAAGACCGTTTCAGATTACAGAAGAGTTTCTATTGGGCCCCTTATGACCCATTCAACTTCATTTGTGATAAAAGAATGAAAAATAAATCAGCACCATACATCCATTAGATAATTCCAGAGATTGAAAAATATGCTAATATAGATGAATAGATAGAAGGCACATTGATAGAGCATGATATTGAGCAGGTCAATATAAAAAATATTATGAAATATCTTGAGAAGATGCTTGACCTAGATTCTTTTCCACAAATACCAAGATCAGAGGTTGGCACTTCCTCAGTTGGGAATATTCAGCAGGAATTACCAGAAAATTTTGCATTATCATCCAAGGGAAAAGAGACGGAGGTTGATATATAAGTAAAGGAGACACTCACTATGACAGAACAACCTCAAACTTCCAAAGGACATGATCAAGTGCAGGCTTCTCCTGTTCAAACTAATCCAGTAAAAGTGCCAATTTTGAAGACTCCATTTAATGAAGAAAAGCGTAGAAAGAGAGATGTTGAAGCTGCTACCCCTCTCACTAGATCTTCACCACAACCTCAGGCTAAGAAATGAAAATTGAATGTTCCTCCAGAAGTTGAATCATTTCAAGAAATTTCTAACAGTCAAGGACAACGACAATCAGGCAATCAGCAAACACATGCAGTCAGTGGGGCATCCACTACTTCACAAGGGAAAGAGTTACAAAAGCACCATAGTATTGAAATATATTCATTCAAAATACCAGTTAAGGATACAGGGGACATAAAAAAGACATTTATCAATATCAAGGCCAGGAATGATCCACTGAAAATGCAAGTATATAATCAATATCTGAAAATGGCTCCAAAGAATCAAGAAAGATTGATGTCAGCTTTTGATATCCAACAGGGAAAAATGTTAATGAGCCATTTCAATCCCAAGGTGCAGCAACCCCAATAAGTTGTTGATTATATCAGGACAAACTTTGAAGTCCTATCAAAGGATATTCATCCTTTAGATCAGATTGAGTTTCATAAGCAGACTAGTGAAATGATCTATTCTACACTGACTGATAAAGCAATGGCAGCTCACAAGTTACAGGATTCTTTAGAGAACACAAATACACAACTGCAGGTTGAAAAGGCTTCTTCTCAAGCCAAAGAAAACAGAATAAAAACATTGGAGGAAATAATAATTGGATTAGGTCACAATCCAAAGGATGTCAAAGGTATTGAAGAATTAATAAAGAAAAAGGATGATGGAATTGCAGCTTTGAGAAAACAATTGAAATTGCCAGCTTCAAGACATCCTCAAACTAAAGAAGTAATAAAGAAGAATTCTAAAGAGGAAATGATGGAGTTTCTCTTGAAAATGAATGAGCAACTGACTGAAACAGAAAAAGAGCTGGAGCAAGCATTGAAAGACAAACAATCTGCTCTTCCAACATCTACAACAGAGGCAATTACAGTTACAGATACAGGTACACAGCCAACAGGTTAGCCAGAAGAATCATCATATGTAGATACTTCAAATTTGAGTGCAGAAGAACTAATAAAGCAAATGAACAACTTGAAACTTCAGGTAACAGAACTTCAACATACAAAGTTACAGCTTATTAGTTTGGAACAGAAATATGATCTTTCAAAAATCACTGTTGTTGACAAAACAAGAGAAGTTAAAAGGTTGGAAAAAATAGTTAAAGCTTTGGAAAGGGATCTTACATTGGAGAAGCCCTTAAGAGAAATAAATGAAATTCTTTGGAATGATATTACTCATTCAATAAGAGATGTCTGGTCTTCAATCCAGATAATATACGAGCAGAATGATTTGGTCAAAATAGCTATGGAGGAAGTTGATAATACTCGAGCAGAATTAGGAAATAGGCTTGAGGAAGCTAATCAGCTTATACAGTTTCTAAACACTCAAACCAGACAACAACTTGCAGAATTAGGTATTCAGGACAGAACTGCAACAATCTTGGAGATAAAAAGAGTTTTTACTAAGAAAACTCTTATGCAGAATTTAGAAAGAAGGTGCTTTGACATGCAAACTAAAATCCTTGCTTTCAGAAAAAAGTTTGATGTTTTATTGAATAAAGGGTTTCCCAGCCCTATGATTGCAGAAGATAAAATAATGGACCTAGAAACTTATATCAAGAAATTGGACATACATGCTCACAATCTAGCCAGTTCCTCAAACACGTTATCAGAAGCAACATTACCTACAGGAAGGAATCTTCATGACAGATTAGAGAATTTATTTTATCTTGAACATGAAGTGAAACATTTGTTTCCTGATCAGCCTAATTTCTTTAGATATACCGAGGCTGATGAAACATTGAGGAAGCTTCAACGGACAAGAATAGCAGAAGATAAATGGTGGGAAGACTTTTTGGAACTTTTGTAAAATTTATCCTTATTTGAAATTTTGCCTATTTACCACAGTATAAGGGATAAAGAGACAAGTAAAAACAAAGAGTATCAGTGAAGCAAGTCAGTTAGAACAAAATTACTGTAGAAGATAACGATGAGCCAAAATATAGGTCCAGCCTCCAGCACATTCTCGAAATGAGGGAACAACACAACATCGATTACTTCTTGTCTTATCCATGAGGCCATTTGTCTCTATTTTTATTGTAACTTATTTATGAGTCATCTTAGATTATATCTCGTTTTGTTAAGAGATATTTTGTATAATTTTTTGTATAAATAAACCTTCAATCAAATTATTGAGGGTGGATTCTTCTACTTTGCTGTAACATTGACTTTTTGGAATAAAAGTGCTTTGGAAAAATTTCTTTGTGGCTTGGTGGATGATGAATTGAAGCTCAAGACTTTTTGCAAGATTTATGTGTCAGACTACAGTTCAATAAGTCATTTCTATCCTGTGTTTTAAGTTTTATATCTGTTGATAATATCACTGTGTTCCATTTTTGAATAATTGACAAAAAAGAATAAATCAGAAATTGCTTAAGTGTACTCTGATTTCAATTGTGATTATTCTAAATGTTTTCTTCTAAACTGTTTATAAACAATGAATTCTTAATTGCTCTTGTTTAAATGGTTTAAACATTTTGATTAATATAGTAAAGAATTCTTAACTGCTCTTTATTTGTAATCATTCACTTTCTTTCTTTGAACATGTTGAAAGATTCTTAATT
The DNA here is from genome assembly GCA_034641835.2 of Pinus albicaulis. Lineage (NCBI taxonomy): Eukaryota > Viridiplantae > Streptophyta > Pinopsida > Pinales > Pinaceae > Pinus > Pinus albicaulis. Next base: position 179,925,699 of record CM076575.1, on the reverse strand, counting down.
GCCTTTCATCCCTTCAAAATCCATTCCATTCACTTTAATATCTAAAATTGTTCTCTGTTTGGATATCTTGCCCTGCAAAGCCATCTTGTGTGTAGAAACTTAATCCAGTAAAGCCATATTTTCGACTCCATAGCCCAATGGCCTAAAAATACTCAATCTTGCCCTCAGTTGGTGGATTCCACCATTCAAATTCAAACCAAATTTCTTGGACTTATAACTAGCCTAAAACTTTCTAAGAACAAAGCTAAATTTTAAAGAGAGAGCCCTCTCTGGATACAGATTGGCTAGATTCTATATCTGAAGGTTGGTTAGTGGTTACCTCGGGTTTCTTTCCTTTTCTTACAACTTCAAGGAAGGCCTGAGTGATAACATAGTCTCGAATCCACTGGGAACCTGAATCATTTTTATTATTACCATTGTTTGCTTATAAGCTATAGACAGAGCCTGAAGATCAGCCAGGTAGCCTTTGAAATTCTTTTTCTCTGCAACTGCATAGTAAATAAATGTTGCTTCAGTCTATCTTTGGTTTAGCTTATAAATTGAACCTTGGTTTCAAATATTCAATCAGATTCTCTAATTCAATAAATATTTGAGGAAATGTTAATTAAAAATCTTTAATTTCTTCAAGAATTTGTCAAAGTTGTATTTTCATTTCATTTTAAAACAAAAAACTTAAAAATAAACATTACTAGGAAAACTGGCTTCAGAAAGAACTCGTTATACCAGATCAAATCTTGATCCAAATCCACCGCCGGTATTCAATAATCCCAATCTGATTCCTAGAATTCTTAGAAGACAAGAAAGTCAAGAAAGCTCTGAAAGAGGAAGTCAAGAAAGTTCTGGAAGTTATCGACCTCTTTCTAGATCAACATCCTGTCCCGTAAAGTGGATTTATTTTGATGAAATAACTTTTGATGAGCGATTTGAAACATCCTTATTTGTGAATTTTTCTGAAACTGAATTATCTAGACTAGTTTCGGACCCATTGTTTTTTGAAGATTTACAATTGAGATTTGTTTCATTACATCTTGACAGACATTTACAAAATTCCATTCAATCTGAACAGACCTTTGAAGAAACTTCAAATACTTCTGTAATTACTGTAGTTTCCCCAAGTTCAGCTACTTTTCCCCAAACTTCTCAAACACAAGTCACTCCTTCTACTCCTTCACCCACTCCTTCCAGACCATCATCACCTGTTATTCCATTACACCTTCCAATGGCCAATAGATATGCTCCATTACAGTTGCCAGGAAACCCTACTTCTTTGCTTCAAGATTATCAGAGTAACATCACCCCTTTTGATGGATCTGGTACTTATACTACTCAAAAACATACCAAAAGGATGACTGATTACTTTGAATTTTATGAAATTGATGCTGATGATGTCCGAATGAGAATTTTGTCCAGAGTCTTACTGGGGAAGTCAGGACATGGTTAAGGGCCCTTGCTCCAAATAGTATTGCTAACTTACCAGCCCTGTATAGGGAATTTTTAAATAGATGGGAGAAAAAGAAAGACCCTCTTCAAATCCTATCTGAATTTGGAAAATTGAAAAGAGGACCTAATGAAACAGTGCAAGATTATATCATTAGATTCAACGAAGCCTATAACGTTGTTCCTCAAAACCTTAGACCCCCTCCAGATTCAGTACTGGTTAAATTCCCTGATGGTTTTGATTCTGACATAGCATATTCACTGAGGGAAAGAGTCCCCCAAACTCTAGAAGAGATGCAAAACATAGTTGTTAGTGTTGAAGCTAACCTCATAGAAAAACGAGCTAGAGCTAGAGCTGAAAGAAGGATGCCTATCAATGAAGAGCCTTCGGCTTTTGAAAGAAAGCTGGATGCAATTATCAAAGGTATGGAAAGACTGGGAGATAGAGTAGAGACAATCGAAAGAAATTCTTCTGGCGATGGTCAAAATGTTGTTAGAAACCCAAACTTCAGAAGAAATCAGAACCAAAATACTGGGAAAAATGTTCTTGACCAAAACATCAGGCCACCATTCCAAGAAAATTTTGTTGAAGGTTCAACTTCTGAGGAGCCTACCGAGGATGTTGAAATAAATAATGTGAATGAAAACAAAAATGAACCAGAAGTTTTCCTATCTCAAGATGATCAAGAAAATCATATTCTTGAAACATTTCAAACTCATTCAGGAGAAACTTTTGATTTTAAAGAAGGATATGACACAGCGATTTATGAAGTTCATAAACAATACAATTTGAGAAGCAGACGGATTGATGTGCCAGAGAATAGCAAACAAAAAGCTGTAAAAAAAACATCAAAGGTAAAACTAACACTCCTCCTGTACAAATTCTGTCTAGAATAAGTCCTAACCCCACAAATCCAATAATTGAAGATGTGTCTGATAACCAACCAAATAATAAACAACTTTCTAATAATTCTCCTCTTGCAGGAAACGTAGAAGAACCAGCAGAAGTTAATTCAGAAACACCTTCAACTCATAATCCCACTCATGAAAAAAGAGAAAAACACTGAAGACCCAAAAAACAGAGAAAATCCAACTGTTCAAAATACTAGAATTCAAACAGAAAAATATTTCAATCTAGAAGTTGAAATAGGAAAACTAAAGATAATTGTTCCCTTAGCAGAATTAGCTAAACACGATGTCTATAGAAGCCAAATCAGCAGATCCCTTAACATTACTGTAATGGACGATTCATTAAATGTTTTTGATGATCAACCCAAACTACTTTTTGGCCCTGAAGTAAATGGTAAACCAGAAAGTGGAGGAACTCCTCCATTTTATGTGAGTTTAAATGTACATGACAAAATACTTCATAACGCAATGCTTGATTCTGGAGCGTCTCACAATTTAATGCCCAAAGATGTGATGGAAAGATTAAATCTTGACATTACCAGACCATATAAAGATATTTTTTCTTTTGATTAAAGATTTGTGTATTACTTTGGTGCAATACCTTGCGAAATCTATTCTGATGGATGTAATAGTTGCAGATATTCCTCCTAAATATGGTATGTTGTTGTCCAGATCCTGGGGTGCCAAACTCGGAGGATATCTTCAACTAGATATTCCATATGCTACTATTTCAGTGTTTGGTCAACCTAAAAGACTATACAGAGAGACCTTGATGAAATATTTAGTCAGTAGTCAGGAGAAGCCTGAAAACTTCCCTGTCTATTCAGTACATTAGTATATGGACTCATTCATCTTTTATAATGCTGAGTTTGACCTTCCTACTGAACTAGAAGCACCAGAAATAGAAACTGCAAATAAATCTACTATTCAAATCGAAGAAATTTCTGAAAACAAAGAAACATCAAACATTCAAGAGATACCAGGAAAAATTGAAAAACCAGAGCTCCCTGTTATGAAACATGTTAAAACAGTTGATGAAGATTATGAACATGAAATTCTGTGGCATTTAGAATTTGATGGTTTAGTAAATAAGTTAGGAGCAGGAGCTGGAATTTGGATACATAACGTTGAAAATGATCTTGCCGAAGGCCATGCTTATAGATTGAACTTTAGATGCACTAATAATATGTCAGAGTATGAAGCTCTTTTTCTAGGGCTTAAACATGTCAAAAATTTAGGAGCAATTAGAGTATCAATCATAGGAGACTCTGAGTTAATTATTCAACATATTAATGGTGAATTTTCAACAAAAGACCCCAGATTGAAACAATACAGAGAAACAGTTGTGGAAATTCTCAACAATTTTCTACAAGCTCAACTTGCCAAAATTCCTAGAAAACAAAATTTGCATGCTCATAGTCTTGCAATGTTCGCTAGCACATGTAAATTACCTTTTGGACCTAATCATCAGTTCACAACTGAGATTAGACATAGGCCTGCTATACCGGATAATCTTATGAATTGGAAAGTGTTTGTAAATAATAATCAGATCAATAATTTTTTAACTTTAGAAAATGAATTCTCTAACAGTAATATAGATGAAGACACAACAATCAATGAATCTGATCAAATAGATGAACGTGAAACTGATATTTCAGAAGAGACTGCAATTCACATGCTTCACCCAACCAAATTCACTAAAAAATATATGCATGATTTGAAACAAATGGAATTCGATGAGATTATAGAAGATGAATATGAAATTATTAATCTGAAAGATAATCATTTACCCAAAGGATTAACTCCTTTAGAAGATATTTTTGACTCAAATGACATTCCACTAAAACCCAAAATGGAACCTTTAAAAGCTGATATTGAAGAAGTCAATTTGGGAACTGAAGGAAATCCCAAGATGGTTAAACTATCTAAATCCCTACCAGAAAATCAAAAAGTTAAATATGTTGAACTGTTAAAAGAATTCCAGGATGTTTTTGCCTAGAGTTATGAAGATCTTAAATCATATGATACATCAATAATTCAACATACAATATCTTTGAAACTAGATCAGAAACCTTTCAAATAGAAACTTAAAAGGATCAACCCTGTTTTACTACCTTCAATTGAGAAAGAAATTAAAAGAATGTATGAAGCAGGAATTATAGCTCCTATTAGGTTCTCTGAATGGGTTTCTAATTTGGTACCAACAAGGAAAAAGACTGGAGAGATTAGAATATGTGTCGATTTGAGAAATTTAAACAAATTTTCTTTAAAAGATAACTATCCTCTGCCTAAAATGGACCATATCTTACAAAGGGTAGTGGGATCTTCAAGAATTTCTCTTCTGGATGGATTTTCATGGTATAACCAAATTTTGGTTCATCCTGATGATCAAGACAAAACAGCATTTACAACACCATGGGGTACATTTAAATATGTTAAGATGCCTTTTGGACTCAAAAACACAGGAGCAACCTTCCAAAGAGCAATGGACATTGCCTTTGCCAAAGAAATTCATGATTTTCTGGTTATTTATCTAGATGATTTAACTTTTTTTTCCAAAATAGATCAGCAACATTTATATCATCTAAGGCAAATGTTTATAAAATGCAGAAAGTATGGTATTTCTTTAAATCCGAAAAAATCATTGTTTGGTCTTGAAGAAGGAAAGCTCCTAGGTCACATTATTTCTAAATATGGCATTAGAATTGATCCTGAAAGAATACAAGCCATATTGCAGATACCTCATCCTAGGAATATTAAAGAACTTCAAGCTTTCATAGGAGAGATCAATTTTTTGAGAAGATTCATTTCTAGTTTAGCTGAATTACTTAGACTTCTTACTAACATGTTAAAAAAGGATTCAAGTATTGACTGGACCGTGGAAGCCAAGCAATCATTTGAAGAAATCAAAATGGCTTTAACCAGAACACCGGTTCTTACCAGTCCAAAATTTGATAGAGATTTCATAATTTTTTCATTTGCTTCTGAACACACAGTTGCAGTTCTTTTATTACAAAAGGATGATCAAGGATGGGAAAAACCAATAGCCTTTTTTAGTAAAGCACTTAGAGATGCATCATTGAAATATAATATCATGGAGAAACAAGCTTTCGCACTTGTGAAAGAAATTAAAGATTTCAGAGTTTATATATTGTATTCTCATGTGATAGCTTATGTACCTAATGTTGTCGTTAAAGACATCTTAACTCAAGATGGTATTGAAGGCAAAAGAGGTAAGTGGATAGCTACCATATTAGAATATGATATCGAAATAAAACCAAAAAAACTTATAAAAGGTCAAGGTTTGGCTCAACTCATGACTGAAACAAATTTCCAAGCCCTGGATATTAACGAACTGGATGACAAACAGGAGATGGCGACTCCACAAATCAGTCAGGCCTTTTTAGACTCACCCTGGTACACTGATATCATTTATGTTTTATTAAATCTGCAAGCTCCTCCAGGGTTATCCAGAATGAAACAAAGGTTCTTAAAAATGACATCTTTAAAGTATTGTATTTTAGATAGTGCTCTCTTTTGGAAGAATCATGATGGAATTCTATTAAATTGTTTATTGAAAGATGAAATTGACAATATTCTTAATGAATTTCATGTAGGAGATTGTGGTGGACACCTCTAATGGAAGTCAACTGCAGATAAGATCTTAAGGGCTAGTTTTTATTGGCCAACCTTTTTTTCAGATGTTAAGAAATTTGTAACTACTTTTCATAAGTGTCAGATATTTGAGGGCAAGATAAAATTGTTACCTTTACCATTAAAACCAATTTCCACCGAGAGACCCTTTCGACAATGGGGAATGGATTTTATTGGAGAAATCCATCCCCCTTCTTCTGGACAACACAGATGGATCCTCACTGCTACAGATTACTTTACTAAATGGATTGAAGCAATCCCATGCAGACAAGCCAATGATTCTGTAATTATAGGTTTCTTAGAAACAAATATACTTTCAAGATTTGGCTGTCCTGAAAAAATTATAACTAATAATGCTACTGCTTTTAAGTCTAAGAAAATGATTAGTTTTTGCAATAAATATCACATCACTTTAGGCCATTCAACAACCTATTATCCTCAGGGTAATGGACTGGCTGAATCTTCCAATAAAAGTCTCATTAATATCATTAAAAAATTATTGGAAGAAAATAAAAAGAATTGGCATAAGAAACTTACCAATGCATTGTGGGCAGACAAACTTACAACTAAGAAATCAATTGGGACCAGTCCTTATGAATTAGTTTATGGTATTGAGGCTATATTTCCATCATCCTTAGGAATTCCTGTTATGAAGTTACTTCATGAGGCTCAAGTAGAACCAAATGATATTCAGAGAAGAATAAACCAAACAATTCACTTGCAGCAGACCAGAGAAGAAGTGTATCAACGATCCCAAGTTTTGCAGGAAAATTTAAAGAAAATGTTTGACAAAAGAACCAAAGCAGAAGATTTTCAACTGGGATACAAAGTTCTAAGATGGGATTCCAGAAGGGAAGATAAAGGGAAACATGGGAAATTTGATTTCTTATAGAAAGGTCCTTACATCATTCATGATTTACAGGGAAATAACACATATTTTTTGAAGAATTTGGATGGTTCGGAAGCTGAGGAAGGACCAGTCAATGGTCGAATGCTAAAACACTACTTTGATCCTATTTACTAGGATGTTCTGATTTTTTCTAACATGTACATATTATATCCTTTCTAATGCATCAGTTTTGAGTGGATGGTGACTTTTTGGAGTTGAAGCCCGAAGTGAAGGCCCTAAGCTTCAGAAGTTTTACTATCATATATACAATAAAGCCACCATAAAAAGAAGATTACATGGTTCAATTGAAGACATTTTGAGGCATCTAACCTGCTGTTCTTGACTTTTCGCCAGGAAAAGCCATCCCCAAGTAGAGCCAGTGTTAGACTCCTATACCAATAGGTGTCATTTTTCATGATTGACTCGTTCAACTATGAAATATGTTCAAACCATTTTCTTGTGAAAAGTTGTTCCATATTCTTAAAAAATCAAAAAATTTAAAAAATGTAAAGAGGGTATACCCTAAAAGAAAAATCAAAGGGTGAAAAGAATAAAGTGATCAAAAAAGTGAAAGAAAATGAACCCCAACGAAAATAGACCAGGAAAGTGTGCAAGTTTAAATGCCACTACTATTTTATTTTTTGTAAATAAACAAAATTGTGTGTAGCTTGTCAAACTTTTGCCACAATTTATGAAGAGTCAAACTGTTTAAACTTCACTCGGTCATTTTTCAATTTCATGTTGTAGAATAGAGAATAAATATCTGACCAAACAGTTTAATCTTGGCCGATAAGTAGATAGGTAGAGTGAATAAAAGGTACTCAACAGCTTAATCTGAGCCCTTGGATGTAATAAGTGTAGACTTAGATAGGTTTGCCATGTAAAAGAAAAAGAAGATTGATAAGGGTTTGCCAGTCTAAGTGCACCCTAATAAAGAAGAGAAAATGGTAGGGTAAAGTAAGTAGGGTAGGTAGATGTTGTTGTATAATTACATGTGATGAATGATGGTTCTAAATGTGTTCAATTGTACTTTCATCACAAGTGCAAAGGCAGATATTACATTGGAAAAAATTCGCCACAAAGCAAAGTCAAGATTATTAACTTCCCTTTCATTTTTCCCTAAATATTTCACTAATTTCCCCTAAAGTGCTAAGGTATTTGAAGATTAAAGGGGCTCAAGGCATTTCCTTGACTTTTGGAGGGACCGGACCCTCGACCCAATAATTGGAAAAGACCTAAGTACTTGAAATCACCCATTATCACATTCATTCACCTCTCAAAATCTTTTCCTAAGTAAAGTTCCATTCTACTTAAGAAAATCCTTCAATATTTCATGAAAAGCCCTCAAAATCACTTTTTTTTCTAAGTCTAAGTGATGAAAGTATAATAATGTTATTTACTTTTGAATCTTCACTTTCTTGGATATATTTAAGTGTTTTGAGTTTACATTGTCCTTTGTCATATTAACTCTAATTTATATATTAACTCCCTATGAAAATCACCTTTTCCTATGTATATAACTCCTTTTCATATAATATTCCCAAGACCCATGTATTTATAACTATTTTAGCCACAAGTATTTTATTCCCACTTATTCAAATTAAAAACCCATAATATACCCCCTTTTGGCTAAAATATAACATTAATTCTATTCCCGCCCCTATGGTAAGAAAATCACATTGATATAATTATCATATAATAAAATATACGGAAAATTTTAAAGATATGTATATATGTTTAAAACAGAAAAATAAACACAAAGTTTAATTAAAACCAAACTTTGAAATAAATCATCCCTGCGCATTTAACATTTCCCGACCATTTTTCCATATGAGATTAATTAATCCTTAAGATTAATTAATAATCATCCCCTGCCAATCAGAAGGCTCCCGAAATGATTATTTCATAATAAAACGTGTTGGGCCCGCGCTGTTAAACCTCCATCAACTCCTTGTCCCGTCCACCATATGATCTCCCGCTCCAAGATCGACGATTGACGTTAATTCCACTAGCCATCTCCCATCCAAGAGTTAACGCGCGAAATGAAAAGTGGTTTTCAAATAGTGTATGCTACATGTCAATCTCTGTATCGCTTCGCTGCCCAACCGCCCGAAACTGCCTTCACTCATAAGTGGTGCGGAAAAAACCGCTTACCACTTCCCCCCCCGTGACTTACCTCCCGTACAGAATGATGTCATTCATTAAAAATAATAAAATTCCCCCCCCCCCCCATTTGACTTTGCCAATAAAACAAAAAATTCGTGTCTTTTTCATTATTCTGCACGCACTGAATGAATACACCCTCCCCGCAGAAAATTTGAATTTTAAATTTCTGAAGTCTGCCAACCTTTATCCTGTCAAAACAAATTGCATTCAAGCCTCTCAGAAGATTATCCGCACTGACCAACGTCTGTTCAAAACACTCTTTTCTCCAAAAGCAAGTATTTACCCTAAATTCGCACTGAATTCTGTAAAAAAATCGGTTTTCCTCTTTCTTTCACTGAAACAGAGTTAAAAAATTGATTGCTAGTTCATTCCTTAATCTTGAAGAACTGTAATTGATTTCCCAACCTGCAATTGTACCTGTTTCTCCTATCGAAACCTGTAAATTTGCTCGATTGTTCACCATAAGCCGAATTTCCATTTTTGAATCCACAAGAACCAAGAATGGAAGTTCTTGTGGCTTTAAACATCGCCCCATTGAATGCCCCTCACAGAGACCTGGACTATTTATCGTTAGTCGACAAAGATTTCCAAATCAAAGACCTAGTTTTTAATGAAATCCCTCTTCGAATCCTTTGTTGCTGCAGAGACAATTATTTGAATGGTCTGGATACGATTGGGTTATGGGAATCTAATCTTCCCTAGTACCTTTTTCCCTCTCTTCATATTTTCCCTAAAATAATCCATTTTTTCCATTGCAATTATGATCCTAACCAGAGAGCAGTCTTATCCCCAAATCAAGATGTCATTTTCCCAATTACTGCTAAGTCTATCAATGAGATGCTACATTTTCAACCTGATCAAGCCCTCACTCCTTTGTCCATGGGAGAACTACTTGAGAAATCCACAAAACTATCCCATGAAGAATTAAGTCGCATCTGCCAGACCTTTATGTTGCCTAATCACCAGCCTAAAGGCCCTCCCCCTTATGGGTATGCTTTTTTCACTGAAGACGGTAGACTTTTATTGGATATTATATCTTTTATAATGGGCTTTAATACCAATGAATATGTTGACCATCTAATTCTAGTATTACTGTCTATTTTTACCCCTGGACAGCCTCCTGCTGTCAGGTATGACTTTGCATCTCACATAGAAAATAAAATTCATGATCAATTCATGAGGTTAGAAAATGAGAAAGTGTTCAAGTATTCCTCTGTCATCTATCACCTCATGATATATTACTTGTTTGAAGATTTCCCTTTCTATACCAAAAAGCTTGATGTCCAGGGGAATCCTAGGTCTGTTATCTTTTGGTCAGCCATCACCCATAGCTCTCGAGATTCCCCCTATTCCTATAATGAGTTCATTGATCTTTTTATACACCCTGCAACTACCTTGTTGACAGGAGTATCTCCTCCAAGAATCAGCAATGAAATCAAGAAAACCTTACAGCTCTCAAAGCAATACAAAGTTGGTGATTGGTATTTATACCAAAATCATACTGAGGTCAGAATATATGGATGTGAATTATGTCCATTCAAATTGCCAAAATATGTCCCCATGAGACTCTTTGCATTAGAATACTTCAGGAAAATGAATAACTCTGATATAATTCATTTTTGTAATGCAAAGAAGAAGGCTCATCTTCGGATCAAAAGTCAATTAGGTCCCTTTATTTGTAATTCTAGGGATGGAGGGGAAGAAGCTGAAAAGATATTACAAGACCGTTTCAGATTACAGAAGAGTTTCTATTGGGCCCCTTATGACCCATTCAACTTCATTTGTGATAAAAAAATGAAAAATAAATCAGCACCATACATCCATCAGAGAATTCCAGAGATTGAAAAATATGCTAATACAGATGAATGGATAGAAGGCACATTGATAGAGCATGATATTGAGCAGGTCAATATAAAAAATATTATGAAAGATCTTTAGAAGATGCTTGACCTAGATTCTTTTGCACAGGTACCAAGATCAGAGGTTGGCCCTTCCTCAGTTGGGAATATTCAACAGGAATTACTAGAAAATTTTGCATTATCATCCAAGGGAAAAGAGAAGGAGGTTGATATACAAGTAAAAGAGACATTCAATATGACAGAACAACCTCAAACTTCCAAAGGATAGGATCAAGTGTAGGCTTCTCCTATTCAAACTAATCCAATAAAAGTGCCAATTTTGCAAACTCCATTTAATGAAGAAAAGGGCAGAAAGAGAGATGTTGAAGCTGCTACCCCTCTCACTGGATCTTCACCACAGCCTCAGGCCAAGAAACAGAAATTGAATACTCCTCTAGAAGAAGAATCTATTGATGAAATCATTAATAGTCAAGGACAATTAGGCAGTCAAAAAATAGATACAGTCAGTGGAGCATCCACTACTTCACAAAGGAAAGAGTTACAAAAGCACCAGAGTATTGAAATAGCTTCTTTCAAAACACCACTGAAGGATACAGGGGACATAAAAAAGACATTTATCAATATCAAGGCCAGGAATGATCCACTGAAAATGTAAGTATATAATCAACATCTAAAAATGGCTCCAAAAAATCAAGAAAGATTGATGTCAGCTTTTGATATCCTACAGGGAAAAATGTTAATGAGCCATTTCAAGCCGAAGGTGCAGCAACCCCAAACAGCTACTGATTATATTAGGACAAACTTTGAAGTCCTAGCAAAGGATATTCGTCCTTTAGATCAGATTGAGTTGCATAAGCAGACTGGTGAAATGATCTATTCTACACTGACTAATAAAGCAATGGCAGCTCACAGGTTACAGGATTCTTTAGAGAACACAAATACACAACTGCAGATTGAAAAGGATTCTTCTCAAGCCAAAGACAACAGAATAAAAACATTGGAGGAAATAATAATTGGATTAGGTCACAATCCAAAGGATGTCAAAGGTATTGAAGCATTAATAAAGAAAAAGGATGATGACATTGCAGCTTTAAGAAAACAGTTGAAATTGCAAGCTTCAAGACATCCTCAAACTGAAGAAGTAATAAAGAAGAATTCTGAAGAGGAAATGATGGAGTTGCTCTTGAAAATGAATGAGCAACTAATTGAAACAGAAAAAGTGTTGGAGCAAGCATTGAAAGACAAACAATCTGCTCTTCCAACATCTACAACAGAGGCAATTACAGTTACAGGTACAGGTACACAGCCAGCAGGTCAGCCAACAGAATCATCATAGCTAGATACTTCAAATTTGAGTACAGAAGAACTAATAAAGCAAATGAACAACTTGAAACTTCAGGTAACAGAACTTTAGCACACAAAGTTACAGCTTATTAGTTTGGAACAGAAATATGATCTTTCAAAAATGACTGTTGCTGATAAAACAAGAGAAGTTAAAAAGTTGGAAAAATTAGTTAAAGCTTTGGAAAGGGATCTCACATTGGAGAAACCCTTAAGAGAATAAATGAAATTATTTGGGATGATATTACTCAGTCAATAATAGATGTTTGGTCCTCAATCCAGATAATATACGAGCATAATGATTTGGTCAAAATAGCTCTGGAGGAAGTTGATAATACTCAAGCAGAATTAGGAAATAGGCTTGAGGAAGCTAATCAGCTTATACAGTTTCTAAACACTCAAAGCAGATAGGAATTGGAAGAATTAGGTATTCAAGACAGAATTGCGACAATATTAGAGATAAAAAGAGTTTTTACTAAGAAAACTCTTATGCAGAATTTAGAAAGAAGGTGCTTTGACATGCAAACTGAAATCCTTGCTTTCAGAAATAGATTTGATGTTTTATTGAATAAAGGGTTGCCCAGCCCTATGATTGCAGAAGATAAAATAATGGACCTGGAAAATTATGTCTAGAAATTGGACATACATGCTCACAATCTAGCCAGTTCCTCAAACACGTCATCATAAGTAACATTACCTACAGGAAGGAATCTTCATGACAGATTAGAGAATTTATTTTATCTTGAACATGAAGTGAAACATCTGTTTCCTGATCAGCCTAATTTCTTCAGATATACCGAGGCTGATGAAACATTGAGGAAGCTTCAACGGACAAGAATAGCAGAAGATAAATGGTGGGAAGACTTGTTGGAACTTTTATAAAATTTATCCTTATTTTGAAATTTTGCCTATTTACCACAGTATAAGGGATAAAGAGACACATAAAAGTCAAAGAGTATCAGTTTAGTTGAAAGTGTATTAGTAAAAACAAAGAGTATCAGTGAAGCAAGTTAGTTAGAACAAAATTACTGAAGAAGATAACGATGAGCCAAAATATAGGTCCAGCCTCTAGCACATTCTCGAAATGAGGGGACAACACAACATCGGTTACTTCTTGTCTTATCCATGAGACCATTTGTCTCTATTCTTATTGTAACTTATTTATGAGTCATCTTAGATTATATCTCGTTTTGTTAAGAGATATTTTGTATAATTTTTTGTATAAATAAACCCTCAATCGAATTATTGATGGTGGATTCTTCTACTTTGTTGTAACATTGACCTTTTGGAATAAAAGTGCTTTGGAGAAATTTCTTTATGGCTTGCAGGATGATGAATTGAAGCTCAAGACTTTTTGCAGGATTCATGTGTCAGACTACAATTCAATAAGTCATTTCTATCCTATCTTTTAAGTTTTATATATGTTGATAATATCACTGTGTTCCATTTCTGAATAATTGACAAAAAAGAATAAATCAAAAATTGCTTAAGTGTACTCTGATTTCAATTGTGATTATTCTAAATGTTTTCTTCTAAACTGGTTATAAACAATGAATTCTTAATTGCTCTTTCTTGTAATCATTCACTTTCTTTCATTTGAACATGTTGAAAGATTCTTAATTGCCTTTCATCCCTTCAAAATCCATTCCATTCACCTTAATATCTAAAATTGTTCTCTATTTGGCTATCTTGCCCTGCAAAGCCATCCTGTGTGTAGAAACTTAATCCAGTAAAGCCATATTTTTGACTCCATAGCCCAATGGCCTAAAAATAATCAATCTTTCCCTCAGTTGGCGGATTCCACCATTCAAATTCAAACCAAATTTCTTGGACTTATAACTAGCCTAAAACTTTCTAAGAACAAAGCTAAATTTTAAAGAGAGATCCCTCTCTGGATACAGATTGGCTAGATTCTGTATGTGAAGGTTGGTTAGTGGTTACCTCGGGTTTCTTTCCTTTTCTTACAACTTCAAGGAAAATGGACGACTCAAGACCCCTTACCCATTCATATTTATCACAAAGAATTGTGGGATTCCAAGCTCACTCCGTATTTTTACAAGATTTGTCATGGAATCATGTTGTCCCTGTACAAAATGTTATATGATAAAGACGCTCCAAGATTTTCTCCCGAAGCGAAGGTAGATATACTCCCTGTCGCGAGATGGTTCGGAGAAGAACTGTTTACATATGTCAGGGTATTCGGAAGTCTCGCTTCCCCTCATGTCTTACCTTTATATGTTCCTAATAAACTCATGGCATGAGAAATTGCTTATCAAACCTGCGGAGAAGGAGGTTTGACTAAAGATTTGAAGGACAAAAAGAAGGCTATTTGGCCACAATTTCCTGTGGCCTGTGGGGCCTTTTCACTATTTGATGTAGGCCATGCATTCAAAGAAGTAAACAACATAACATGTCTACGATTGTTCAAATTTCCAAGAAGACTGTTCGACCCTTATGATATTGCTAAAGATTTCACTACTGCAGTCAAAATAAAGGTGTTTTCTAAAGAAGATGATCTTTTTGATGACATGTTCCAAGAGAAAGGTACACTTAAAGAGGTTCTACATTCGGCCCAAATGCGATTTCCTCCAGCAGAATTTCAAGAGTTCAAGATATACAGGGAAAGGAGGTTAGCTAATATCCCTTTGGATAAATTACGTTTGGAACCCATAAGAGAACCGACTCCCAGTATTAGTCTCAGTGGAAGCTCAGGCATAGACAGATCTAAATCTAAGTCCAGGAGAGAAACGTCAGAACACTCTAAGAGGTCTGAAAGTGACCATGATAAAAGTGAAGGGTCAGTAAGGGATACTGCCCAGTCAAAGGAGCTCCTACAGCAACAGGTTTTGACCTCTCCACAGCTAAATCCTCTCCCTCTCTTCATCCAGCCACCATTAGTCAGAACCGAGCTAGATAAAGAATGGGAGACATTCAATGATTTAATCAATATTGAAGGACAGAGCACAAAGACACCTGTGAGTAATGTACGGGCAACAGAAGATATAGTCACAGGAACAATTAGCAATGTCTCAGAAATGGAACATATTCCCATTACCCCATCCTCTGAACTTATGCTCAAAATAGAGGAAATTCCTCCTCTTGATGTATTTTATAGTCCACAACACAAGGCAGTAGTGAGAAGACAAAGAAAGAAAAGGGAATTGGAAAACGTGCTCTCTCATATTACAGAGCAATTAGACATCCTATGGCAAGATCCTACCACCGATCCCACTGAAAATCTCACCAAATTGTCTCAAATCACAGGAGCATATTCCTCTGCGACCATTGATAAAGCATCTGAGGTACGACAACTACTGAAAGAGAAAGAAGATCAAATAGAGGTTTTGCAGCAATAGCTGCAACAAGCCAACGCCAACAACGAAGCACAGAAACAGCTTGAAAGATTACAGCAGGACTTTCAACAAATGCAGATAGAGTACCAGAACAGTTTGGCTGAAAGAGAAAAACAGTTACAGGTTATGCAAGAGATACACAAGGATGATCCTAAGCTTACAGAATTCGT
This sequence comes from Pinus albicaulis, assembly GCA_034641835.2. NCBI lineage: Eukaryota > Viridiplantae > Streptophyta > Pinopsida > Pinales > Pinaceae > Pinus > Pinus albicaulis. The sequence continues at coordinate 179,909,921 of CM076575.1, read as the reverse complement.
CACAGAATCCATTTCCTTAAATGATCAACTACTGCAGCAACAGGAAGCATTGTGCCAAAGAATATCACAGTGGAACTCTTATTTCGAAATGAGCGATAAAATCACTAATCAAGTCGTAGACTTATGACATGATTATGATTTAATTAATAAAAGAGTTACCGAATATTTGGCTTGGCAAGAAACAGAGGAGGGGAAAAGAGCAGGCGCACCAATAATCAATGAAAATCACAAAGAAATGCTCTTTAACAAATGGGATGCACAAATCAGGAAGCAGAGCAAGCGGCAAAAGAATAAGCCACAGCAGCAAACAGTGTTATTGACTGCATAAATGAAAATTTGCACAAGGCAAATCTGATCTCAGAAACCACTCCAGGTATCTACCGAAAGTACAGCAACTGCAGATAGGCTGGAGACAGAAGGCTCAAGAAAAGGCAGAATCAATAAAAAGATTAACTAAGTTGAATTGGGATTCTTACTGGGCGTATTTGGTAAAACCACACAGCCAGTGCATGACTCTTAAATGTATCATCAATTCTGCAGAGAAGATGGTGCTAGCTCTTGCCGATTCCGTTTTCGCAGGACAGTTAAAGTCAGAAGTCGGCCAGTCGACTCTTCTCAAACAAATGTTGAACGCTTGCAATTTCAAAGAACAGATACACAAATAGTTAGTTGTTAGTTTTAATTTTAGATTCAGTGTTAGTATTAATTTTGCTTTATTTTTTCCTGAAATGAGGACGGTCATTTAAACCGTATCCTACATTTTTGTAATAAATTATTTTTAGATTTAGTTAGTAGTATTTAAACCCTTCTCATGCATTTAGAGAAGGGTCCTGAAATTTGTCAAAAACTTGTCCTCAGAACATGCACTTTTGTATCCTCTGAGGAGGTTTTGATGAATCAATGGAACAAGATTTATTGATATCTGCATTTAATATCTACTACTGATGTTGCACTTTTGTACTCTTAGTCGATGTTGGATTAAGAAGAGATAAGTCATTATTGCTTGAAGCTCATGAGTAGAACTAGTTATAAATGGTACTTTTATCTCTTAACTATTTATGCCTTTGTGTTAAAGTGATATTCATGTTCAGTTGTTTATATATTGATGCGTGAATGCTTGAGTTATCATTTGGCACTTCTGTACGGTGATAGCTATTTATAGAAGGAGGGCCCCGAACTATGAGTGGCAAGTAAGTCAAAATCTAAATACCATTCTGATAGTAAATCGCCCTCACCATCTCCCCCGACTTCCCAATCGCACTTAGAATATTTAAATCTAGAGCTAGAAGTCGAAAGAACAACATCCACTGCCACAAACCCTGACTTTTCAGAAGAATCTTCTATTAAACCTCCTGAAGTTGAATCTTTGATCCATAAACTTTAGCGATTTTCAAGATCACCTCAAAGATCTGATAAATCTGAAGGCAGTGTGACTTCGCAATATAACCCTGCTCATCCTCTCACCAGACTACAGAGCGAAAAGTTTGGCATTCATCCAACCGAGTTACCTCTACCTACAAGGAAGAGAGCAAAGAAATCACCTAAAGGGTCTGATATTGAGACTCTTTCATCATCATCATCCAAAAGGTCATCATTGCTTGCTCTACAATTTTCTTCGTCCCTTTGTTTGAGGATCCCTTATCTTCTCACCTATGGCGTACCTCCTTCGTCGATCATATCATTCATTCTAGAAGATGTGTCTAGAGGGTAGTGTACCTTGGTTCTAAATTCCACTCTCGTTTCGTGCCTTGGATCAAAGTTAAGGGACTCCTTATCGCCTTTCGACTTGATTGTTTCTCACTTCTTACCTCCATTCAACATGATCGTATATGTATATTCTGATGGTTCAGCGGATGCAACAGATGATACCAACTATACTTGGGTGTGTGTGAGATGTTTTCAACCCTCATGAGGGGTGGTCCTACAACAGGCCCCCCACATTCTCGGATGACCTTTTCATTACGTGCCCCTTGATGTAGCTCCATATTTGATGATGTCACTTTAGCCACTGCGTGCATTTTTTTTTCATGTATTAGTCATATTTTTCGCAGCCCTTTCCTCCTTACAAGGGCATTTGGGTTGTATTTGTATCTCATTTACTCGCATATTATTGTATAAGTCCTCGTCGTTATCCCGTGCACAATATGTATGTGGATTCATTATCATGTTTTTACATGGCTCATGTTTATACTCAAGATATACTATATTTTCTCTAAATTTCCTTGCTTTCATCGGACACATTATTCTTTGTAATTTGTCTCGCAGGCCTCCCTGCACCACTCATAGCATAAGTACTTACTCATAAAAGATACTGGCCGCACTCCGTAAGTCTCGCCTCCTCGTGGTCTAGTCCTTTAGTGCTTTAGTCTACCTTACATTCCTCTCTTCGACTTCTCTTGCTCATCGATTTAATTCTTACAATGTACTTTGGCCATACGATTAGCTCCTAATGCTCGCACACCGGGAGGCACCGTTACACCATTTTTTGATCATCGTATGGACCGTTAGACTGCCTTTGTCGAAATTTCTGTCGCAATCTCCTTATTTGCAATATTAAAGAGTAACTTTAATTCCTAAAGTTCGTGGTTTAGTCTTCGAAGTAGGCCACAGGAAGGTTCAAGAGGTGTTTATTTCAGAATGTCATCAATATGAATTGATTCTCTTCTTCAAAACTCGTTTTGGAAGAAGAAGTCAACAAATATGTTTTTATGATCAACATGTAATTTGTCAAAATGGGCCGTAAATTCTTCAAATTCTCCTCAAAATGGCAAAATTTTCTTTGTTTCAAATTTTTCAAGCATTCTCGCTCGCAAAAGCACAAACAAAAGAAAACAAAACATCATCAAGAATCATGTCCATTTGTTTGATCTCGGTCTAGAAGCCGTTCATTACGCTGTCATTTGGTTATACAGCCTCTCCATACATTTGGTTATTCAGATTCGGCTATTTAGTCAAGGAATCACGCTGAATGAGCGGGTATATTTGATCACTTCGACAAACATATACCTACGGCCTTGTTGCCATCCCTCTCGGGCCGCGGTACTTTCGGCACATGGATTTACATTATGCAGGAATTAGAAAAGATTTAATCATTTCTTAAAGATAGGTTGTTATCTCGGTGTGGCCGAAAGTTTTCTTTCATCCATGAGGCTAGGCCTACGCATAAAGATTTAGCTTTTTTCATGCGTACATTGTAAGCGACCGTGTCATAAGTCACATGGTTGGTGGAGATTTATTTTCGGGCAGGACTCACAGATTATATGCACTACATTGTCTTTATGAAACACAATTGTTTGGTAAAGCTTAATGTTCCGTGAAAGGGTGAATTTCGAAAGCTACTGGTGTAGGAGAGAATGAGTCTAATAAGGCTGTAAACATTTTGGACAGAGATTTTAATTAAAAATGCAACACTCGAGATACTCCGTGTATGAAAATCAAAATTTGTCTCATCCTTTGTTTCATATGTAAATGTTTTGTGTTCATGTCATTTCATGATCGTTTCCATTTGAACAATGAAGTGTTAAGGTAGAATTCATAATTTATATGCTAAAGTTCTTACCTTCAAGTTTGTTCATATTTAATGTTTTCTTCGTTTTGACAAGGATTCATCTTCTATGCCCTTGTCAACTCCTCAAGAACAATGCCATTCCATTTAATTTCAAATTTGATGCTAATTTTCTCGCTTACCTCGCTCGTAGCATAATCGTTTTTTATTATCTTTCTCTCGTCTGCCGTTCTTGCCTCACACAACTCAGAACCCAACATTTATTAAAAACCCTTTATATTAGTTTACTAGCCTAAAATTAGCATTCCTTATCGGTCATCTCCACTTTGAAAATCCTTTATCGAGATAGACCCTGAGAGAGCTCTCTCCGTCCTCGTAGGGCTAGCTACGAGGCTAAGGTTGGTTTGATGTTGCCTCGAGTTTTGCCTTCTCTCCAAATTTCGAGGCGCATTCGAGCGCTAACATACATGCACTCATACTCGGGGACAATGGTTTGTTGTTGATGTGACAAGCCGATTTGTAGATTGTCTTGCTCCAAGACATGAAATCAAGTTGCAGATCCGATTGCCGATGGTGGACGTTAGCCGTACACCGCAAGGTTGAAATCATTCACTTACGATTTCACACACTAAACAATCCGCATAATCAAATGCTCCATGGTGATTTCACCGCAAGTATCGCAGGGGCTTCAGAATTGTCAAGATGGACCGGATTGGGTAAGAAGATACGCTCCCATGAGCCGAGATCACATTCCAGTTTTTCCGACACATGCCTCAAGGTGGATTGTCGAGGAATCAGCCTACGTTTAACAATGATGGTAAGAAAGATGCCGCTACATTTAGTCGCATTTCACATGTACATTCGCAAGTTGAGGGTGGATTTTCCGAAGATTGCTTGATGAAGATATTCTTAGCTACCCGAAGGTGAAGCTCACCATGTATGAAAATTTTCCGCCGGCCCGTATTTATTTGCTTAGAGGATTTTCACCTCCGTTCATCAAAAAATATCAAACATCTTATCCATCGTTAAATTTAGTTCATGATCGCTCGCAAACATGCTTATTCTTTTATCAAAGCCTGGAGAAATATTATGAAGATGATAATTTCATGAATGATGAAATCATGGAGGCTCCGTATGAGAATCCATTTTCAAAGAACATGAAGAGAACCTAAAGGATACTTGTCAAGGTGCCGCAGACATCGTGTTATGTCGATGGCCACATGGCCGAAAGTGATGAAAGAGAAGATCTTGTTTCAGACTGCCGCTTAAGACAAAGCAGCATGCAAGTAAGTCCAGCTTCCACCGTATCAGATAATGTCCGTACAAATACTGTGATTCCGCATCATGATGACTAAGTATATCTTAGCCGAAGCCCATCAAATAAGGAGAAATATGTTGTTGAAATCATTCGGGATGCGTAAAACATGCGTAATGGATCCAACAATTTCATTACATCAGCTACCCCCATCATTAGAACACACTGAAGATCTCGCCGTTCATGAAAATCAAAATGAGATCTTTGTGCAAGTAAGTGATAAAGATCCTTTCAATAACTCCGCAATGAATGATATTTTGAATGCCCCGTCATATGAAGATAATTATCGTTTAAGGCGAAGAAAACAAAAGGCATTACCTTTGTCTAAAGATGAGATAGATATACTTTTGAAAGGTCATGTTTCAGCCCAAAACTACAACAAACATTTGGCAAGGCATACATAATCGTGAAAGTGTTGGTGAAATTTCTTCCTCTCGTTGAAAAAGATGATCGTTTGCACCGATTGTGTAGATCACAAATGTGATAATTTTTTCCTTCACAAAGATGATAAGGTCGTCATGTTTGATAATCTTGAATATTGTTCTTTGCTTAACAATGACCTAGATCATGAAGTTGAGGGATATATGTCAATTTCATGGTCAAGGAAACTACAAACTTAACACTTAGATGGCATTTTTGATTTCTATCCCTCAAAATCAATTGTCCTTTCAGACGAAAGAAGTGGATACTAGTATTTTTGTACTGATCTCCGTGATGTCAGTTGTTTCAGATTTTCAAGATCCCTTCAAAAGTCTCTTCCGCAAGCATTAGAAAGGATAAATGTTTCTTGGTTTATTGTCATGAGCTTTGCTTTCAAGTGATTGTGTTGAGTTGCTCTGCTGTGCCAGCAGTATTCCTACTTGAAAAGAGTAAGAGCAAGAATTGGAGTGTGTAGCCATCTCCATTGATCGTTGTGACTGAAGGCCAATTATACATGATTGTACATATCACATCAATATGCAGTGGGTTGCCATCGTGTTTTGAAATTTTGATGGACCGCCGTCTTTCTTAAAGTTTTTGGTTTAATTCAAATTTCATTTCTACTTTGGCATCAAGTCGGGCAGGGAGTTGACTTCTAGTTAAAATCCCAGTTATCGTATTTAGTTTGTTTGTCGAATAATGATTCCATCGCCCAATGAATGGAGGCAATCGTTCGCTTCTCCCAAAGCTCTCCGCGGTTCTTGGCACCTCCAAGAAGCAGCACGTCATCCCCATCGGGAGCGAACATTGTTAGACTCGTCTTGCCGCCTCCGTCGTAACTTCCTTATTTGCGTCATTAAAGAGTAACTTAATTCTAAAGTCTATGGTTTAGTCTTGGCAAAGGCCAGAGGAAGGTTCGCAGGTGTTTATTTCGTAGAATGCCAATATGAAATTGATTCTTCAAAACTCGTTTTGAAGAAGAAGTCATCAAATATGTTTTTATGATGAATATGTAATTTGTCAAAATGTCAAATTTTCCAGCTTCAACAAGTAAATTTTGTTTCAAATTTTTCCAAGAAATTGCCTTCTAGTGCTAATGGAACAAAAGAAAACAAAACATCATCACAATCATGTCCATTTGTTTGATCCTGGGTCTAGAAGTCGTCTCATTGGCGCTGTCATTTGCTATACAAATTTCCTCCATACATTTGGTTATTCCGTGATCCATATTTATCAAGGAATCGTTGGAATGAAAGGCATATTTTGATCATCAATACAAACATATACTCTTACGGCCTTGCTTTAACCTCTCGCCTGTACTTCTTTGGCACATGGATTTACACAGTGGAATTCTTTAGAGCAAGATTTGAAATCATTCTTTAAAAAGATAGGTTGCTATCTCAAAATGAAATGCTTTTTCATCCATGAGGCTAGGCCTACAGATAAAGATTTAGCTATGCATATTTTACGACCGTGTCATAAGTCACATGCTGGTGGAGATTTATTTCATAGGACTTCAGGATTATATGCATCACATTGTCTATGAAACACAATTGTTTGGGTAAAGCTTAATGTTCCTGAAAGGAGAATTCTGAAGCGCTCGGTGTAGGGAGAGAACAGCTCCATTGCAATGTGTATTTTGATAGAGACGAATTTAAAAATGCAGCTCGACTCCCCGACACCGTGGTATGAAAAAATCAACATTTGTCTCATCCTCAAGCCATATGTAGCCTGCTTTTGTGTTCAAGGCCATTTCATGATCGTTTCCATTTGAACAAATGAAGTGTTAAGGTAGAATTCATATAATTTTATATGCTCGCTTCAAGTTTGTCTATATTTAATGTTTTCTTCGTTTGAAAGGATTCATCTCGCAGTGCCCTTTGGCTAACTCCTCAAGAATGTACCTATTCCATTTAATTTCAAATTTGATGTTAATTTTCTTGCTTACCTTGCCTCAGAGATAATCATGTTTTTATTATCTTTCTCCGTTTAAGTCAGTTTTACCTCTACACAAATGCGTAAACCTAAATATTTACAAAAACCCTTTTATATTAGTTTACTAGCCTAAAATTACATTCCTTATCTACTATCTCGGCCTCTTGAAAATCCTTTTACCGAGATAGACCCAGGAAAGGTTCTCCTTCTCCCCGTCCCTCGCAGGGGCTAGCTACGAGGCTAAGGTTGGTTTGATGTTGCCTCGAGTTTTGCCTTCCACTCGAGGCATTCGAGCGCTAACAGACTCATGAAAAATGACTTAGTAAAATACCACCTTCTTTATTAAGTTGTTTTTATGGTCTAAACAAGAAAACCCATGAAGAAATATTAAACAACTAATACTGGTTGACTTTCCTCAAGGAATAATTATTAAAATAGTTTAATTAATATTCCTAGTCATATTGAACCCAAACGCAGTAAAATTAATTAGATAAATTATTATTTATCTTATTATTTTCTTAGAATAATCATTTAAATCTTATTTAAATAATATTCCTTGTTAAATTTCACTAAATCATCCATTACCAATTAAATAAATCATTATTTATTTGATTATTATCAATCACATCTCTTAAATGATAATAAATCATTTATTTATTTATTATTTACAAATAAAGGATCCGACCCAAGCCAAATTCCGTTTTCCTCCAACAAATATAATGAAATATTACATAAAAATCAGATCTTCATTCGTTAATAATATTTTAATTATGCACCAATATCTAGACTAACTCAATATTTTTCTATAAATAGAAGGGTTTTTCCATTCATTCATCACCTTTTGTTGCCTAAATATCACTTTGGATCTATACTTTTGGTTCGACTTTGATCCACCATCATTGTCATATTTTTTCTATCTTTTTGCTTATGAACTCCCTTTTGAGTCCCATTTTTGTCTCGGGTTTTCACACCATCAAAAGAGAGGAATTTTATATCTAAAGTGCCGAGGACTTACAAGAACCCATCCCATTGAGGAGAACTGGTAACATCCTTCTATGTTTTCCCTCCCGTGCCCTTAATATAAAATTCATCTAACATATTCTTTGTTTCGTTCTATTGGATGCATGGAGTAAATTCGTTTTTATTTACTAATTAATGTCTTTTTGATGCATAGATCTAGATTTTTTTAACATTTATTCCGATCAAATTGTTAGCCACCTATAAAATTTGTCATATCAAATTGTGGCTAAATCATTTTTGAAGCCTTCAAGAAACAAGTTTTATTGTTAAAATTGTTAATTCTCAAGGTTATGTGAAGATGTCTTATCTTTGATTAATCTTCATCGCTTTTTTCCATCTTAAACTATAAAATCTATTGTTTTCCGAAGAAAAGATCATAAAACCTCATTTTCCTTAATTTTAACCCCTTCTTCCACTCAAAACAACTTCTTTATCCTTTACCCCATAAATTTCCCTCTCATTTTTCCTCTTTTCCCTTCAAAAACTCTCAATAAGGTTTTAAAACCTTTTTAAAACCTTACCTAAACCCCAAAATCCCTTTGAAAATCCTTGAAAATCCATAAAAACCTAGTTTTTTACATTATAGGCCTAAGCCCATTTGGGCTGCCTACAAACCACTTCCCCACCATATACCCACGCCTAGGACCAAGAGTTAAAGTCCCGAAGTGCTTATCGCAATCGAACTTTCGACAAGCGCATTTCTTTTGTTATTCAAAAATCCCCCCGATGTGATTGGATCTTTTGTTATAAACCCCCGATCCCTTCATATTTTCATATACCCAAACGTACCCCGCAATCGAAAAGTAAAACATATAAATAAACCCTCCCCCGGGCCACTTTGCATTTTATTAAAAACCCCATTTTTTCATATTATAACGAAGCCCGCCGGTTCATTGATGGAAAGAATCCTAACCGTCGATTTAAAACCAATCAAACGGTCATTGGGATCTTGTATCGGATATTTCATCGTGTGTTTTAATATTTTATTCCCCTCCCCGATTTGCAATTTCCCGATGGCTTTCACTGCTGATCTCCCTCTGCCAAGCTTTAGATCTAAACAAACTCATTTTTTTGTTTCATACGCCCATCCCTCCACCTTTGAACCTATGATTCATTCGCCGTTGATCCGGCCCTCGATCAATGGTCCACATATAATCGCACGCGCTCTTCCTCTCTCCTCCTCCAATCGCAAATCTTTTGATCAGACTGGCCGTCCATACACTAACGTCCGACTCGTCCAAGTCAATCCTCACAACCTTGTTAAATTCATGAACCCCGTTGTATAAAGTCTTAAAATGAATCTCCGTCATTGATCTCTCAGAGATCAACTACCATTAACCCTTTCTCCGCCCGGCTCCTACCTCATATTTTATTTTATTAACTCCCGAGATTAAATCTCCACCGTTGATCTATTTCATCCAACAAATTATAATAAACTCCGATAGGCCCAACTCCCTTTGGGTCATACCATTCTCCAAATTAAATCTCCAATCATTCATCTCCGGACGGACGGCCTAGATTAAAAACCACCCCACCCTTTTCGTCCTTGCATCTTGTCTTATCGTATTCTCCTCTCGACCGACCGATCCGACGCCCTAGATATAATGGTCGATTTATAGCCACAAAGTGTGATTTTCAGCCTAAAAGATAATGATTTAAATTTACACGATGAGGGTGTATTTTGAAAGCCACGTGTCGTGCACTAATGCATATCACATTCAAAAAGCTAAAACAACCTTTCCTCCATTTTTCGCGTGAAACCGCATGTTTCTCCAACCAAACCACCCTTCCCATTTCCATTGTATTTTCTCAAAAATATCTCTCAAGCTATCGACTTTCCGCAAATCGATGCACTACATTCAATCTTGCCTTTTTAATTGCCCTCCACCCATCCTCCAAGGGAATTCATCGATCAAATCTCTACCGCCGATCTTTGTAGACCGATCTCATCCAATGGTCTAGGTTATTTCACAAACCCCCAATTTCAACCATGCCTTTTTCACTACCACCAAGGTTTTCTCCCATTTTTCTTATATTTTCCGCTCGTTTCATTAAAAAGTGACCCCTCCACTTTATATATTTATGATTGATCTCAACCGTTGATCTCCGCAAATCAATGGATTCGACTTAATCTCTCCACCGTTTTTTCAAACCGCCTTCCATCTCGACCCCACAAAGCAATCCTCATCATCTGGAGTGCTTTCATCCAAAGGTTGCGATCTAACCTCGCCCTCCAAAGTGCCTAAACTCAAATTACACAAGATTTTCTAAATTTTTCGTTTCAGGCAAGTTTTAATAGTTTTTTCAAAATTTTAAAAGGGAAATCAAGGCCAGGGATGACGATCCCCCGTGCCTTATTCGTCAAAGAATATCATCTCCAATGGTTCAAAACCATGTTTCATCTTATGCCTCATGAGCACAAATGCTATTATAAAGCCCCCATAATGCTCCTCGCACATCAACAAGACACATTAAAGCTTAATTAAACAAAGAGTATCGTTGTTAAAGGATCCATTGCATACCGCAGATAACAATTTGGGATTTTAGTTATCAGCTTTTTTAAAGGATCAAAGGCACACATTCAGCAAATTAAGAGCCTAATCCATATTTAAAGACATTGTGAAGAAAAGAAGACCTAAATTAGGCTCACTATGCCTAACACACCGCACTAAAGAAAATTAACAAAGCAGCTAAAGCAAAACAATTAGATCTATCACCCAAGAAAGCCTCCACTACCACATCGTAGGCTAATTCGAATCCTCTCGCCTAGAAAATCCACCGTAGCCTCAAAAAGTTAATTCAAAAGATGCATATACAGGCTATTGTGTAATAGAGGATATTTGCCTTAATACAAACTTGAACGCTTATTTCAAATCAAATAAGCTCATTTAAACCGTCGCCAGAGTTATTACAAAGATGACGAAGTGTTTTAATGTCAACAAACTCCTCGCTAAGATGATTGAATGCTTAATGTAAACCAATTAATACAGAAAGTAAATATCCGAATTTATCCATTTGAGCCCTTCAAAGGCCTAGAAGCATTTAACCGTATTAATTGAACCTCAAGATCTTTTTATCCCATCCCACCTCCTCATTTCTTCTATAAATACTTCTATAGAAGATGAGAAAATGTTGTTCAACGTATATCCGTTGCATGTAAATAGTTTGTATCAAGCTAACAAGCTCGTTTGTAATTGATGATACCTAAGTTGAGATGAGAAGTTTGGAGCCGTAGAGACCGACCGGATTTCAGAAGATTGTAATCTGGCTTAAGCATCAAATACAATCGATTTATGGGATCCTAGTCTATGTCAACGATGATGTTTTTCTTATTTTAAATCATTATTTTATTTATGTTTCATTTTTTTCCACCTTCTCTCCGATAAAGAACAACAATTATAGAGTTAGAGTTTACCGTCAAAGGTACCATGCTCTTACCGATAAGCTTTATATACATGTTTTTCTTACAAAATTGTGTACTTAAGAATGATTTAATATAGTCCAAGCGTTAGGAATGTTGGCATTCCTCGTCCTACCGTCTAAACTAAACATTGTTCTTGAATATTATTTTCGCCTTCGCCAAGTAAAGTTGAACTAGGGAAGTCTATGGTGAGCCCCCGTCTTCTATTTTTATCTCCAAAGGTTGTCTAAAAGTCTCAAGAGTATGTTGAAAGCAGGATAAGTTCAAAGTCCTTACCGATCTTAGACTATTCTTTGTTATCTTATGTGTTGTCTTAATAAGTGGGATAAGTAAAGAAGATCTAGGGTGCTTATGGTGAGTCTCCGTCTCTTAGTTTCTTCTCCAACACGTAGCTTTGAAAATTTTCCCTTAGAATATGCTTTCGAAAGTAGGATAGGTTCAAAGTCCTTACTTGATCTTAAGCAGGTTATTTTGTGTTTTAAATGTTGTCTTATTGAAATTGCATCGGTGCTAAAAGGTTTCAAAGTACTTACCTAATCTAGATTACTTTTATGTCTTTCTTAAGTGTATGCCAAAGTAAGGATAGTTTGAAAGTACTTACTAGATCTTAGGTTGCTCTTTATTCTTCATTTGTTTAATTTCGCTTCTTATTGTTTCATTCCATTCCATAAATCAAGTTTAAAGATATCATTAGACATATATGACTTGCCCCATGGACCATTCTTGAACCTTGTTGTTTCAATTGCTAAATCCCTACTATGACTCCATAGCCAAATGGTTTGAAGTTGTTTCTTTCTTATCTTCTAGTTTAATCAATATTTCACTTTCATTCACTCACCCTTCATGTAGACTTCCTTCACCTTCTTACATATCTTTGCCCAACCAAAACAAAACAAAAAACCTTTTTTTCTTCATAACTAGCCTAATATCACATTTCAAACCTTAAAGATAACCAATATTTGTGCACTTACAGAGATCCCACTCTTGTATCCGGGTGTGGAGGGCTAGATCCCAGAATCCCAAAGTGGTTCAAGTGTTCTCTCCGCATTTTTGGTCTTGCCAATCATGAAATTATAGGGAGCTAACATTTTTGGTGACTCACCGGGGAGTTCTCAGTGAAATTACACCTATACATGCTTAAGGACCTCAGAAAAAAACTTGATTCAAGAATATTTGGTATATTAGCCATTGAGCCACCAAGCATAATATTTCGGCGACTCCACTAGGGATCGAGTCAATATTCATTCTAAAAACCCGCTGAGTACAAGAAACCCTCTTCAAGCACTACCAAGCAAATGGTAATCATGATAAAACTTGTTTGAGTCAATGACAACCAAGGGAAACCTTAGATTCTCATAAGAACTTATCAAACCTTGAAGGATCAATTAGCTTAGCCATAAGAGTATACTTTCCGTCTCATCACCGTAGCTAAGTGTTGAAATAGATTTAGGACACTCTTAGAGCCCAGACCGAAAACTCGTAAAACCCAAAATATTTGAGACTCGGTATTAGTAAAATAAACATGGTGGTGGACCATAAAACCTTTTACCTCCAAAAGAGTTGTAAAATTTCCACCTCCAGTGACTCCACAATTCTAAACAAACCTTAAGACCTAATCGGGAAGACCCATTATCATCATAACACCATTTAGACTCGCAAGAGGATTTTAGGATTAAAATTTTCTTTGCTAAAAGATCGCCTTGCCTCTAAATATTGTCATATTTGGTTAAAACTTTTCTTGTTTAGTTGTCCGAAAACACAAAGATACCTACTTCCTAAAGATTTATACTAGAACCTATCCTAACCCAAACTCAATTCGAGATAGTTTTTCTATAACCCCGAAAGAATCCTTAGAAGTTCCCGAGGTTAAATCTTCAACTATTTTCGTATCACCCTTGAGCTAATTCGTTTCTAGAAAACTCCATAAATTTCACAACAATCACAAGTTGACTTAATAAATCCATTTAGAACTCTGGCCACATGATGATTTAGATTAGTTAGATTCGTAGTCTTCACTTTCATCCCTAGATAGAAGTGAACATCCCGGTAGTAGAGAAACTTACACCAATTCGATTTACATTTCTTCACAATTTAGGTGTCTCTCATCCAAGGTCACTCTCAACAATCTATTGCCGGGTCCATCTACATCTATTTTTCATACATCCACTATTCAAACAACTCCACTTCAACCCATTTTACCTCTTGTTAATCCATATCCACTCCCTATCATGGTAACATGGTATGCCTCTGGCCCTTTCCTTTACCTTTAGTCAATCTTCCACAAGACTATTTGGCCCAAGATACCATTGGTGGCGATGCCGCAATGCTACTAATGCTTCAAAACACATGGATAAGTATGAATACTTTGGATGTAAATGAGATTGATGATGAAAATGTCGCATTTAGATTATTTCCGTTTTCGCAGTTTAGGGGGAGAAGTAAGAAAAATTGTTTAAAGGCTTAACCTCACAATATTAATGATCTCCAAGCCTTCCATCAATTATTCTAAAACAAATGGGAAGTGAAGAAAAACTCCCTCTCCAAATACTTTGACCATAACAACTCGATAAAACACCGGGGAAAGTGTATAAGCTTATCATGACTAGGTTTAAATGTTTATGATGCACTTCAAACTTTAAAAACCTCCACAAGGCTCGACTTTTAAACAATTTTCCCCGAAGGATTTGATCCCGAAATGGCCTATCACCAGAGAGAGATCCTTAACTCTTGAAGATATGAAAAAAGGAGCTCTTGTTGTGGAAGTTAACTTAATGGAGAAAAGAGAAAAAGAATGAGGAATGAGAAGAAAGTGTCCTTTATGTATAATCCACACCTTCCACATCTAGCTCAAAGATGGAGATAATGATGGAGGAGATGATGAAAAGATAAGCATACTTGAGAGAACACAAATAAATTCAAAACCAAATGTACTTCCTCACAAACATAAATCGAAGAAAAATTAGGAGAATCCACCAAACACCAAGGAGAATTATCAACAAAGTTACCTCCTTTCATCAAAACTATGTAAGTGAGGTTGAAGAAACAAATGTGAGAAAATGAGTAGGAAGATGACATCAACATGTTGGGGAGTAGAAAATGATGATTTTGAAGTTCATTATGATGGAAGACAAGGTCTATACACACCCTATGATGACAAAAGAGCTCGACGATGAAAGTTATTATCAAGAAATGGAAAATGTCATCATAGAGCCTCAAAGAGAGTATGACCTTGGGAGCAAAAGCAATCGTGAAAACTCCCAAAACTAAAAGCTATGAAAAATATGCAATAAAACAACACTATAAATAAAACCCTAAAATTGTAAAACAAAGACAAAACAAAGGTCGGAAATTCTAATAAAAAAAAAGAGAAAAAGCACTCAAAACAATGAAAAAATGCAGTGCATCTTAAAAAGACTAGTACCTCGCCAATTATCCTATTAAAACAATTTAACCAATGTAAATAGAGGGGAATCAAATTGATGTTATTTATAGAGTGGCAGTTTAATAAGGCCGAGACAAGACTTCAAAGAATCAGATTCCTTTTTAGTTTGGAGCAAGTAGAAATTTCCCGTAATCAAGATCTCTATTCCCTTACTGGAATTGTTGCCCAAAATGAATATAGATCCCAAATTTTGATGATTTTTAACATAGAAGAGAATAATTACACCGTCAATATTAATGATGACTAGCCGTAGCTCATATTCGATCCTAAGATTAAAGGTAGATATCAAGAGGGACTACCTCTTTTATGTGTTAGTTTAAATGCTCATGAAAAATTTGCACAATGCCATAGATGACTCATGGGCCTCCCACAATTTAATTCCCAAAGTCGTAATGGAGAGCCTAGGCCTTGAAATCACTAAAGCCATACAAATATCTTTACTCCTTTGACTCACAATGCAGTGAAATGTTTAGGTTTAATTAAAGACCTCCATGTTAACTTAGCAATAGACATGTACTAAGTGTTTAGTCATGGATATTGTTGTGGCTGATAAAATTTCAAAATATGGTACAGTCGTTATCAAGGTCTTGGGGAGCTAAGTTACAAGGAACTATGCAACGTATGGACATGACATATGCAACCATCCCTATTTTCAATCAAACAAGAAGACTTTACAGTGGAGTCCTATACACAATACATGGTTACTTAGCTGAGAGACCGCAAAACTTCTCCTCTCTATTCTCAGAAACATAAGCCTTGAATAATTTATCCTTTTCAATGATTAAACATTGACCTAACAAGTGACTCAATCGATTTAATGGTAGATAGACAGGAGGAGGTAGACAACACAAAAGTGTCAAAACAATTTGCTAAACCAGAAAACTACAACAAAAAAACATAGGTCTAGAGCTACAAATCATTCATCCTTTTGCTTTTAAACATTGAGAGTCAAGAAATAAGTCCTCAATGCAATGAAAACCCAAGGAACTAAAACAAATTCAACAGAGTGCTAATGTTCAAGAACAATCCGAAAGCACGCTAGTTGAATAGGATAGTAACCAAACCGATGGAATCAAACTAGTCCTCTCAGAGTATGTGTAATTGGCGGGATCTTGTACTAAGAGTGACAGTGTGTGGAGTGTAGCTCGTCAACACACATGAAAATCATATTAAAGGGCACTCCCGCAAACTAAACTTTCAACGCACTAACATAGCCGAGTATGAAGCCCTTCTTTGGCCTCGCGTTATTGAAGAAATTAGGGGACAAAGAATAAAGGTGTATGGTGATTCTAATTAATAATTAGGAAAGTGAATGATTATACTCAAAAATCCCGTACTTCCTAGAGCCTATAGAAATGATGTCATGGATTAGCTGAAAAACATTCGAGGAATTTAAACTAATTTTTGTCCCAAGGAAACTAAATAATCAAGCTACCGCTTAGCTTTGGTCGTTAGAATGTGCCTAACTCCTTATGAAACCAAACAATGTACAATTTAGATAAATTTCGACCAACCATCCTCCGACAACGAGAAATATTGGAAAGGTTTGCGGATACAAACAAATAGAATACTTCCTAGTAGTCCTCGTAAATGAATTTGAACTACCAAGCTCGATTCAGAGTATGAAACAGATCAAGTCAGAAGGTGAAGAAAATCTACTGATGAAGAAGAAGAGCTTCCAGATATGGCTGATATAAATATGTTGCTCCAACAAACTTGAAAACACAACAAATAACTCAGAGAAAGAAAAAAAGAAGACTTAGAAACTCGGGGTAAAATGAATAATCGTTTCTTCAAAAAATATCCTGTCCCTTTAGAAGAGTTGTTTGATTTCAATGATGTGGCCGTGTAGCCAAAATCGAAGCCTCCGTGGAAACCGGGTTGAAGAGGTATTATAGGCGTGAACTAAAACCAAAGATAATCAAACCGTCTAAGACTTCTTTACCAAACTCTTACATCAAACCGAAATACAGAGTTGTTTAAAGAATTTCTTCGATGCTTTTGATGTGGAGTTATGAGGATCTAAAATCCTATGACACCGAAATAATTCAGCACAAGATACCTCTCAAGGAAAACCAAAATCCATTTAAACAAAAAATTGTGCACAACCCCATTAGCTTACCTTTTTGGTTGAGAAGGAGATCAAGAAATGTATGAAGATGGTATTATTGTGTCTATTAGATATTGTGAATGGGTGTCTAATCTCGTGTCAATTAGAAGAAAACGGAGAGATTAAGCTTTGTATCAATTTATAGATTTAAACAAAGCCTCATTGAAAGAAACTACCCTTTTCCCAAAATGGATCATATTTTACAAAGGGTAGCTGGTTCTAAAAGAATTTTCATGGGGATGGCTACTCGTGATACAATCGCATTTTAGTACATCCCAAGATCAATTAAAGATAGCTTACTATACCTTGGGGCACTTTCTAAGTGTGAAAATTCCCTTGTTTTAATGAATTCTAGTGCTACTTTTCGTAGAGCCATGGACATTGTATTTCTGAAGAATTAGGCTACTTCATCATTATTTACCTTGATGATGTCACCGTTTTTTCCAAGACAATGAAGAGCACTTGGAACACTTGAGAATAGTCTTTAAGAAATGTAGAAAGTTTGGGATATCTTTAAACCCAAAGAAACATCAAGTTTGGTCTCCAAGAAGGTAAACTTGGACACATAATATCATAAGAGGGCATAAAGATAGACCCAAAAAGGATCAAGGCTATATTGCAAATCACTCATCCTCTAAACATTTCAGTGAACTCCAATCTTCATTGAGATTAATTTCTTGAGAAGGTTCATACCCAACTTAGCCGAACTCCTTAGAAACATTGCTAAAACATGTTGGAAAAGGAGCAAGGAGTTAAAATGGACTTTGAGGTAAATAAATATTTTGAGCTTGTAAAACAATCATTAACCAAAACACCAGCTTCTAATAAGTCCCGATTTTGAAAAAAATTACATTTTTCATTTGCACGTAACATACAATAGGCTACGTCCTATTGCGTAAAATACACAAGGACAATCATCCCATTGTATCTTTAGCAAGGCATTGAGAGATGCTCCTCTCGGGCAAGATTTGGAAAAGCGAGTTTTTTTCTTTGGTCAAAGCTTTAAAAGACTTTAGAGTATACATTTTGCACTCCCACATCATCAGCTTTGTCCCAAATTTAGTTGTGGAAAAAAGACATTCTAATTAAAGGTGACCCGTATGGAAAGAGTGGGTAAGTGGATAGCCGTGATACTTGAATATGATTTAGAAATCAAGCTCCACTAAACTCATCAAAGGCCAAGGTCTAGCTAGATCTATCAACCCTTGAAATGTCACCCTACTAGCTCGTGTTGGTATTGTGATACAGCTTTTTCCAACCAAATTTCGGTGTACCAATTATGAAGTTGATTCAAGAAGTGCAATAAAGAAATGATATGATCGTGGTGGTATGATTAATCCGTACTATACATATTCAGCAAAACCGTAGAGGAGGTCTAAGAACAGAAAGCATTACAAAAGCAAGATAGCATCAAGAAGCTTTTTGATAAAGGACAAAGGCTAGTAATCAACAACAGACAAAGGTTAAAGTGGATCTAAGGAGAGAAGACAAGGGCAAAGCATGGGAAATTTGATAACTTATGGTTGGCCCCTTATCTCATTCATTCTACCGCCGGGGTAACAATGCTTATTTCTTTTAGGAATTGAATGAACTCGGACCGTTTGGGGTCCCGTCAATGGCAAGATGCTCAAACATTATTTCTCTCTTGATCCTATCATGTTTGGAAGCCATTTTATCTTCTTTCTCATTATAAATATTTCATCCATCATCGCATTCAGTTAGAAAAATCAAAAATAAAACAATAGAAAGAAAAGAGGGCAAGATTAGAAACAAGAAAGGTACGTACCCCATACCAAAAGAGAGAAACAAAAATCTAAAAGTGTGCAAGCTCAAAATGCCGCTCCTAAAAACACACTTAGTTATTCATACAAATTTAATCATGAATAATTAGTTTTGAATTTATTGTTGATAGATTAGGTGAAATTAGATTTTCCAAACAACTTAATCTTGACATCGTGTAGGTAGATTAGGATAGAAAAATAAAGGTTCAAACAAGCTCAAATTCCAAACCTAAGATTCTCAAAGAAGAATGACTCCACCGTTTAAATGTTGAGTCAAAAATAGAAGTGAACTGGTTCTAATAAGCCCAAAACTTGAACCAGATAACAACAGAGAACAACTCAAACAAAAGTAAAAACATAGCTTAAGAAAAGAGAAGATGTTCCTAAAACTTTCAGATCTTAAGCCTTCAACATTTTGATTTAATTTTCCGCAAATACACCTATGTGCAACTTGTTTTATGCCATGTATCGCCAGTTAGGATCGTTCAATTTAACTTCGTATTCTTTTGAATTTTTGTTTTAAAATTAGTGAATAAAAATATGTTAGATGTTTTAATCCTACCGCATATTAGTTAGGTAGAAGAAGCTATGAACTCAATCAAATTTGAGTTCATGGAGAAATAAGAAGTAGACTTAGATTAGTTTTTGTTTCAAAAGAATAAATGTTTGTAAAGAGTTTTCCCAATCCAAGTGCATCAAAGAAGAAAAATTCTAGATCAAGAGGGATCACAGGCAGAAATCTCGGCTCGATAGCACTCCATTTTCTTCATGGTCGCTAACATTTTTAGAGCAAAAGAAGATCATCCAAGTGAAGAAAGTTGTACTTCAATGATGAGGCAATTAATCAAATTTCCAAAGAATACAAGTTTGAAGTTCTTTGATGCCTTCAAGAAGGCACCATCCCCATGTGGAGCCACCGTTAGCCACTTATAAAAAATTTCATATCAAATGGTGGCTAAATCATTTTTGAAGCCTTCAAGAAAACTAGTTTTATTGCGAAAATTGTTAATTCTTGAAGTCTTATGAAGATGACTTATCTTTGATTAATCTTCACCGTTGTCGACTAAACTCAAATATATTTGAAGTCAAGAAAATACCGCCGCAAAACCCATTTTCTCTTCATTTTCCCTATCCCCTTACCCTGATAAATTTCTCTATTTTTCCTCTTTTCCCCTTCAAAAAATCCTCTCTTTAATACAAGGTTCAAAACTCCTTAAACCTTTACCAAAAACCTCAAAATCCTTTGAAAATCATTGAAAATCCATAAAAAACCTAATTTTTACATTATGGGCCTAAGCCCCTAAACCACTTCCCACCATATACCCATGCCCAGACCAAGAGTTAAAGTCCCGAAGCGCTTATCGCAATCGAATCCTCGACGAGTACTTTTCGTTATTCAAAATCCCTCCAGACAAGCATTGATCCTTTGTTATAAACCCCCAATCCCTTCATCTTTCTCATATACCTCCAATGGCCCCACAATCGGTGCCAAAACATATAAATAAACCCTCCCCCGAAGCCAATTCTCCCCCTTTTTGTGTTTTATTAAAAACCCCATTTTTTCATATTATAAACAAAGCCCGCCTTGCCCATTGGGGAGCGGAATGAATCTCGACCATTGATTTAAAACCAATAAAACAGTCATTGGGATCTCACATCAAAGATTTCATTGGGTGTGTTTTAATATTTTATCGCCCCCTCCCGATTGGCGATCTCCCGATGGCTTCTACCATTGATCTCCCCCGCCAAGCTCGTATCCGATGGCCCACATTGTTTTGTTTCATAAGCACATCCCTCTACCTTTGAACCTCGATTCATTCCTTCCATTGATCTGGCCCTGTGATCAACGGTCCACATATAACGAGACGCGCCTTTCCTCTCTCCTCCTCCGATCGCAAATCTTTCGATTGTATTCCTCGTCGTCCATACACTAACATCCGATGGTCCAGTCAATCCTCGCAACCTTGTTAAATTCATGAACCCGCTCGTATAAATTCTTAAAATGAATCTCCACAATTGATCTCCGCGGGATCAATCGACCCTCATTAACCCTTTCTCTCCGCCCGGCTCCTACCTCATATTTTACTTTATTAACTCGCGATTAAATCTCCACCGTTGGATCCGTTTCATCCAACACCCATAATAAACCCGATAGGCCCAACCTCTGGGGTCATACCATTCTCTAGATTAAATATCCGCTGTCCATTCCCTAATTGAACGTCCAAAATTAAAACCGCCCCACTCCTTCATCCTTGCATCTGTCTTATTGCATTCTCCTCTCAATCAATCGAGCTAACCCCTCTAGATCTAACGGCCGACACATGTTTCACGTGATTTTTAGCCCAAAAGTTAATGATTTAAATTTACGCGATGAGGATGGTTTTGAAAAGTGACGTGTTAGGCTCTAGCGCATATCACATTTAGAAAGCTAAAGCTTCTTTCCTCCATTTTGTCGTGCTAAAACCGCATGTTTCTCCTTGTACTCAAAACACCCTTCCCATTTCCATTGTATTTTCCCCTCGAAAGATCTCCGGGCTGCTGATCTCTACAGATCAATGGCCTACATTCAATCTTCGCTCTTTAATTTCCTCCACCCATCCTCCAAGGGACTTCATAACATCAACCTCCATCGCTGATCTTTTAATGGACCAATCTCATACAAAAATTCGTGGTATTTCCGTAAACCCCAAATTTCATCCATGCCTTTTTCGCCGCCGATTAAAGTTTTTTGGCCATTTTTCTTATATTTTTCCGTCAAGCCATTATAAAGTGATCCATGCGCTTTATATATTTACTGATTGATATCAACCGTTGATCTCCCGCGTATCACCAGACGTGACATAATTCCTCCACCTGATTTTTTCAAACCGTCCCATCCGACCCACGCAAAGCAATCCTTGTCGTTCTATGCTTTCATCCAATGGCTAGGATCTAACCTTAGCTTCCAAAGCAATCTAAACCCAAATTACATAGGATTTTCTAACTTTTTCATGTTTGTGCAGTAGTTTGAATATTTTTTTTTCAAAAGTTTTAAAATGAAATTGAAGGCTTAGGGATACTATCTCAGCCTTTATTCATCAAAGAATATCATCTCCATGGGTTCAACACCATGTCACCCATGCCTCTCATGAGCACGTGTGACGCTATTATAAAACCTCCAGAATGCCTACACATCAACAAGACACAAAGAAAAGATTAATTAAACAAAGAGTATCGTTGTTAAAGCATCCAATATAGCAAGTAGATGAAGAATCGGGGATTTTAGCACAGCTTTTGAAGGATTAAGTGCACACATTCAGCAAATTAAAAGCCTAATTCATGGGGCTAAAGACATCGTGAAGAACAAAGATCGAAAAATAGGTCTAATTATGCCTAACACACTAAGATTAAAGAAAATTAACAAAGTTGTTTAAAGAAAAAATCAGATCTATCATCCGAGAAATCCTCCATTGCCAAGACGTAGCACTGAATCCTCTCTACTACCAAAAGCCACCGTAGCCTCAAAGCATTCAAAATATGGAATAGTTATTACCGAATAGAGGATATTTTCCTTTAATACAACCGAATAGTTATTTCAAATCAAAGAAAGTCATTTAAACTCACCGCAGTTATTAAAAAGATGACAAAGAGCTTTAAAGTCAAAAACTCTACTAAGAGGATCAACATTCAATGTAAACCAATTGTCACAGAGGAAATATCGAATTTTCTCCATTTGAGCCCTCAAATACCGAGAAGCATTAAACTCGTATTAATTGAATCTAGAAGATCTTTTATCCCATCCTACCTCCTCATTTCTTCTATAAATACTTCGTAGAAGATGAGATAATGCTGGTCACCAGACAAGTGTATT
This sequence comes from Pinus albicaulis, assembly GCA_034641835.2. Classification (NCBI taxonomy): domain Eukaryota; kingdom Viridiplantae; phylum Streptophyta; class Pinopsida; order Pinales; family Pinaceae; genus Pinus; species Pinus albicaulis. Next base: position 179,887,122 of record CM076575.1, on the reverse strand, counting down.
GCATGTAATATTTATTGAAGCTCCCGTAAGCTTCCGTTTGTAATTGAAGATACCTAAGTTGAGATGAGAAGTTTGAAGTCAGAGAGACTCATTAGACTTAAATATTGTGAATCCGGTTTAAAGAATCAAATACAAGGTGATTTATGGGATCCTGGCTCATGTCAATGGTGATGTTTTTCTTATTGTAAATTGTTATTTTATTTTTGTTTCCATTCGTCCATCTTCTTTGATAAATAAAAACAATTACAGAGTTAGGATTTCATCGTGAAAGGTAACCCGTTCTTTACCGATGTTTATCTACATCTTTCTTTCCAAAATTGTGTATTTAAGAATGATTTAATGCTACCTGCTTTTAAGTTAGAATGTTTGGCGTTCCCTCATCCCGTTAGTCATTAGTATTTTTCTACCCGTCGATGATGACTGTTCTTGGGGTTGCCGCCAGGAAGCCGATCTCCAATTTGTCAAACTGGCCATGTAGAAAACACCTCAAAACAATTTTGTCCTCCTACCTTTTCCAACAATTTTATGATAAGAAAAACACCTAGTAAGCTTCGGGAATTAACACCCCAGAGGTTGGTTGGGATTCAACTCACAAGAGCAGGTGTATACTACTTAACAGAGACTCACACAATCATGCACATTCATAAAAACTAAATAGAGTGTATCGAGAGGTTTACCCGTTGGCCCCACGTTTGAAGTAGATCCACGTGGAGTCCAAATCCCCGCAACCGTCCTTCCTCCTTAACCTGAAATACAAGAAGAAAACTGAAGACAAAGGACAAGTTGTACAAGATATATCTACTCTATATGTTAGTGAGATTCATAATAAACATTAAATAAATCATAATGAATGCTTGTATAAATAAAATATTCTTCATACATTAAAGCATACACTTAACACGTTTACTTGGGAACAAAGATGATACTGTATTATAAATAGTAATGATAAAAAGTAATCAAGAGGAGAGATCACCGATCCTTCCAAGGCTCGCAGACTGGCTGTCCGGATCCGTCTAGCCCTTGCCTCGCTAAGACTCCTTCCAACCGGTGCATACGAGATAACATATAAAGGGATGTGGTATCTCAAGGAAACAAGGCTTCTACAATGAACCGGGAAAGCAGATATCAGAATCGACGGATAGGGAATACCAAAAGAGTATAATATCAATACTTTCTCTCTCTCCCTTAGGCCATACACATGAGGGCTTTTTATAGTCCCTCCAAGTAGTTTTAAAGAACTTGGAAATGGGGCTGTCACTTGGCCGGGGTGGTTGAACTACCCGAGTAACCACTGCACCGTGAAATTAGGGAATTTTTTATATATATTTTTAATCATTTTAATGGCATACGCGGAAAAGTTCATTTAACTCGCGTATACACGCGAAAAGTATGGGCATAGTCGCGTACGAGGGATTTTACACTCGTTTTTAAGTGAATTTGTCCAAGTCCGTAGGAATGGGTGCCTCAAAAGCCATAAAGCAATCATGAATCATGTCAAAGTGAGAAATGATGCTATAAATGTATGCCCCCTAATATATGAGGTCGAAGGGGTACATGATGGCCGAAATGTATTATGCACATAGAAAGAACTTCACAAGGACAAGAGAGGACTTCACCAGATTGTACCGCCAAACCAATGAAAGAAACCAAGAGTCAACTCATGTTGAGGCGTATACCCATGTCACCAAAAATACATCATATGGAAAGTATTGAAATAGATCCAATATGTATACAAGTATAATCGAACCGAAAGTACATAAGGAATCATCCGAGCAGGCTCCTGAAATACAAGTATGAATCAATGTCCAAGTATCACATATAGAAAGCCGATCAAAGATGGTGCAAATCGGATGTCTCGATCAAATAAGTAATCGAATTTCCGGGCACGATCATAAGTGGTGGATCAAATCGCACAATCACGCAACTCCTAGACCACATATAAGATGTTGTTGTGCCGAACCCAACATATATGGGTGATCGCAACACCGGTAGAAACCGAAAGGATCGTCACCGCACCGAGAAAATGCCGATACAACCCGAGGTCTTCACCGATCACAACGCACAATTTCACAATGGGAATGAATGAGTCAAGTCGACTATGAGAGATCGTTGGATTGACGGCAATGATGTTTCCCCGTTAACCAACGCGAGACAACCCACCGATAATGATAATGAGTGTCAAGGTGCCCTTAAAGTGACAATCTCGACAAGTGTGAATGAATGAGTTGAAGTCGAACACTTGAAAGAATCTACCAATCAGGAGGCAATGATGAATCCCCACTATCGATGGGCCGAAGAGTTCTGCCATCGATGACTACAAACCGTAAGGTATCGATTAAAGACTCTAGATCTTGTTCCCGCAGCAATGAGTCGGAAGCCGATGTGGAAAAGATCCGCCGGAAGGAAGGCATTAAGGTATCCCCACACGTACCAACAGTGTAACCTCGTGCCAAGATTTGGAAGGAATCGACTTGCGAGAGTGATGAACCAAAACCGGGCACGTTTCCGACGTGCACAAGATGAAGCTACCGCATGGAAGAAACCCTTCCGAACCAACCAATAATGAAAGTCGAATACTGGAAGTAGAAATCCACCGATAGGTCAAATGGAAATCCGTGTACCGTACGAATCCCAAGTGTGATAATGTGGTGTCGATGTCGAACACAGCGGGAAAACCACTCGGTCAAAGACCCATGATGATGATCAAATGCCGAGCACGAGGTCACCTATCAATAATGGAAATAGGCCCAAGGTGCGGTTTCCTAGGCTTCGTTTCTCTCGCAGCAATGTGTTCGAGTCGATAAGAGACAAACTGCCGCAAGAAGTCAGACCTTCTCAAACCGAAAGACGATATAAGATCAAAACATCCGAGGTGATAGAACATGATACCGACAAGACTGGAAGGCCGACCGAATAATGAGTCAAGAGACACCGTGTAATGGCCGACTCGGTGCGACTTCCTCGAACAAAAGCACGACTTCGTGATGACCATGGCAAGAAAAAGTGACACCGTATAAGTCCGTCTTCACAGAGGCAAAACAACTTCATATGATTGGAAGAGATAACCAACCGAGGGAGAACTCATGCGGAACATGGTGCTACGAACCTAGGTCAACTAGAACCATCCCAAATGAAGGAAATATATATAAGTATATGTGCTTTGTTCAAGGGCGACAACCGACTCGCATCGCCATCAAAATAATGAAGATACATCCCGTCTCGCTCTTTTTGTTATATTTGATTTTTTTGTCTTTTTTTCATATAATAAGCCTCGAAAAAGAATAAAAGAATGCTATGGTACAATGGATAGAACGAGTATCAAGAAAGCACATGCACTAGTTCTCGGGATTGGAACAATCCTATGCTCAATGCAAGGTGGCGAAAACTCGGTCGTTGATACTGTAGAGGAACGTTCCATCCATGGGTACAAAGGTGTCAAGTCGTGATACTAAGTGCATGCAATGGTTAACTTGTACGTAAATTCAAGGTCAAAAGTTGGCTTAAACATCGAGTCCAAAATGGCTTTCGCTAAAGGCCAAGATAAACAAGTAGCCAATATGCAATGCAAGAATACAAACTTAACGTACACCAGGGAGCCTTCAGGGTATGTTTAAAAAAATGATAAGTGATGAAGGAGAAGAATGAAGCTTCAACACAGAAGACATGGCGGGACTAAAGAGGACTCGAGCTCATGTGCGCATGGCAACAAGTGATAGCGAGGAACTAACTAGAAGCCCATGTAAAGGAAGGCTCTACCATCAAGTCATGATTTAAAAATCGGCGAGTGAAATGGGTGTAATACTCATGATCCGATGGGATCGACCCTAAGGCAAGTGATCAAGAGTGGAGGCTAGTATGGAAATGCAACGGGAGTGATTCCCTAACCTATATGCCGTTGAAGATCATATACTCCGCCGTGAAGAGTCGAAAATCATGGATCAAAAATCCGAAAAATCCCAAAATCACAAAATGTACCCGAAAATATACCTTTTCAAACTGGCACTTCCAAGCAATCGAGTTATACAAACATAGGAATAGATCGAAAAATAAACATAAGGAAATTTTTCGAAATTTTCAATTTTTAGCCATAAATACACAAATTACCTCTCATTTGGTTCATTATCAGATAGCCGATTTGGAAAAGAGCTCGAGCTAAAACTTGTTTCACAACCGAAAGAACAACCGACCGTCGGAATTCAACAAACTTCAAGTAGGCTCCTTAATCATCCCGTTGATTCATTTTGTCCGTTTAAAAAACTAAAATTAAGTGATTTTTTACCTTGAAACCCTTATTAAAAAAATGCTATGACCGCGCATACGCGGGTTCAGCGTGCGCGCGTATACACGCGATCGTGCATTGGGGAAAGTCACAGATACAGTGTCCACTTCAAAAAAGTGTTTCTAATGAAATTTTTGATGAAATTTTTCAGATGACTATCTCTTGGAGGGAACGTGAGCATAAAAGAGGACCAAGAGGTCATGCAGATCACACAGCCTCAAAACATCCTCCGAAACTGCAGATATCAAATTCTTCAGAATGCCCAATATGAAAAGTAATGTGCGATCGTTTGAAATGTTCGAAATGTGTGACTGGGAACCAGTCAGATTTCTCCATAATTGATCGTATGCCACTACGCATAGAAGTGGAGGATATATATTTCATCACCGGACTCTCCAGGAGGGGAGACCCGCAGACCTTCACTAAAACCCCGGGAGGGTTAACTGAAGATTATGTCCAGCTATATTGCGTATAATTCCAAGAAAGTTGGAACGCACAGATTGCCATTAGAGATATCGTGGATTTTCACATGAATATCCTCCCCGTTCACCATCGACGCAGTGGCAGGATCCGGCTCACCAGATCGTGCGTCCAGACGCAAAATGAGTATATTCAGAGAGGTTTGATTCACGTCTACCGATTTGTGCACAACTCCGTTTACCGAATATGAAACAACAACTCGACTTCTATTCGCCGACCAAAACTAAACACTTTGGCTATGGTACCATTTTGACAACATTCTTTCAAGAGAGTTCCAACTTTGAGACCCGCAGTCATCTCGACTATCAAAGAACACGTGACCCAAGAATTGCCCGTTGCGTACATGATGAAGAGACCGGGGGGCAGCGAAGTACCCCGACCACGGGGACGATGAGTTCTTCCTATGGTGGGTGGCGTGAACAGATCATCGGCAGTGGGACGAATTATTATCCCTAGCCGCCGGGGATTGGATTTCCGAGGGAGATCCGCATTCTTAGTACTTCCACCCGCGCAACATGGGAGCAATGCAGAAGTTTTTGCAAAATTTTTGGACTTATATGATTTTTTTTGGATTTTTCAATTATGTATGAAAACAAAACAACATGTTTTTGGATTGGATTCATAATGACCGTACAATTAAAATGACTGAGCTAGATGTTGGGACCTCAGCTTTGTCCCGAGGGCCTACCGCGCTCACGTTACCGCAGGTGAGGCGAGACAAGTGATTCCGACAGATACCCAGCTTCATCTTGGGAGAAACTGGAGGGATTAATCTCGCCAAATCCCCATGGTTGCCATGGAGTGATTTGGCTTAAGCCGCTCCGCAGGACGGGTTGTAGGAGTACCCCCATGATCAAGTTAGACTATTCCGCCGTGTGGCCACCTGGGCTATGTTCTATAGGAACACGACTTCGGCGTATCTCAGAGTGCATGCATTTTATATGTTAGATGACCGTATATTCTTTTTTTGATATCGATGATGGGGCATAAGCCCAAGTTTTGTACGACATTTATGGATCCAAATTTTGTAAAGTTTTTTGACACTCCGATGATATATACAACGATATTCGATGTGATGTGATAAATGTATCAAATGTATGATGTTTTGATATTTAAAATTTATCGTATTGAATGATTAATATGTCAATCTAAAGCTCGATTAGCTTTCAATGAGTCGAAACCAATTGTCAAATTTCGAGGAATATGAATGAATGTTAAAAAAATTGAAATGACCTTGTAACAAACGTACCCTCAAGAACAATCGTAATAAAATTGGATCTCGTACTCCGATAAGTGTTGTTCAATCATGTATACACCACTGTACCGGGAGTCCAAGAAAACTACCAACGAATCAACACCAAGGATATTGCCTCCGAGAGTAGATGAATGACTCATAGCAGTATTCTGCTACGCATAGAAGCAGACCAATGCAGACCCCTCTTGATACCAACAACTTCTAATCGAAGGATAATGAAGCACCCAAGCTTTAGCCAAGTTCCGGCAGTGTTCACTAGCACCATCTGGCGAAACCAAAATGACTCATGACATCAACACAACCTCGCCAAAGCAGATCAAAAAACATCACCACCTCATCAAAAATCGAAAATCAAACAGATATGTGGCTGACAAAACTACTATATACAAAGAAATGCCGGTGCCAAAGCCTAGGCATAATACTTCCTTCGATAGAGCTCATTTCGGGTCTCGCAACTCATTCCCCTTCGAAGTCAACCAAGGTATATGCTCCTTTCTTAAGGACCTTCTTAATGATATAGGGGCCATACCACATCGACTTAAACTTTCCCCGCCCCCAAGGCATCTTTTTCTTTGGCATACACCAAAACAAGGTCACCTTTGGAAAGACCGTAGGCTTAACCGCCTTATCGTACCGAGCTTTAACTCGGCTTTATGCGCTCGTTCAACGTGGCGCATCTTGACAAGCCATCAAGATGTTCCAGATGAAGAAGCCGCTCCGCCGTGTAGACTAGAAGTGTCGTGAAGAAGCTCACCATAATTTAAGGGAAGGAATCTCGCATTCAATGGGAAATACCATTTCCACCCGTGACCAACCGAAACTAGGAAAGTAAAAGCCAGCTGCGCTTAATCGACGTCCCGTATGCCCGTAGTGTGATAGCATAATGTGTACAAGCGGATCTATGTTTATCAATTGTCCGCGAAGAATTGTCTTCAAGGATTTATTCACCGCTTTCCACTTGCCCATTGGCCCGAGGATAATATGGAGATGGAATAAATTTGCCGAAACCCAATTTAAGAGCCAACCTACTCATCATACTATTCTCCCGAAAGTGATCGCCATGGTCGGGCACAATCTCTCTAGGTATACCGAAACGAGCGATAACTTGGTTGAAGAAGAAAAGAGATTGCCAGCCTTCACCATCATTCCCAAAGTAGGCATAGTTTCCACCCACTTCGTAAAGTAGTCTACCGTTGTACGATAATGTACTCGTGACCTTTTTCCGAAGGCGGGTTACAAGTAGTATAATCCATACCCCACTTTGTAAAGGGTCCGATAGTAACGACCGGAAAAGCGGAGCCGGATGAGCGCGCATTTTTCGTGCATACACCACAAGGATGACACTTTCGACCGATTCAATACAATCTTGAAAATCGAGGGCCGAAGCAGAAGCCAAGACGTTGAAAATCTTTGGTCAGAAAGCCCCGATAAATGACCCCCACAAGCTCCACCGTGAGAATCATCGAGCACAAATTTCAGCCTTCTTCGTCAGGGGCGGGGCCGTCTTAGGATTGAACTGCCAACCCCCTCGACGGCATGTGCGACTGTACCCCACAATCGATAACTTTCGCTAAGTGACGCAAGCCTACGACGCTCATCTTTCGAAAAGAAGAGGGAAACTTCGGTACCGGAGATACACAATGATATCCCCATACCAAGGATCCCGTGGAGAGATTAAAACAAGTGTTCGTCCTGGAAGGACTCATCATGCATCTCCTCACCCCATCAAGGCAATCATGAGATAAATTCCACAAAGACTAATGACTTCTTGGATTTTAAGGGTATTAGCGAACTCTAGATCGAATTCGTGTAATATCACAATCCATCTATTATATTTGCCCCCAATCACTTACCGTCGTAGACAACCGAAATGGATTGGCAACAAGCAAGACATAAGTTTTGCGAAGAATAATGTATGTCGAGGTCGTCGCATGAAAGATGGACCGTCGCTAAGGTTAATTTTTCATCTATGTATCTAAGTTCAGTCCTTACTACCCCTCGACTAAGGTAGTAAATAACATGCTCAATAAGAGCATCATCCTCCCGAACCAGAACCATACCAATGGTAGATTCTCAATAGATGATACAAAGAAAATCTCTATAACGGTGGACTCAAGAAAGGAGCGCGCAGGTCAATGCCTTTTCAAGGCATCGAATGAGCGTTGAGCATAGTCGTCCCAAAGAAAAGGAACTCCTTTCTTCAATGTTTCCCATATATCCCTTTAATCTCAAAGATAGTTAACGATAAACCTCCCAAGAAAGTTAGACTTCGGAGACTTTGAAGCTCGACTGACTGAAGACGGGAGGAAACCGAAGTATTGTTTCAACCTCAAGGGATCTACCCTTATCCCTTCCCTAGACACGATAAATCCCAACAAATTTAATCGATGTTACCGCGAAAACGCACTTCTGTTCGGATTCAAACGAATTTTATAAAAACGACATCCGTCAAATATTTGCCGGGAGGTGACTGATGATCCATCCTTTCGAGAATGAGCAAATAGATCATCTAAGTATGCCTCGATGATTTTCGATGTCGTGGAAGGCGTAAGACATGGCCCGCCGAAAGGTAGCTCCGCATTTTTAAGACCAAAAGGCATTTTCTTACATGCAAATGTACCCCCAGGACAAATAAATGTGGTCTTATGTTGATCTTCCGGATCTGAGCAGTAAATTGATTATAACCAGAGAAACCGTCCATGAAGGAGTAGTAATTCACTGCAGACACCCGTCATCAATCCGATCGACAGGTGCTGTGGGTAATTATCTTCAGTGATTACGCCTGGTCTGTGTCCCCGAAATCGATGCACACTCGAATCGTTCCTTGCTTCTTATCTACCGAATGGGGTTTGAAACCCATTCCGCCGAGGAACTGAAAATGAATCCCGCCTTAAGCAAACTTTTCAACTTCAGCCTTGATGGTCGTCAGCTTTCCTAGGATTAACTCGGACAAGTTTTGGCCTCGATCGGCTTAGCGTTTTCATACGTCTTGATCTCATGCCGGACGATGTATGGGTTTATGCCCGCATTTCCTCATAAGACCAAGCAAAAATATCCCTATACTCTTTGAAGAGCTCGATATAGATTTGAATCTCACAATCGGAACATTCACTTCCAATGAAGACATTCTCGACAATATTGGGATTCCTTGAGATGTTCATCGTGGGATAGCAGGAGAGATCACCATGTTCTCTAAAGATAAACCCGTGCCGGTGCTAAGGGGCTCAAGACCTGCATCGCATCCGTGGAGAGTGAGGACTTGAAAACTTGTTTCGACTTCGCTCAAGTCGTAGGGAAATAAGACCGATGATGCAAGTCATCCCACCTGCCTATCTATACTCACATCGCTTCAGGATGGCCCTTCAGATGGAAGAGTGGTATCTAGACAATCCGGCGTAAGAAGAAGTAAGCGCCCAAGCCGAGCCACATCACCATCCAACTCTTCCCGCGAAAAGAGGAGTCGGATCGTACTCGCAAGAACAATGTGACCGATATGAAACTTCACCGCAAGAACGTGAATGCCATTCCACCCACTCGCCCTTCTTCCAATGTGGTCATTGGAGAAGGTAAGGTCCAAGGGTCCGGAAATAATGAGTTCGAAAGAACTCTTCGAAGGGGAGGCCTTGGAGGATGAAATAAGATTAATGTATTCCTAGAGGAGGAAGATCAAAAGAACCCATCAGTGAAGAATACATTCCAACTCCTAGATTCCCGATTGCACCTTTAGTATTATCCAATTTAGTAATGTATGAGTCGTGAGGCACATCCGGTGTCTATGAGATGTCTGGGCTTGATCCACCGTGACTATCCTCCCTTCGTGGGGGAAACATACACCTGAACAATGAGGATGCAATAGCATCCATCTCATATATCCAAATTCTCCCCAATAGAAGGTTATAGTCCAAGGCCGCATCCACTACCTCAACCTCTATGTTAACGGTTTTGCCCCCCAACACAGATGGGCAAAGCCGGGACAATACCATGGGGTCTGTGAGAATGACCATCGAACGCAGTAAGAACAGTGCTAGATGGAACAGCTTTGGGAGATCCAAGTGTCTTCCAGCATGCGAGAGACATCACGCATGTAGAAGAACCCTCATCAACAACCATTCGAAAGATATTGCACTTCCGATACGATGATTTAATATGAAAAGCCATGTGATGAGGAAGTATCTTCTTAAAATTAGTCATATCAAAAGTAATCAGAAGAGAATTTTTTGGATCAATAGCCCCAATGGCAGTGAGCAAAGCACTGCGCTGAGCCGGACAAGACTGGAGTACCTCTAAAGCTGACATAGCACAAGGACTTTGCGCCAGATCTTCCACAATCGAGTAGTTCTGGGCAGCCCTAGCGTTTGGATTAATCGTTGATCTCTTAGAAGATGCTTTGGGCATCCGAGGCATAGACTCAATAGTAGGCTTCGTAATGTGAAGCGGCTCAGTAGCATCAGGAACTTCCTTAGCTTTCGAAGACTCTTCTCCGCCATAATCATGGGATCTCGTAGCGATATCCGCGTGAGCACTCATCATGAAAATGTTCGATGGAATTTCCCCTTCTTGGGTGCCCCCAGAGGAAGCCCCAGGATTTTGGTTCGCGCCAACAACTAATTGCTGCCCTTGGGGAAAAGGGTTTGTTAACACAGCCTGGGAACTAGAAGAACCCTGCTGAGCTAACAAGCGCTGAGCATCCTAAATTTTAGGGCAAAGGTGTGTGAGATGGTCTCCAGCACAGAGCTTGCATGGAAACTTCACTTTCTTTTTCTCCTTTTGACCCTCACCAACACGCTCGTTGGTTTTATTTGCATTGCCCTTCCCGTTCTTGCCCTTCTTCTTGTTATTACGTCCCTTCTTATTCCCATCGGATTGTTGATTTCCTTTGGGCTCGGAAGATTGGACAACATTTATGGACAAAGACTGGGAAGGTGATGAATCAGCAGGCACAGCCTGACCAGAAGGAAGCGGTGCAAAACAGGCCCTAACACCAGTGAAAGGACGAGCTAGGCCTGACTTTACTACGGCCAGATCCGACAGAGTAGTCACCATACGGAACAAGTTTATTTTGATAAATCTAATTTGGAGCGAGGAGCATTGGGTAAATATTTATAAAGTACCCCAGACTGAGAATAGATCAGTTCTAGCTGCTGGGCCCTGAAAATAGCCCGTTCCTCGGAAAAGACCCCAGATAGGGATACATCCTTTGAAATGTCTGACTGAAGCGATTTCAAAAACCACTCGAGAAGGAACTCACCTGGAATATGGGATTTGATAAGCCTCTTCCTTCTCCTCCATTCCTGAATGTGATGAGAAATGTGAGTTGCCTCATCTGCTTAAAATTAGCCGGGAGTTCGGTCCCAGCCTCATATCTGACAGGCAACTGAAAATGGTTTAGAAATGTGACAGCCAGTTCTCCAAATGTAGAAAAACTGCCCCTAGTGAGCTCGATATACCATTTGGCAGCGTTTCCAGTTAGGGTGCGTTGAAATAATCTCAACCTAATCGAATCATCGATCAGGGAGTTCGAAGAACACCATAAGTGGAAAGTGGTGATGTGGTCTGCCGGATCCTCTCCATTCTTACCTTCAAACTTTGGAATGTCTGAAGGAAGTTTGGTCGGGACCGGAGGCCACCCCGGACTATAACGAATCGGGTCATTAGTCAACTTCGACAAATATGGCAAGTTTAACGTTGCCAGAAACGGTAAGCGAGGCGGAGCCTGAGAATTCCATCCTTGAGGGGATGGATTCCCAACATTCTGAAAAGAATAGCCTGGATTTGATGAGGCACCAGGCTGCCAGAAAGGACTCGTAGAAAACGGAGAAGAACCTCCTCCCCACGCCGATTTACCAAAGCCCAGACCAGTTCCCCCCGCTGAAGTGTTAAATGAAGAGGAGAGCCCCTGATAGGGGTTCCAAGCATTAGACAGAGGAGAAAAGGTCTGATAAGCACTCGATGAAGGGAAGAAGCATTCCCTTGATGACTTGCGAAGAACTAGTTCCCTGCCCCAGCCGTTGTAAACACAGGATTCCATCCCGTAAAAGTAGTCGAACTTTGCCCCCCAGACCAAGGGTTGAAACTCTGGGTCTGGGACGTAAACGGAAACGACCCTAAAGAAGGATTGGAACTGGGAATGTGCCCAATCCCAAAGGGGAAACCCGAAGCAGAAGGTGATCCACTAGCCATATTTAGACATGGGCGTAGATCAGTGTTGACGACGAGAAGAAAGAAAAAGGAAAAAGAGGGATTCCCACTAGAGGGGAACCCTGAACAGAAGGGACCAGAATGAGAAGCATGTGCTTGGGTGAACCCAGAGCTAAACATAGCAGCACTAGAAGCAATCGAAGACGAAGCAATAGTGCCCCCGTGCTTCAACAGAAGCAGGAGTCTGAATGCCTACAGCACTCACGGTAGAAGCCGCGTTCCCAGTCGTGGCCATCGAAAGATAAGAATGATACGGAAGATCCGGCGGTCTCTCCGATTCAGGTCCAATGTACTGAACAACGAACGGATAATCAGGAGGAAGAGGAGATGGACCTGTAGCAGGAGGCGCAGGTACGTCTTCGATTTGAAAATCTTCTTCCTGAGGAAACAAAACCCGCGAGCTGAGCGGAACGCTCCTCTCGGAACCGACACCAGAATCAGCTATGAAACCTTCAGACCTTGGTGGAGGGTCTCTCTCCACTGCGTCAGACACCACAGGGTGGTAACCACCTGCTAAATCACTCCTACGCCTTCTCGAATAAGGCTCTGGACTCTCGGGAGATAACCCTCGGATTCTCCTCGAACGACGAGGCACTTGATCAGCCACTTTTATAGATTTTTTAAATTAGACTCAAAAAAGTGAAAAGCTAGACAAGCTAGGAGCAAAGAGCACTCTCTAAAATAAAAATCCCTGAGATACATTCAAGCAGACAGCCTCCAAGTATTTCCGCTCCGAGTGATGAGGACCGGACACCAAAATACAGGAAAGCGAAATATAGGGCCTCAAACGATGCGGGATGATTGGGGCCCGAGGAACAACTTCATGAAGGTATGAGCTTGATTAGCTTGACCTCCCTGCGCGGCCGCTGGCACAAGCACCCAAGCCGTGAGGCACCCCGAAGTCTGCGAAATTGATGCGGCCGCTCACCTCAGGTACCATGGGTATTCCCCCCCGCAGTCACCTGTGTGGAACCTAGGAACAGCAACTATGGACACCAATCCGTATCAGAAGCTGGGCGGAACGGTCTTGAGGTTAGATTCAGCTAATCGGAGGATGGGTATCCCTCTTCTTAACCTTCACTTCCCCTCGCGCTTGACTCTCGGATGAGAGCTTTCCCAGTCCACCTCACGGAGTTGGATTTCGCTCAATTAATCAACTTCTATGTTTGTTTGAGCGGCCTTGGAGAGTTTACTCTCCACTCACCTATTCCAAGGCCCTACAACCTAGCTAGTTGGTGATTGACACTTAGAAAACTTGCTAGTTGATTTTAGATTAAATCGCTTATTTTAATGGGCTGTTATGTTAAGTCACAAGGATATGGAGATGAAACTTATGGTGTTTTTGACGCAAAAGAAATTAATAAAAACTTAACTACATGCACTTGCAGTTATTGTCTTTCGATGAAGAGCAATCTCTATACAGGTTCTACGAGATTAAAAATTGTATTTTTTCTTTTCAAATAGCAAACTCACACTCACAAAAACTAAGAAACTGACTAAATGCTGAAATGCACCTAATGCAAATCACTACAAGCATGCAAATCCTAAGATGCAAAAGATCTCCTAAAGCAGAGTGAAAATTTCCCAAAAGGCTCCTTCAGTTTTAACTCTTCTTGGTTGCCCAGAAAGCTAGTTCTTGAAATCAAGAACTCTTAATATAAGACACCAAAAAACGCTCAAAAACAAGGAGAAGAAATCAAAGAGAACTCCTTCCCGAAATCAAGCTAAAAACCAAAGCAAGAAACTTCACTAAAGCTCCAAAAGATATGGCGAAACGAAAACAAAAATGTAGCAACAAAAACAAAAACAAGACAAAATGTTTTTTGAGTTTTTGAAATGCAAAAACAAAAAGCAAAAAAAATGTTTTTTGAGCTTTTTAGTTTTATAAAGAAAGAGCTCGAAAAGACCAAGCACAACTATCAAAATCCAAACCAAACAAGACTGAATTTCAAGCACAAACTTCAACAATGCTCTCAAACCTTATAAGGCTAACTCGTAGCAAGATCAATAAGAGCAAAAGAAGACCAGAAAACTCAGCCACTTAGCCTAGACAAATAGTGCAAACTCGTCGCAAACAAAAACTCCAAAGAAGCAAGAAAGCTCTCCAAAAGTTGCAACAAAACCTAGCCTTTGGAACTCAAGAAAACCAATCAAAACGAAGCAAAAATCGTAATGCGAAGCACAACACAAAGATAGGAGCGAGTAAGTGAGCAGAAGCTCTCTGTTCTGATAAAGCAGAACAGCCAAGAATGCTCAGAAAGCGATCTTGGAACTCAATCCAGAAGTGCCAGCACCAGAAACAACACTTTGCCAAAAAGACTAGTTTTCAATCAAACGAAAGAGAGAAAAGACATGAAACCACTTCCTTCACAATCCAGTAAGTACAGAGACACTGTAGAAATAGGCCTCCACAGCCAGAAAGGACCAAAAAGTCAATAAACCCAAAAATTCAAAATCTGCCTAGGTATACGCTACTTCACAGTTATGCAACCAGCGTGCATACGCGTCTGTGCTAAGGGAAACTCGCGTATACGCGGGTCCCTTTAGACAAACTTGCGTGTATACGAGACTGTGTGCAGAAAAAGGCGTGTATGCAGAGGTAAATAATGAAAAAACAAAAAGGACAAGCCTGGAAAAGAAACCAGGACTTCAGACTGACTGTAAAAAAGTAAACTGGACTGCAAATGAAAGTTAAAACTGTCGGCAACCTACCAAACAGCTGAAACCACCCAACAGGAGAATCACAAGAATGTGATCCCCAGTGGAGTCACCAGTTCTGTTTCGAGGAATATCACCCTAGAGGTTCGTTGGGTTACAACCTCCACAGAGCAGGGGCATGCTATCTAAGAAGGACTCACACAACCATGCACGTTCAGAAAAACTAAATAGAGTAGAATGAGAAAGTTACCCGTAGGTCCTACGGTTGAAGTAGATCCCGCAGGGTTCAAACCCCCAACAACCGTCCTTCCTTCTTAACCTGAAAGACAAGAAGAAACAAGCACGAAGAACTGGTTGTACATCATATATCTACTCTAAATGTTAGTGAAATCCATATAAAAACATTAAATAGATCATGAATGCTTAAATAACAATTTTCACATACATATAAGCATACACTAACACGTATATTTTGGGAACAGCATGATACTTCTGTATTATAAATAGCATGTACAAAAGTAACAAGTGGAGAGATCACCTGATCCTTCCACGACCTTCGAGCAGACCGTCGTCTGGATCCGTCCAGCCCTTTCCTCGCTAAGACTCCTTCCAAAATGGTGCATACGAGATGACATATAAAGGGATGTGCATCTCAAGGAAACAAGGGTTTCCTATAATGAACTGGGAAAGTGCAGGAGGCACGGGGAATCAGACTTGGATAGGGAATACCAACAGAGTATAATATCAATAATTCTCTCTCTCACTTAGGCCATACACATGAGGGCTTTTTATAGTCCCTCCAATTAGTTTCAACAGTTGGAAACAGTTGGCCACGGGCTGGGGTGGTTGAACTACCTGAGTAACCATCAACCCAGCGTGAAATTAGGGATTTTTTATATATTTTTTAATCATTTTAATGGCATACGCGGAAAAGTCTAGCTGTACTCGCGTATACACGCGGAAAAGTATGGGCATAGTCGCGTATGAGGGATTTTACACTGTTTTTAAGTGAATTTGTCCAAGTCTGTAGGAATGGGTGCCCAAAAATCCATAAAGCAATCATGAATCATGTTAAAGTGAGAAATGATTCTATAACTTACTAAATTAGCGCTTGATCTACAAAAACAAATATTGATACACCCATAGGTCACACCACTAATAGGTCTTGTTGTCTCAGTCCAGAAGAAATTCTGCAAAGATCTAATACAGAAAGAGATAAGCATGTGCACAGTCTAAAAGAATATGCTTAAGATTGGGCAAAGTCTCCATAAGACACTAAAGGAGTTTTCAAAGGTTCAAAGTCATATTTTTTGCATCTCTGCAGGGTGCAAATTGAATGACAAACAGTATCCAGATAAGAGCAAAGAGACAAGTCTAAATAAGTCTCTCATTTTGAAGAAATTTGCCATCATTAAGCAGATGGAGAGCTACAATGATAACAAAGCAGGAGTACATGTTTCAAAAGCCAAACTGATATAATGTTGATCTACAGTGTTTCAGCGTCTCTTTCAGAAGTAGGGATGTACAAGTATTCCAGAAGACATTATCAAACTGAACATAAGAAGACAACTGCTTCTTAAGTTGACTTGAGCCTGGGATAAGAATACTAGTCAGAGAGAAAATTTAATAAACCTCTGCAAACACAGTCAAGAAAGTTTAGTAAGTAATGAATAGCAAGAAAATACTCTACAAATACAAGTCATGTGGCTCCTGGTTTCAAAAGATTCACAAGGATATTCTAAACAACAGGATACATATCTCAGAACTTGCCCCTTATAGCATATTGTCAAATTTTCACTATATTACTTATTATGATATACCAAGCAGAGATATGTATTACAAAGAAAGATGACACAGTTTGAGAAATGGATGAAATTTCATGACTGTGTAAACCTCCTCCAAGCAAGAGCAGATGTTTGGGTCACATGTTGAAAACCTCCTCCAGTATAAAGAGCAGATGGTTTGGAAATATTATGTTAACCTCCTTCATTTAAAAGCAGATGGTTAGGAACATGATAAGGGCCTCCTTCATTTAAAAAAACAGGGTCAGGAATAGAGGTATAGCCTCATTCAAAGAGCACGAGACTAACAAGTGTTTCAAGTGACTTAAAAAAAATTTTACACCACTTCCTCCAAAAGGATGAGACAACTGATATATCAGTAGTGTTTCAAATGGTGTTTAAATGAGTTCACTATTTAAAGGACATAATTTAAAATCAGTGGGAAGCAATTGAAGGTTTATGGATTGAATTTCGATGTTAAACATAGGCCAAGCAGTGATATTATGGTGTTAAAGAAGCTTTGTTTTTCTTTTGTCCATAAAGGTCTCCTTCAAAGGGTAATCTGAGGCTAGAATGTCCAAAACTTGGAGCAATCTCATCGGAATGACAAAGAAGTAGTATAGCCTTGTTTCTTGAAATAACCTCTACAACTGAATACAAAGAGACAGTGTGAATGAGAAAGTCTATAATGCAGTGATTCAAGTCAAGACAACCTTCAAGGAAATAAAACACACCACAGTCACAGACAAGACTTTTCAACATACATAAGAACAAACTCTATTGCTTTTATATGGTTGAATTAAGGGTTTTTAAAGGCCACCTCATTGATGAACAAATGTTTGCCAAGTCTTGGTGAGTGCAAAGAATTTGCTTCTTATTTTAATCTGAGGATTAATGCAAGTCTCTTCTTTAAAGTAGCCACCTTCGAAATCATAAGAAGGGCATTTTTGGTCTTGGACAAATTCATTATGTTTGCCAAGGTTGGCTCCCTCCAAAGTGATAAATGAAAGTGCAAATGGGCATTTATCCACAATCAAAAGAAAATTATTAATATAAGGTGCCTAATAGTGATTTATGTTTTTATATGACAGAAAGCCTTTTCAAAAAGGAATAAACCCTCCAAACTATGCGGCAAAGGCATTGCAATTTTTTCAAATAAAAAGAAGGGAGGAGACCGTTTAAAAGCGCTCATTAGTGATTTCAAAACCCAAAGCAAACATCCCTTGGATGCACACTGAAGAGAGGAAGCAGTTTTTGGGCATTTTTTAAAGTTTTCAGTGCTCAAACTCTGCGCAACACACCTATAGATGTGTGTGACATGCCTGTGAGCACCCGAACAAAGATATTGAATAGAGCCGCGGCGCACCTGTAGATGCGCGCGATGCACCTATGCCTGCGGTCACCAGGTGCTCGAAAATGACCCGACAATCTCCTCTATGCGGTGCCTTCTACTGCAAATGGGTCGCTCATCCACCAGACTTCCAAAAGCACGTTTGAATGCTGAATCGACGATCAACAAGGTCCCCAAGCTCATTTTCAAGGTATTTCTTCACTTCTTAGTAAATTTTGAAGTTCAAAAGGGGTGTTTTTTGCTGTGTTTTCCCAAGAAGAAATAGTGATTTTAAAAGCACTTTATCACCTAAAAACAAAGAGAGAAACAGTCATTAGGATATTGGGCATTTGGTCAAAATCAAAGAAGTCTTTTGCTGTGGGTATCAAGGATTAACACAGTGATAGGGGTAAGTGTTTTATAAGTTTTAAAAGAGCCTTAGTTACCTTTCAAGAAACAGTGATTAAAGGAGATAAGTTGTTTGTCAAATTGAAAAGGATCTCTTTTATCATGAATAGTAAATGATAAAATAGTGAAAGAAGGGAGGTTTGTCATGCAAATTTGAAAGCTCTTTTTGTGCTATTAAAATCTAAAACTATACACATATGCTAGAAGGAAAAAACAAAGGTTGTAGAGGTCTCAAAACAGTTTAAATGATCATCTAGACAGTGGTAAAAGGGATGAAGGCTTGGTAAGTTTAAAGAGGTCCTTTTGTGTCGTGAGATAGTGAAAATTTGTGCAGCCCCCAGAATAAAAAAGCAGAGTCTATTTGGAGGTTTTCAAATCAATTGAAAGATGTCTTGTTTACCTTTTTAAAAAAAGGCAGTGAATAGCAAGCGGGCAGTGCTTGAGGGGAGGATTTTTTGTGCCAAAACAAAAGAGATATTTTTTCAACAAAGAACCACAAACATATCTTATTCAAGATCTTTGCCCAAACATAGTGATACAAGTGATTTTGGCTATCATTTGACAAACACTTATTTGCTAGCATCAAAGAAACACAATGACTTACAAGGAGGAAAAGGTGTGGTGTTGGGAAACCATTTTAGAGACCATTTGAATCAGCTTGTCTTGATCAGCTGGCAAAGAGTATCCAAAGCAAAATGCCTCCTAGGCAAGATAGTAGAAGTGGCCCTCAAAAAAGGTATAGACCTTTTCAGGTGAGGAAAGTAAATGCCCATCATCGGTCTTTTCCAACTTTCATGAAGTAGGATGTTTGGATTTTGTCAAAGGGTTCGGGAGGTGAAAAGTTATCTTCCTTGACACATATTTTCTCTAAGACTACAAAGGAAACATGTTCATCTAACAGGTTTAGACTTCCAAGCTTTCTCCTAGATCCATTTCGAGCTACTAAATTCCATATGTCGGAAGGGAAATGGTTTAGCGAGCTACCTAGACTCGGATCAATACAAACCCTTCTTGAAACCGGAGCATCGAGAAACCGGAGCATCAGGATGCATGTCCACCTATCTTTCCTTTTTCCTATCTTTTGACCAACTATGCTCCCCTCCCCATGAAGATAATCATGAAATATTTCACATGCGAGGGATTTTCCTAGGTTTATGCTTACCATGTGACTGTCATGCACTTCCACCGAGAACCCAATTCTTAAACCCTGCCTTTTTCCTCCATAGAAGTGTTTGAGAAGATGGCTTCTACTGTTCAAAGAGATCTTCCTCCTCGGTAGCCAACTTCTCTTTTCCATCATTCCCTTATATTATTGTCGATCTCATCAACTTGAGAAGAAGGGAATTTATTGGGAAACTTTCTTCTCACATCACGATTTCACCACTACTTCTTCATCCCATGCATCTCCTTCACCTTCCACTCATCATATTTCTCCTTCCTCTATTAAACCCACTCCCAAGAAAAAAAATCTCCTGCATGATTGATCAGAAAGAGAGCATAGTGAGGAAGAACAACACGGTGAGAAAAAACAACACGGTGATGAAAAGCACGAGTGAAGAAGATCATGATGAGAAAAGCATGATGAAGAAGGGCACATTGAAAAGAGCAAAACGATGAAAGAGAGCTAAGTGAGAAAGGTAAAAATAGTGATCGAAAGCTAGTAGCCGTAATGAAGAAAAGCACAGTGAAGAAGAACAAAAATAGTGGCAAGGATAATGAAGGGAGTAACAAGGGAAAAGACCAAATAGAGCATGTGCTAGTTGCCTCTCCTAGACAAGGGGCCATGCTTTCTTCTCCAAAGGTAACAAAGCCCCGAAAATCAAGAAAGAAAGTGACTCAAATTGTAACTCCAAATGTTACTAGAGCACTCCGAAGCAAAGGCAAGTTTCCCAAGCAACCCATTGATGAATTACCAAAGAGGAGGAGGACTAAGAAGGCTACCCTAAGCAAGGGAAAAGAGAAGGAGGAAAACAACCGTGAGAAAGAAAGGGATTTTGACATAATTCAGATAAACAGCGAGGACAGTGACAATGAGGCTAGAATCCTTGAGGCCCTCTTGAAGAATAGGGAAGATCAAATTCATGATCTACAAGTCAATCTATAGAGCTCAAAGGACTTCATCCATGTCGTACAGATTCAGAATAAACAGATGAGTGGTCAAATGGCGATATTCGAGGCCCGGGCTTTCAAATATCAAAGAGAGGCCTCCAAATCACAAACCAAGCTTGATGAGCTTATGGGGGAATTCAATGATACTGAAGAAGAAGATCAGCCAAGGAGGAAGAGGCTGCCCGTGTCCGATCATTTCCACTTACCTCTTTACTCGCCCAAGAAATAGAAGAGAATAGGGAAGCATGGCTTGAAAGGGAAAATAAGCACTTGAAGGATAAGTTGGAAAAGGCCAATAGAGACTTGAACCTTCAAATAAAAATGACCGGGCACTATAAGAAGCTTAATCAATTCATCCGAAGGAAATTGAAGGCTACAGAAGCAAAGCTCAAGGAAGCTCGAAAGAGGCACCCGACACAAAAAGTGAAGAAAGGAATATCAAGGCTTGAAATTTTGGCCTCCGCTTCTCAGCATGCTTCTGAAAACCCATGAGGGTCATGCTCGCCAAAATTGGGCATAATTCGACAAGTTTTGGTTTTTTGACATTTTTGGGATTTTTGCAAAAAATCATGGGCATCGCCATTTTTGTTTGAAGAATCCTCAAAGGATGAAAATGGTATCATTGGATGCCATAATTTTAGGGGCATCTACTCAATGAATTTTAGATCAATTGAAGATGATTTTTTCCCCTAAAGTGGCGAAAAACAGTCACTTTTTCAACACTCTGCCCCACATATCAGCAAAGGCTAATTTTTGGGTTTTTCTACACAGGTCAGATTTTAATAGGCTTCTAGTGATCAGTTTGGGAAAAAAAATGCATTTTCAGAAACTAGATATCCAGGGCTTTCCAACAAGCCATCACGGGCCTCATTTTGACATCGGGAATTCCTCCAACGGTTGCCCGCAAAACAGGGAATTTTCTGCTGCTATATTTCTGAAGTATTTTTGTAAAAATGCAGTTTTCTGTACTGGCTTTTCCAAATGTGCATTTAGCCTTTTTTGGCCATTGTCAGTTTGGAAAAGTCAATAAAATTCCCTTTTTTAGCATTTTTTAGATATTTTCATAGATATTTTGTGCCTTGGGCTTTGCAAAGCCTCAAGGACAAAATCAGATATTTTTGATGGGCCAATGAGCTTGCTAGTTGCACTAGGAGGTTCTCCTTCACTTTGGCTTATATATTCCAAAGGATTTCATTGTAAATGAGGCTGAACTTGATGATATAGAGCAATATATGGTTATACAAGCTTGGAAGAAATACTTGTCTCATGCATTGGATAGTTTCTTGAATGTTTTTGGATGATGAAAGAGGACTGCTGTTGGATTCCTTGACTTGGTAAAATGGTATAGTGTCCCTCTCTGTTATGTTTCTTAGTTTTAATACATATTTCATGCTCTTGCTTGCTATAAGATAGTAGAGAATAGATTTGAGACATGCCCTTGGAGGCACCTCAGATTTCCTGTTTCATTATAGCTTCTATGTTTTCTTCCTTCTTAATCATGTCAAAGAATCCTTGATTGCTCTTTGATCACTGAAGAAATTGTTTTCTTGTTTCATTTATGGTATTATACATGCTAAGTATGATTCACGGTATGCCCTGCTTACTCATGGCTAGTCATAGCTCCACCTCTGAAACCTTTCTTTGAATGTTTGATTGTCCTAGTTGAACCAAGGAGGTCTTGTACTGATCTTTCCCTTTGCCTAAAACTCTGCAATCTTACTTCGAAGTGCTCAATAGCTTGAAATACTATGTCTAGGAGTTTCCTCTTAGTAGTTTGAGTTATTTGTTTGTCTTAATTGTCTTTCTCCAAAGTCTGATAGCAATTTCCTAAAGTTAGAGAGTCATATATCTCTATGTATTGCTTGAATGTTTATTTCTATGCATTTATCAGTTTGTAGTTACATTTATCATGATTAATGGTTAGCCCTACCATATAAATGTCAGCTATTGAACTATTTATGTTTGAAAGCCTTTGTCCTTCACAAACTTAGTGTCCATCCCACTTCATTTTACCTTAAGATCCATTTTACCTTGATCAAATTGACCCTTCAACATACCTTGTATCACCATCTGAGGCTTTCTCGACCTTTTCGACCCCATAGCCCAGTTGATCTAACAATATTTTTATCTATCTTAGTCTTTGATCAGTTCCTCCCTCAAAAACCTAAAAGAAAAACCAAAAACCTACTTCACAACTAGCCTAAAATCAGAAACACAAGAAGCACAACACATAGATATCCCTTACACAAATAGAGAGAGCCCTCTCTGAGTCCAGGAAGGCTAGGTCCTTGGGCCCCAAAGATTGATTTGATGTTCCCCTGTAACTTGGCTTTCCAATTAGCCAAATCATGGGACCCTAACATAATGGTGATCACGGTGGGACTCTGAGTTAGTGACAATCTAAGTACACCTTAGGACACCAGAAATCCCTTATCTTCAAGAACATCTAGTGACTTAGCCACCTCATCGCCACACTAACATAATGGCGATCACGGTGGGACTAACTGAGTACATAACAGTCTAGAAAACTCTTGTAGATTCATTAGTATTTCAAAATTTAAACAGGCAAGTAGTCCATAGAATCATTTAGAGTAAACTCTTTTTGTTTCACCACCATAGCAAAGTGATGAATCAGGTTTAGAACACTCTAATAAACCATAGGCTACACATAAAAACTCAAAAAACCCCAAAAACATCCCCAGATTGGCTTTTCCTAGTTATTGGTGGTGGACCATAAGTACATCTCCATAAAAACAACCAAAAATCCACCTGGTGACTCCACTAGCCTCCAGTAGGCCTAAACTCCATAAAAACCAAAAATTTCATAAACCATACTTTTCTGTTGACTCCTCCTTTCCAAAACTTAAAATTCATGGTGCAAACTCTGTAATCAGTGACAAACTAAGTATAACTTAGTGATTCAGAAGCTTCACCTAAACATAGGAGATAAACAGAATAAACTTTCAAATAGAACCATGGATTTCCCAATAGTCTAGCAAACTGTTGAAACTAAGTATTAAGTCTTCCTTGCAAGTCTTCACCTCAAAGTTTGCTAAAAAAAAAAATTCCCGAAAGCATCTTTGACAGTATTGGTGGTGGACCATAGATCTCAAAGAAATCCACCTGGTGACGCCACTAGCATTCATTTTTTTTTTTATCATTCTTCACATTAGCGAAATCCCTAGAGAGGCCATCCATCCAAAACAATCACAAATACCATCCTCTCTAAACTCTGAATTTAAAATCTAGCTCCATGAAGAATCAACACCAGATCTCATCCAGACCCAAATCCCCCTATCATAGTTGATAACCCAGAGAATATTTTGTGGAAAACTTTCGAAACTGGCAACTTAGCTACCGATAGGTTCATCCGTAAAGCAAGATCTGTACCTGAACATCTCACATCCTTGCAGGATTTCTCATTTGACTTAAAATCAGCGAAAACCCTTTCTAGAAGCAAGTCACAAAGTAAAATTAACTTTGACGATCTTGAACCCTTAGATTTACAACAGAGTCCTAGTAGAGAAGCCTCGCCTACTACACCTCCCGACTTTCAGCTTCTCCACCACTTTGGCTCTTACCACCCCAAATCTGCTCAAAATCGGTTCACAAGTCCAAGTACATCTACCACACCCATTCAAACCACCACTGTTCAAATTACCTCAGCTCATCCTACAAGCTCTCATATCGTAAATCAACCATTAACTCCCGCCATGGCAACTTGGTATGCACCCTTGGTATTACCATAGCCTTTGGCACCTTTACAACATGACTACCAATCCAAAATATCGCACTTCACCGAAGTTGAGGCTACCACCGCCCAACAACATGTAGATAGAATTAGCGACGCCTTTGAATACATGGCAATAGAAGACGATACCATAAGAATGAGGACGTTCACCCAAAGCCTGGGAGAAGAACCCAAAAAATGGTTTAAGAGCTTAACTCCAAATAGTATACACAATCTCCTAGAACTCTACCAAAATTTCATAAATAAGTGGGAAATCAGAAAAAACCCCATTCAAATCTTGTCTGAGTATAACAATCTAAAAAGGGATAATGGGGAAGTGCCTAGGACTACTGCACTAGGTTCAACAGTGTTTATAATGCCCTCCCGCCTCACTTCAAACCTCCACTTGGCTCAGCGTTAGCAAATTTTCTCGAAGGCTTTGACCCAGACATGACTTATCAACTAAGAGACAAGGACCCTGCAACCTTAGAGGAAATGAAAAAAGTGGCCATAAGTGTAGAAGCCAACTTAGAAGAAAAGAGAGCTAGGACCAAATCAGAGAGGAAAGTCACATATTGGGATGAGGTCACCCCTTCAGTCCCTTCCTCAGATCCTAGAATAGATGACTTGGTTAGATCCATGGCGAAAATATGGGAAAAGATAAGTGAAAAGGCACCTCTTAGGGACAACCAGCCAAACCCTCAAAACAGGAACCAGAACCAAAACTTTAGAAGAGAATAGCCTAAAAAAAAACCAAGGGAAACTGACCAACAAATCAGGCCATCTTTCAATGAAAACTATGTGGATGAGGAAGAGAGAGATACAAAACCAATTGATGAAAGTCATTTAAACTTAATAGGTTCTGATAACGAGGGTGAGGTTTTCCTCACAGAAGAAGAACAAGTTTTCTTCTCATCGAATCAAAGTGAAGCAAATTATGAGGACCATGAAGATCCTGCTATAGGTTTCTAGAACGCCATAATAGAAGCTCATAGGCAGTATGATCTTAGGAGTAAGAAAAAAAAGGACAACTCTAAGAAAGGTAGTTCAGACACCGCTATTACTAAAACCTCTGATACCATTCTTAAAAAAGCAGTGGATAGTAACAAAATCATGGCCAAGAAAACTGACCAAAACAAAGATAAAGCTATTCAGACAAGTCTTGGCCTAGATTGTCCTAGTACCTCCACTAAGATTCCCGAGATGGCTGTGTTGAAAAAAATCCCAAACCAAAGTCAGCAAATTAAGAACATAGAGAAAGTCATGGCTGAAAAAAATGAAGAAAACCTATATAAACTACAAGCACCCTTCAGTTTTGAAGGGGAAATTGCCAAAATAAAGATCACCACGCCTCTAACTGAATTTCTCACCCAAATCTCTTACAAATCCCAAGTGATAAAGGTCCTGAACATAGGAAACGATGCAAACACCTTACATCTAGCTGATGATACCCCTAAAGTGTTGTTTGGTCCAAAAATAGAAGGGAAATTTCAAGAAGGAACCACTCTTCCCTTTTACATCAGCCTGAATATACATGACCAAATCCTACACAATGCCATGCTATATTCCAGGGCTTCGCACAATCTCATGCCAAAAGTTGTGATGGAAATATTAGGCCTAGAAATAACAAAACCTTATAAAGACTTATATTCATTTGATTCAAGTAGAGTCAAGTGTCTAGGCTTAATCAAAGATCTTTGTTTCAGTTTGGCCCAAATACCTACAAAACACCTGATCATGGACATAGTGGTAGCAGACATCCCTCCCAAGTATGGAATGCTTTTATCCAGAACTTGGGGAGCCAAGCTTCAAGGAAATATTCAACTTGATATGTCCTACGCCACTATTCCTATGTTTAACCAAACTAGAATAATTTATCAAGAATCACACATGAAATATATGGTCAGCAGCTAAGAAAGGCCAGATAACATCTCGATGTACTCCTTGCATTCTGATCTGAATTCCTTCATTTTACACACTGACGAAGACATTAAGGAACAATTAGGAGAATTTGAAACAAATTTAGGTACACCACATCAGCCACCCCAGGTTCTCTATGATGAGCTGGACACTCAAAATTATCATGACCATGAGTAGTTATGTCTTGAGGAAAGAGAGTTCATTCCTCTTGAAAAATAAATAGAGAAGGAAGCACAAAACATGATATACCATCAAGAAAATTGCTCAAACCATAGACAAACATCAACAGTAACATCAAGAGACTTTTTCAGAACAAAGGCATTAGAAGACTTGCATATTACAAACCTCTTTGGAAATCAGGGGTAGGGGAGCTTAATGTTCTTAACATACCTAAAAGATCTACCATCTCATAAATTTACCTCTTCAAATGAAACCTTGACTATAGCCACAATAGTTAAAAATCCAGAAAAAAATGTATGATAAACTTCTTATGAAAGGATATGATGACTACAGTCCAAATATACCTAAGTTGTTTGAACTAGCTACCCCTCTACCACTCCACCAAAGACTTAGAACTGCTAGAATTTAAAAGATTGTTCAAGATACTACTACATGTAGGGAAAACAATGAGAATCACTATGACACTGCCATCACTCCAAGAAACAGCTTCAACAAAAGAAAATACAAAAATCTTGATCAAACATTAATAATCAAAGACAAGACAGTTGGACATAGGGCCTTTGTTGACTTTAGAAACACAAATACACATTCTTGGGACAGAAGATATATCCTCCCTGCCCTAGACCATACTATACAAATGATAGGTGCTTCTAATCATGTGTATTTACTAAGTAATGTTTCAGGTCATCACCAAATAATTCCTTTGCAAAGCGAACAGCTCAAAGAATTTTTCAAATATGTTGGAAGTAGTTCCATCTTCAAACCCAAAATTGCAAAACCACCAAACACCAAGGACATGTTCCTGAAGGCCATGTTTCCAGTTCTGAATTTCTTCACTATGATGTACCTTGATGATGTCATCATATGCTTCAAAAATGACAAAGAATATCTGCATTATTTGAAGAAAATGTATAGCAAAAGGAGAAGTGGAGATCAAAGGTATAAAGAAGTACAGCAAGAAGAAACGGGATTGTTTAGAGATTCATACATGAATCCTTATGTTATGCTTACTAGAGAAAATTTTCCAAACTTTTATTTTCAAGAGCTAAGTGGACCTAGAGCATCAAGAGATCCTTATGAAGATAAGATGCTCAAGTTTCACCATTTCCAGGAGTTTTAGTTTCATATTTTTCAATCATTGTACATATCATTTTTTGAAAAAATAAAACAAAAAAAAAGAAAATTCAAAACAATAGAAAAGCAGAAAAAGAGGGCAGTTTGAAAAACAACAAGAAACCCCCATGTTCAAAAAATAGTCATTCTGAAAGCACACAAGTCTAAATGCCGCTACTAGTGCTCAAAGATGTCTTGTTCAGTTATCTAGCCTAATCATAACTGAACATGTTTTAAATTTATTTGCTGATAAGTTAGTGAGAGAAGATATAGTCAAATTGTGTAAGCTTGAATTTTCAAAGAAAATAGATTAGGAAAAGATACTGGTTCCACATGCTCAAAACATAACCAAAGAGGAAAACAGGGATGAAAAACAAACTGTGTATCTTAGCCCTGATTTTTCTAATTTTCATTTTCATGCAAAATAATATTTGTGTGCAGCTTGTCTTTCATGCCACAAATACATGACAAATTAGATTGTCTAATCCTAATTTGGTCATTTTTCAATTTCATGTTTTAGATTAGAGAATGAAATCCTGTCAAACAGCTTAATCTTGACAGTTGATCTAGCATAGATAGAGAAACAAAGGAGTTCATCAGTTTAATCTGGACTCCTGATGGATATAAGTGTAGAATTAGATAGCGTCATTTTTCAAAAATATTATGTTAAAGGATTGCTAGTCCAAATGCACTTGAAAGAACAAAAAATGTTAGGAAATGTAGCGGGGTAGGTAGAAATGACTTTGATGCTAATCATGCTGTCAATTTTCAGAAATAGCATCAAGGAGGAAAGAAATTTGTGCCAATGGATAAAAGCACTGGTCTTCAAATATCAGAGATTTGAAATTCTAGACACCTCCTGAAAAGGAGTTTCCCTCCCCAAATGGAGCCACTGTTAGTCATCAGTATTTTTCACCTGGTGATGATGACTAGTTTCTTAAGCCAAGTTTTCTAGAAGCTAATCTCCAATTGGTCAAATCTGTCATCTAGAAAACACCCCTAAACAATTTTTGTCCTCCTACCTTTTTTCCAGTCAGCCTATGATGAGAAAAAGCCCAGTTGTGAGGTCCTATCTAGTTTCAGTCATATAATCCTGTCCATGAGCTGTCATAACTAAAGGTTATCTATTTTCATTTACCCTCATTCCCAAGTCATTCATTATCCAACTGTTGATAAAAATTCTGCAACCCTATACCTGGTCATATGGCATTTAGAGATCTAATTCTACCCAAAGAAAATACTCAAAATCTGTCAATATCTCCCCTAAGTTAGGTAGTGGCGCTTTAGAGAATCCCTTCCTTGGCAAAAAAATCCTGAGCCAAAATCCTTTGTTAAATACCATCCAGCCCTAAATTAGCGCTTGATCTACAAAAACAAATATTGATACACCCATAGGTCACACCACTAATAGGTCTTGTTGTCTCAGTCCAGAAGAAATTCTGCAAAGATCTAATACAGAAAGAGATAAGCATGTGCACAGTCTAAAAGAATATGCTTAAGATTGGGCAAAGTCTCCATAAGACACTAAAGGAGTTTTCAAAGGTTCAAAGTCATATTTTTTGCATCTCTGCAGGGTGCAAATTGAATGACAAACAGTATCCAGATAAGAGCAAAGAGACAAGTCTAAATAAGTCTCTCATTTTGAAGAAATTTGCCATCATTAAGCAGATGGAGAGCTACAATGATAACAAAGCAGGAGTACATGTTTCAAAAGCCAAACTGATATAATGTTGATCTACAGTGTTTCAGCGTCTCTTTCAGAAGTAGGGATGTACAAGTATTCCAGAAGACATTATCAAACTGAACATAAGAAGACAACTGCTTCTTAAGTTGACTTGAGCCTGGGATAAGAATACTAGTCAGAGAGAAAATTTAATAAACCTCTGCAAACACAGTCAAGAAAGTTTAGTAAGTAATGAATAGCAAGAAAATACTCTACAAATACAAGTCATGTGGCTCCTGGTTTCAAAAGATTCACAAGGATATTCTAAACAACAGGATACATATCTCAGAACTTGCCCCTTATAGCATATTGTCAAATTTTCACTATATTACTTATTATGATATACCAAGCAGAGATATGTATTACAAAGAAAGATGACACAGTTTGAGAAATGGATGAAATTTCATGACTGTGTAAACCTCCTCCAAGCAAGAGCAGATGTTTGGGTCACATGTTGAAAACCTCCTCCAGTATAAAGAGCAGATGGTTTGGAAATATTATGTTAACCTCCTTCATTTAAAAGCAGATGGTTAGGAACATGATAAGGGCCTCCTTCATTTAAAAAAACAGGGTCAGGAATAGAGGTATAGCCTCATTCAAAGAGCACGAGACTAACAAGTGTTTCAAGTGACTTAAAAAAAATTTTACACCACTTCCTCCAAAAGGATGAGACAACTGATATATCAGTAGTGTTTCAAATGGTGTTTAAATGAGTTCACTATTTAAAGGACATAATTTAAAATCAGTGGGAAGCAATTGAAGGTTTATGGATTGAATTTCGATGTTAAACATAGGCCAAGCAGTGATATTATGGTGTTAAAGAAGCTTTGTTTTTCTTTTGTCCATAAAGGTCTCCTTCAAAGGGTAATCTGAGGCTAGAATGTCCAAAACTTGGAGCAATCTCATCGGAATGACAAAGAAGTAGTATAGCCTTGTTTCTTGAAATAACCTCTACAACTGAATACAAAGAGACAGTGTGAATGAGAAAGTCTATAATGCAGTGATTCAAGTCAAGACAACCTTCAAGGAAATAAAACACACCACAGTCACAGACAAGACTTTTCAACATACATAAGAACAAACTCTGTTTCTTTTATATGGTTGAATTAAGGGTTTTTAAAGGCCACCTCCTTGATGAACAAATGTAGGCCAAGTCTTGGTGAGTGCAAAGAATTTTCTTCTTATTCTAAATCTAAGGATTAATGCAAGTCTCTGCTTTAAATTGGTCACCTTCGAAAGCATAAGAAGGGCATTTTTTGGTCTTGGACAAATTCATTATGTTTGCCAAGGCTGACTCCCTCCAAAGTGATAAATGAAAATGCAAATGGGCATTTATCCATAGTCAAAAGAAAATGATTAATATAAGGTGCCTAACAGTGATTTATGTTTTTATATGACAAAAAGCCTTTTCAAAAAGGCATAAACCCTCCAAAATATGTGGCAAAGGCATTGATGTTTTTCCAAATAAAAAGAAGGGAGGAGACCATTTAAAAGGGTTCATTAGCAATTTCAAAACCCAGAGCAAACATCCCTTGGCTGCACATTGAAGAGAGGAAGCAGTTTTCGGGCATTTTTTTAAGTTTTTGGTGCTCAAACTCTGCGTGACGTGCCTATGAGCGCATGAACAAAGATATTGAATGGAGGCGTAGTGCGCCTGTAGATGCGCGCAATGCGCCTGTGCCTGCGGTCACCGGGTGCCCGAAAATGACTCGACAACCTCCTCTGCGTGGCGCCTTCTACTGCAAACGGGTGGCTCATCCACCAGACTTCCAAAAACACCTTTGAATGTTGAATCGATGATCAACAAGGTCCCCAAGCTCGTTTTCAAGTTATTTCTTCACTTCTTGGTAAATTTTGAAGTTCAAAAGGGGTGTTTTTTGTTATGTTTTCCCAAGAAGAAACAGTGATTTTAAAAGCACTTTATCACCTAAAAACACAGAGAGAAATAGTCATTAGGAGATTGGGCCTTTGGTCAAAATCAAAGAAGTCTTTTGTTGTGGGTATCAAGGATTAACACAGTGATAGGGGTAAGTGTTTTATCAGTTTTAAAAGAGCCTTAGTTACCTTTCAAGAAACAGTGATTAAAGGAGATAAGTTGTTTGTAAAATTGAAAAGGGTCTCTTTTATCATGAATAGCAAATGATAAAATAGTGAAAGAAGGGAGATTTTTCATGCAAATTTGAAAGCTCTTTTTGTGCTATTAAAAGCTAAAACTATACATAGATGCTAGAAGGAAAAAACAGAGGTTGTAGAGGTCTCAAAATAGTTTAAATGATCATCTAGACAGTGGTAAAAGGGATGAAGGCTTGGTAAGTTTAAAGAGGTCCTTTTGTGTCGTGAGATAGTGAAAATTTGTGCAGCCCCCAGAATAAAAAAGCAGAGTCTATTTGGAGGTTTTCAAATCAATTGAAAGATGTCTTGTTTACCTTTTTAAAAAAAGGCAGTGAATAGCAAGCGGGCAGTGCTTGAGGGGAGGATTTTTTGTGCCAAAACAAAAGAGATATTTTTTCAACAAAGAACCACAAACATATCTTATTCAAGATATTTGCCCAAACATAGTGATAAAAGTGATTTTGGTTATCATTTGACAGACACTTTTTTGCTAGCATCAAAGAAACACAGTGACTTACAAGGAGGAAAAGGTATGGTGTTGGGAAACCATTTCAGAGACCATTTGAATCAGCTTGTCTTGGTCAGCCAGCAAAGAGTATCCAAAGAAAAATGCCTCCTAGGCAAGATAGCAGAAGTGGCCCTCACAAAAGGTATGAACCTTTTTCAACTGAGGAAGTAAATGCCCATCCTTCAGTGTTTTTTAAGTTTCATGAAGTAGGATGTTTGGAGTTTTGTCAAAGGGTTCAGGAGGTGAAAAGTTATCTTCCCTTGACACATCTTTTTGCTCTAAGACTACAAGGGAAACATGTTCATCTAGTAGGCTTAGACTTCAAGCTTTCTCCTAGATCCATTTCCAGAGCTACCAAATTCCATATGTCGGAGAGAAATGGTTTAAGCAGAGCTACTTAGACTCAGATCAATACAAACCCTTCTTGAAACCAGAGCATCGAGATGCATGTCCACCTATCTTTCATTTTTCCTATCTGTTGACCAGCTATGCTCCCCTCATGAAGATAATCATGAAATATTTCACATGCAAGGGAAGGTTTTCCCGGGTTTATGCTTACCATATTAGGCTACTCATGCACTTCATGAGAACCCAATTGCTAAACCTACCCTTTTTCCTCCATAGAAGTATTGAGAAGATGGCTTCTATTGTTCAAAATTGATCTTCCTCTCAGCAGCCAGCTTCTCTTTTCCATCATTCCCTTATCAAGATTGTCATTCTCCATCAACTTGAGAAAAAGGGAATTTCTTGGGACACATTCATCTCACATCCTGATTTTTCCACTACTTCTTCATCCCATGCATCTCCTTCACCTTCCACTCATCCTCTTTCTCCTTCTTCTAGTAAACCCACTCCTAAGAAGCAGGAATCTCCCATGATTGATCAAGAAGAAGAGCATAGTGAGGAAGAACAGCATAGTGAGGAAGAGCAGCACAATGATGAAGAGGAGCACAGTGAGGAAACGCAGCATAATGAAAAAGAGCACATTGAGGAAATAAGGGCAAAACGAGTGAAGAAACTGAAAGTGAGAGAGGTAAAAACGGTGATGAAGAAGAGCAACATGAGCGACGAGAAAAGCACGATTGAAGAAGAACAAGAATAGTGGCAAGGATGATGAGGAGAAATAGCAAAGAAGACCAAATAGGCATATTGCTAATTTTAACGCTACTCCTAGGCGAGAGCCATGCTCTCTTCTCAAAAGGTAACAAAGTCAAAGAAAATGAAGAAAAGAAAGTGGCTTGATTTGACATAATTCGGATAAACAATGATGATGATGATATTGTGATGAAGCTAGAATACATGAGGCTCTTTTGCAAAAGAGAGAAGACCAAATTCATGATCTACAAGCTGATCTAGAAAGCTCAAAAGACTTCATCCATGTCCTACATATGCAAAATAAACAAATGAGTGGTCAAATGGAAGTATTTGAGGTTCGGGCTTTCAAATATCAAAGGGAGGCATCCAAGGCACAAACCAAGCTTGAAGAGCTTATGGGTGAATACAATGATATTGAAGAAGAATATTAGCCAAGCCGAGAAGAGGCCAAGAATTTATGGAAGCAAAAGAGGTTTGACAAAAAAAGTGAGAGCTGCAGGTGTCAGGTCATTTTTTCTTACCTCTTTGCCTTCGAAAATAGAAGAGAATAGGAAAGCATGGCTTGAAGGGTGAATAAGCACTTGGAGGGCTAAGGTGGGGAAAAGGCCAATAGAGCTAGATCTCTGGTCCCAGAATTATCGGAGCACTATATCAGTGTATCCCAATTTGCCCGAAGAAATTGAAGGTTACATAAGAAAAGCTCAAAGAGGCTCAAAAGACGCGCCCGGCACAAAAAGTGAAGAAAAGAATATCAAGGCTTAAAATTTTGGCCTCTAATTCTTAGCATGCTTCTGAAAACCCATGAGGGTCATGCTCGCCAAAATTGGTCATAATTCGACAAGTTTTGGTTTTTTGACATTTTTGGGCATTTTTTCTAAAAATCGTGGGCATTGCCATTTGTGTTTGAAGCATCCTCAAAGGATGAAAATTGTATCATTGGATGCCATAATTTTTAGGGCATCTACTCAATGAAATTTCAGATCAATTGAAGATATTTGAATTTTAAATCTGGTGGCAGCTTGATCCTTTTTCAACACTGCGCACTTTATATCAGCGAAGCTGAATTTTTGGGTTTTTTCATTATTGTGATTTTCACGGGCTTCATTGGCCATCATGGTAAAAAAAACATTTTCAAAAACTAGACATCCAGGGCTTTCCAACGAGCCATCACGGGCCTCATTTCGACATCGGGAAGTCCTCCAAAGGTTGTCGACAATATAGGGAACTTTCTACTGGTATATTTCTGAAGTATTTTTGTAAAAATGCAGTTTTCTGTAATGGCTTTTCCAAATAAGCGTTTAGCCTTTTTTGTCTATTGTCAGTTTGGAAAAGTCAATATAATTCCCTTTTTTTAGAATTTTTTTAGATATTTTCATAGATATTTTGTGCCTTGGACTTTGCAAAGCCAAAAGGACAAAATCAGATATTTTTGATAGGCCAATGAGCTTGCTAGTTGCACTAGGAGGTTCTGCTTCACTTTGGATTATATATTCCAAAGGCTTTCATTGTAAATGAGGCTGAACTTGATGATATAGAGAAATATATGGTTATACAAGCTTGAAAGAAATACTTGTCTCATGCATTGGATAGTTTCTTGAATGTTTTTGGATGATGAAAGAGGACTGTTGTTGGATTCCTTGACTTGGTAAAATGGTATAGTGTCCCTCTCTGTTATATTTCTTAGTTTTCATACATATTTCATGTGCTTGCTTGCTGTAAGACGGTAGAGAATAGATTTGAGACATGTCGTTGGAGGCACCTCAGATTTTCTGTTTCATTACAGTTTCTATGTTTTCTTCCTTCTTATTCATATCAAAGAATTCTTGATTTCACTTTGATCACTGAAGAAATTGTTTGCTTGTTTCATTTATGGTTGTTATGCATCCTATGTATGATTTACGGTATGCCCTGCTTACTCATGGATAGTCAAAGCTTCCACCTCTAAAACCTTTCTTTGAATGTTTGATTGTCTTAGTTGAACCAAGGAGGTCTTGTATCGATCTTTCCCTTTGCCTAAAACTCTGCAATCTTAGTTCGAAGTTCCCGATAGCTTGAAATACTATGTCTAGGAGTTTCCTCTTAATAGTTTAAGTTATTTTTTAGTTTTAATTGTCTTTCTCCAAAGTCTGATAGCAATTTCCTAAACTTAGAGAGTCATATATCTCTATGTATTACTTGAATGTTTATTTCTATTTATTTATCAGTTTGTAGTTACATTTATCATGATTAATGGTTAGCCCTACCATATAAATGTCAGGTATTGAACTATTTATGTTTGAAAGCCTTTGTCCTTCACAAACTTAGTGTCCATCCCACTTCATTTTACCAAAGATCCATTTTACCTTGATCAAATCGGCCTTTCAACATACCTTGTATCACCATCTAAAGCTTTCTTAACCTTTTCGACCCCATAGCCCAGTTAATCTAACAATCTTTTTATCTATCTTAGTCTTTGATCAGTTCCTCCCTCAAAAACCTGAAAGCAAAACAAAAAACCTACTTCACAACTAGCCTAAAATCAGAAACACAAGAAGCACAACACATAGATATCCCTCACACAAATAGAGAGAGCCCTCTCTGAGTCCAGGAAGGCTAGGTCCTTGGGCTCCAAAGATTGGTTTGATGTTACGCTGTCACTTGGCTTGCCAATCAGCCAAATTACGGGACCCTAACAGATCGAACTAAGAACTGTAAACAGATTTAACTACCTTACATGAGATACTACTCACAAAGCACATTTAGGATGCATATTTAAAATTTAAAAGCGGTCAATACATTCATCATAACCAATTACTTAACTCAGAGCCTTGGTAATCAAACATAGATAGAAGTGTATTTCATTATCAATAGAAGGTATTTACATTACTCCTTAGAGTTTATTACAAAGCAATATGCAAACATACGGAAAGGAATGAACAAAACAAAATGAACAACGATAACCCTCCTCCTCGACCCTCTCATCTTTAATATCTCTGTCTCCTGATGGAATTGCTATTTGTTCCTTTTCGAATGTGACTGTCAAATTTCCCCTCCTTTCCGCTACATTGTTTCTTTGCATCTCCTTGATCAACACAGGAAGTTCCTTTGCCTATCCTTGTCACTCCCTTCACCATACGTATGCTAGTTTTCACGACTATCGCGCCACTTTCTCTCCAACTCTGCGCAGCCAAGTGACAACTCCCTATCTATCATGGTTGCGCTCTCATACAATAGTCGTGACTCAAAACTATTTCATTTCCAAAACAAGGGCCCCAACACAAGATGTGGGTAGGGGGTTCTCCACTACAATTCCTTGTCGATGGCGGAAGCTAAAAGAACATCATTTCAATAGAGGTCATGAAGCATCTTGACCTACCGACCACAACACACCCACAGCTGTATACCATCGGGTGGCTTCACCAAGGAAGAGTTATTCACGTCTACTAGCAGTGTCGCCTTTCGTACAACATCAATCACTTCAAAGATGAGGTAATATGTGATGTTGCTCCTCCTGATGTGTCTGATGTATTATTAGGCCAACCATACTTGTGGAAGTGACATGTTGTGTATGATTATAGGCCTCGTTTTGTTATTATTACTTTGGTAAATAAGTTGTACAGGGTATCAAAGGTAGTACTACCTTCCACCATCTCTTTGATTACAACAAAGCAACATAGTAATATTATGTCCCAAACCAGGAAATTTGTTTTCATTACAATTCATCCACAGGGAAAGAAGAATATTATGGTTGCAGCCTCCAAACAGAGCTCCCTTGTGCGACAACAGCAAATGGAAAAATTCAAGGAGGAATACAAGGAAATTTTCTCCTCACCCACAGGGGTTCCTCTACACTATCAAGTCAAGAACTCCATTGATCTGACCCTAGGAGCGTCACTTCCTAATGGGCCAATCTATCAATATTTTGTTCTGGAGAATGATGAAATCAAGAGGCAGATCCAAGAGTTGTTGCAGGAAGGTCACATCAGGCCAAGATCCTCACGTGTATTGTCTGAGGCTGATAAAGCAGTCAGATTTATTGAACGCATCCAACACGTCCTCCAAAAGGTTCACAACATGTTGGATAAATCCAATGCCAAGTACAAGCAGCGACATGATCAACACCGGGTTCCACATACGTTCCAGGTGGGTGACAAAGTTTGGTTTCATTTGAAGAAAGAATGCCCAACCAAAGCTCATCAGAAGCTCATACCACTCTGATATGGGCCTTACACCATTATCAAATATGTGTGAGAAAATGCATTTGAGCTCAACATTACCCCATTCCTTGGTTGGCACCCATTGTTCAATGCAGACAACCTTCGACCCTACTTTCCACCATTGTTGGACACATTTGACATTGTTGAACAACTCACACCAACAAAGTTATATCCAGACTGCATGGAACAAGCCACAACTAATTGGATCATGGTCACACAGATCAAGAACACTTGACAACAAATGATCTAGCTATATTGAGTTGTCAAAGCAGTCCAACTCCTTCACTAGGGCAAGTGGGTCACCAGGGACCAAGTTCAGTAGAAGTTTCCTCATCTCATGGAGGAACTCAAGGCAATGGGGACCATTTCTTCCTAAGGGGGGAGGAATGATCTAGGTGGATATTGGTGGCCACCCACCTATTCCACTTGGACCCCCACCTTTGATTCTTTCAATTTTTCAGTTTCCTTAATTATAGCACAATTTACTATTTCTGGAAGTTTTTCGGGTCTTGAACTTCCAAAGCTGTTTGGAGGCCCTAAATGACATTTTTTGGAAAACCCAGGATCGACATGGGTTTTTAACCATTGTTGGTCACTCAAAAGTCATAGTAATTTGGTATATCTTTCTAATGAGGTACTGTGCGCATCAAATGGAGATCGTATACAAAAGTTCTTCCCCAAGAAGTTGATGTACCAACTTAACCAAATGGGGTCCATAGTTTTGGCGCTCATCTCCTAGGGTTAGGTTTTTGGATGTTTAGGGTTTTCCATTGTTTCTTAATAATAAATAGGCCTTTGAGCCTCATTTTAACACTATTCAGAGGCAGGTATCCACCACATCTCTTCTCAGAGATATGCTACCATCACCCTAGCTAGTTTATGTACATTCTGTCTATAAGCATATTTCAGATATTTGATATTAATGAAATGAAGTTTTATTTCTTCTACATCTCTGCGTTTATGTTTATATCTATATTTTATTGCTTTTCTGCATAAATCTGGATCAATCGCATGCTTTAAGGAAAATCCACACTTCATGTACGTACATTCACGAAGAGATTTGACAAAGAAATGGTTAGTAAATCATGTGACAAGCTAACTAAGCATAAAGTTAGTAATATTATTAATGAGTGGAACACAACATGGAAGGTCCCATTGATAGAGGTAGAGAAACCTCATACCATAGAGGGTAGTAAGGAACAATCTAAATCAACACAACAAACCAGCCAATAAAATGTCACAAGAGATACATCGAAGGAGGATATTGTGTAGGTTGGGGAGAATAGGAAGCAAAAGAAGATGACAGAAGAATGCACCTACCATGCATGGAAAAAGAAAAAAGCCACCAAGGTACATACTTTTTCTGGTGAATATTTTTATAAATTAATGGAAAATAATGAGGAAATATCATAAACAATCACGAAGACACAGGAACAACTAGAACAATTGTGTCAATTACTAGGAGCTAGTAGAATGATTATGGTGCAACAGGGAGGAAAAGAGAAGGAAACAACACAAAGCACCCACAAAAACCTCAAAATACAACCAAAAAATTCAACGGCATTAGGTGGGTGTTGCATCCTTTATTTATCATCAAGAATGACGGGATTCCCTTCAGCGGATGCAAAAACAAGAAGAAGCCTTAGGGAATATAGAATTGATTATATCGCAGTTGTCACAAGATGGTTTCAATAAATCACATCATAGAATTATCCAAGAGGTAAAACTCCATCTAGCAACATCAATTATAGAATTGACACAATTATCCACCACACATTATAGCTTGAAGGTAGAAAAATGTAGTTAATTGTTGAGAAAGAACAAGTAGAACAGACAAAACATAAGCTAAAGGAAGCAATCGAGGAGGTCCATTGCAACCTCATATAAACATTGATGTATATAGAAATAATGATAGTAGGGAAAGTAGAAAATATTGGAGAGCCATTGTAGGGCCTCAATGCCAAGATTGTAGAGATGGAATAAAAAACGAAGCCAACTAATCCACTAGAAGAGCAAGAGCGCCGAGAAAAGGAATAGATAGTTAGATTGACTATTAAGAAACTAAAAATATTTGATGAAGAATGTTGCAAGTTGAATGAGAAAGGATTATAGATTTGGATAACATCAATAAGGAACAAATACCTCAAATACATAGGGGAAAAAATCTAGAATACATAGGAAAAAGCTCAAAAGATCCAGGTTAGCTTGAGCACCTTACAACCTGATGAGTGTTGGGAGGCCATGAAGGAAAAAATGCAACCAGTAAAATAACTAAATAATACGAGAATCAATCAACAACAATTGTCACAAAAGTTTGAGATCTTACAGGAACAGGTGTTCAGAATCTCTGATGAGATTGGGATTGTGCATCAAATAGTCAAACAAGCAATACAAGACAATGTAGTAAATTTGAAGACCCCCATGACAACTAAGCTAGCAAATCAGATCCAGTGACAAGAAGGGGTTATCCTATTCTTTAGAATCTACCTCCCCTTCATCACTGCAGTATTATCTAGGTTCCTAAAGTCCCTCATAGATGTCTCGGGTGATACTTCACCTACTCACAGATGATGCCCAAAGGGTTGATGTCTAAGGGATTTTTTTGGTTATTTGATTCTAAACCCAGGTTTTCCCTATGTATTCCAACAAATATCAATTCATATTGAGTAGGAAAGGTCCCTTTTACAATGAACCAATGCATGAGATAAGATGAGATTCCTCTAAAGCTAGGTCTCCATAGTGTGTGTATGTATATGTGTGTGTGTGTGAGAGAGAGAGAAAGAGAGAAGGGGTACAATTACAAATATTAAAGGTTTAAGCCAACCACACAAATATAACAACAGAAATATAACTCATTATCCAAGGCTTTACATGAGGCTTTATGCTTAAAATGGGGCTTTCTCAAGTTTTTCACTAAAAAACGACTTTGGGAGAAAAGTGGTTGCCATTAATGGGATGAGATTTCAAATTCCCCATGTACATCAACCTAGAGTCACCTAAGTCAAACCTATTGCCTTAAATGTGCCAAATAGGTCGAGTTCATGTGAGCAGAGTTTCATGGGCTTCGAAGGATATCAAGTGTAAGTCTCTCGAGTGTCAATGAAGGTATGTCGTGCACACATATAGAAACCTAATTTTGAAGGCTTACATCTTGTTCATTGAGGTGATGTAGTTTAGGCATGAGGTAGTGTTACTATGTTTTGTTCCTTCCAAGTAATAATGCTTTTGAAATTTTACTTGCATGTCTCTTATAAGTGAAGTGAAATTGAGGTGGTGAAAATTGTGTTAAAAAATTATCATGCAAACACTTAACAATTATGAATTTCAAGTTATAAGATCAACATATTTCCTTACCTATAATATACTTTAGTTGTTAACCCTTCTCTCTAAAATCAATCACCTTCCATGAAGAGGCCTTAAGTCCATTCTTAGTGACTCCCTAAATTGTAAGTATCTTAAATAAGCATGATTTTCAATCAAAAACTATTTTAGCTAGAAATTGTTCATCCTAATTATAAACATAATTTCAAATAGATGATAATTGTGATCTCAAAACTAAAATTACTGCTCTAAAAAACCATGCCCATATTTTAGGTTAAAACTTGTAAACTTAATCACTAAATTGAAAACTTGTAAACTTAATCACTAAATTGAAATTGAAAAGTGCGGCCACTTGCAACCTCAATATAATTCACTTGTCTCAAATGATCAATTTAAAAATTATGTTATACACCATTTCCATAATGCCTTTTTTCTTAAATCTTATGTATACATAATAATTATATAGTTCTTTTTACTTTTTACTTTTTGTTCTCTGATCAAAGCATACACAAAACCACCAATACTACAGAGTCCTTTGTAGTCCTCTCTTCATACATCAAAGTCACTTTCTTTCCATCGCTGAAGAAATGAATGATAGGGATAGCCGTCACATGGCTGGTCATTGCGCAACTTGCATATTCCTTCCATCTCCATCTCCATGGGACCCACCAATACTACATAGTCCTTTGTGAGCTTAACGTTTACAACCTACAGAGTCCTTTCTTCATACATCAAATTCACTCTCTTTCCATCGCTGAAGAAATGAATGAGAGTGGTAGCCGTCACATGGCTGGTCATTGCGCAACTTGCATTTCTTTCCATTTCCATCTCCATGGGACCCACAATGTTGACAGAATATGGAGTTGATATTCTGGCGTTGTCATCGTGTCGTTCCTACCGAAATGATTATTAGTTAGACAACACCACCCTTATTATCTTCCACTCAATTGATGAGAGACCACACGTGAAAGAGACAGATTTTGGAAGGCAAGCACAAATGATTGTTATTTAGACAACACCACCCTTATTATCTTCCACTCAATTGATGAGAGACCACACGTGAAAGAGACAGATTTTGGAAGGCAAGCACAAATGATTGTTATTTAGACAACACCACCCTTATTATCTTCCACTCAATTGATGAGAGACGATGAGTGAAAGAGACAGATTTTTGAAGGCAATCACAAAGTCCACAAGAAGATCACGAGACATCCAAAATTCAACGAGAAGTTCACGAGATAAAAGATGCCGATTGGTACCACGAGTTCCAAAAGTCATCAATATCAATAAGAGCCTACAAGGTAGGCTTATGCTTAGAATATGATGTTAGATTCTTCAAATTTTGAGAAATTTTATCACAAGGATATTATATGTTATTATGGTTAAACTCAATTGAAGAGTTAATAAAAAAATGTTTGTTAACTATACTAATAGGTGTTTTTATTTTGAAAATAAAATGGAATATAAATTAGATGTTGGAATATATCCGATCATAATATTTTTTTATTTAATATATTTTTAATCTTTATTATTTAATAATTTAGTTGTTTAATAATTAATTATGAGATTATAGATTTTCATACAATTGGGAACTGAGCAATGTTTTATGGATTTGAATTTCTAATTTTCTAAGAGGAAACACATGTTCTTAACCATTATGTGTGCTCAAGTTGTAAGATAAATGCAAGATGATACCAATGGTTGAGAGATCCAAAAGTTAATTAAAGATTTTCTAGCAAAAACAATGCACCTCAAACCATAATATCCATCGATATGTTGATGATATATAATTAATGTATGCACTTCAAACCATAATGTGCACCACTAAGTTGATGCCACCTAGTTAATTTGTGCGCCTTGAAACGTAATGCTCACCATTGAATTTATGCTACCCAATTAATTTATTCACCCCAAACTATAATGTTAGCCACTAAGTTTATGCCACCTAATTAATCTATGTACCTCAAAACATAATGATCACAACTAAATTATGTCCCAAGGAACACATAATGTATTCAACCATTACCTTGTGCATCATCTAGTGCATTATGCTCACAACTAGTGCACAACGGATAATTGAGTGCATAATGTGATCTTATGGGCAAAACATTATTTAAATATATTGAGAGAAATGTGTATTGCTAATGTTGTGGCATGTTTCAATGTGATCTAAAATAAATTCATAATAAACATCGATGTTAATTGACTAAATTAAAACTACTTTGGCTATGAAAGTAAATCTCATGACTATAGAAGATGATGAAAATGTATGAGTCTGCAACTAACAATGTGAACGCCCCCACACTAGCTTAATTAACTACCGCTCACCTACAAAGTGTCGCACTGTGAATCTAATACCAAACTCAAAGGATGACAAGTAAAAGGAACCCTAAAGCAGAGAGAAAGAGTGTTACATATGGGGAGTTAAAGAGATACGAACATAGGGCCTTCTAGTTACTCTTAGTAAAGCTAGTGCTCCTATAAATCCATGCGCAATGACTAAGCAAGGGTTATTTCGTCGAGTAGTGAAAGAATATATGTAAATTTATATAAAGAAATTTGTTAGATTGATTAGAGTACCAAACACCATTAAATTTTTTTTGTAGTTATAAAAAGAAAAAAATGAAAATTTATCATAATCATTAATTGTTAATTTTTTTCTTCAAATTCCTTTAATACATATAAATTAATGTCTATCATATTTATTTAATTATATGATTGAAATATTCAATATAATTACTTCATTTTGATATAATCTATGTATCTTCCACTTAAAGGAAATACCAAATATTATAAACGAAAATCTCCCCAAATTGATCCGATGGAAAAACTCCTTTTGTTTGCAGTGATCTTCTATATCATTGCCAAAGGAGATACATGGATAAGAAAAAAAAAAATATCAATTGCATTTTCCAATTCCAACGTAAGATTGAAATCATTTTGCTAGATATCAGTGATTAATATACTTTCCATTTCAAATTACATTGAAGAACCACACACATTTCAAGTTACGTGTAATTCACATTTTTCCAATTAATTAAAGTGACCACGAATGAGGTTATCCATT
The DNA here is from genome assembly GCA_034641835.2 of Pinus albicaulis. Taxonomy (NCBI): domain Eukaryota; kingdom Viridiplantae; phylum Streptophyta; class Pinopsida; order Pinales; family Pinaceae; genus Pinus; species Pinus albicaulis. The sequence goes on along the minus strand of CM076575.1, from coordinate 179,843,659 downwards.
CGATCCTTCACTACATTAATATTATTCTTGTTAAATATTGGCTTAAAATTACATCAATTCCCACCTTGTGAATACTAACGGTCAAGTTATTGTCCCAAGTAGGGAAGGGGTGTTTGAGAAAGATATGCATATGTGCTAACTCAGTCCATATGTATTAATAACACAATAACGAGACTACATTCACTTTAATATGTTCAAATAATATGTTGGCATTGATGTTAACCTTTGAGCATGGATGAGATGATTGTCTCAAGAGATATCGTTGGCATTCAACGAGATAATTTTGTATGTATGGTCATTATAGGACATGGGGTGAGATCTTGATATTATCCTTGAGATTCTCTTTGATCAAACACTATTTCATCTTCTGCCCATGATACATAATCTCTTCTACCATTGATCATCACATGCGGAAATAACATCAATTGCATGCACACATTAAAGCCATAAAAATTCACACATATGAACACAGTATGTAATGGGAAAGCTTAAAGATGAAAACCCCCAACTATCTGTATATTATATATGTCATAGAGATCATGTAACAATCATCATACAAAGCTCCTCACAAGCTCTCAATATAATCTCCACTTGCTACACACTAATCAGGCCCGATCTTGCAAATCCCATGCACCGATCTTTTCCAACCTTTAGCCTGCCTCTACTACGCAATCCCTGTTGAAGAATGCCTCTTGATGAGAATTGTATTACCCTAGCCTTGCTCACGCAGTCTTTAAAGGCATCTCTATTGAGTGTTGGATGCAAACCATGCATCACTATAGTCACAACTGATAGTCACAATGCTCTTTCACCTACCTCTTCACTGGTCTCCACTGAAACTGTCCATGCACTGTAGTTAACTGATGTATTCTTTAGTTGATTAATGAGTTAATAATTAGTGAATTAATTAATAATTAATTCACACCACTCTCACTAGTGTATCAATCGGTTAGACTAGATACAACTAGCTCAACTATGTTTAACTGAGTTAAACTGAATACAACTCCACTAACTTCCTCAATCAACTCCACCAAACTCTGTCACATGAGTTCTAACTGAAGTATCCATGCAATAGCTCCACATAACCCTCAGGAATAGTGTAATTCCTTCTGTCAGCTCCTGTGCCACATTTGTGCACTTAATTGAAGTGCTCCAAGAGAATAAGATAATGTTTAGAGTCCAAATATTATTAAGAGCTAATAATATTCGACATATCTATTTTTAGACTGGCAATCTAAAAATAGATTCCGCCCAATATGTCTAAAAATAGAAATCCATATATTTTCCAACTTGACCAACCATCCATAAATAGCATCCAGAAACTTATAGAATATGTTGTTGATGGTACCAATACAAAAAGGAAGACATAAAATGCAAAAATGAACTTTTGCGACAAAATACTTTGTGTTAATTTTAGTTTAGGTGATCACTTTCAACTAGGATCGAGAATGATGTTTCGGGATGCCTCCTTCCTTGTTTCTTGTACAATACAATGCTCCCTCTCAAAAAGAAAAATTTGTCTGTGACATCGCTCCGCCCATTCTCCTGTGACCTTCACGAGCGCGATGCAACTCCATGCATCTACTTTGCAACTCCTCTGAAACTGAATAGGCTCCAAACAACTCAATCAGTCTGATGCATCTATCATCAAAGTCTTCGAATTCTGTTGGGCCCAACTGCACATGTCATTAGGAACCACTGCGCTGTTGAAATCTTGCACCCATGCACTCTACACTTGCTGTCAACTCTGATTCGCGCTCCAGTATCTGACACTGTCACTTGATCTTCCTGCATCAATCCAACTGATCATGCTACTGATGCGCTATGGGCACCTCGTAGCCAGGTTCAATTCATGAGATCCACACCATCTCATGAATCCTGCCCAGAAATATCCTCTTGGGATTACTCATGCATGTCACCCCACCTCTCACCTGGTGGTATAGCTGCATGCACTCCCTCTGCCCATCTAGCACGAAATTTCTCTGCATGAGTGGTTGCTCCCACTCCATGATCCTCATCTTGTGGCTGCTCCACATCTGGGGTTCACTCTTACACCACTGTCTAAAACTTGCTCCCCTCTCAGCATCAGTGCATGTCTTTCTTGCCCTTCCAACAGTAGGAAGCTCCGTAGACATCCCATCTACTTCAAGTATGTAGAGATTCTTTGCTCGAATCCGAACCTTCTTGACTTGTCCTTCTTCATCCACACTAACTTCGACACTCCCAAGCTCATCCTTGCAGTGGGAAAATTTTGTCAAGTATACCGGAATAGTGTCATTCTTCTCCATTTTTATGTTCCTGAGTTTATCCTTGAGCACTAACGTCCTCTGGTCGCTCTTGCTTTGGAATAAGTCTATCAATGCGTTCCACATCAAGAATGGAGAAGCTTTACCATGAAGGTTGGAGACTATGTGATCCTGCACACCTTCCAACAGAATCCTTCGACATTTTTCTGTCTTCTTTTGCCATGCGTCAAGTGCGGTAGCATCGCTAGAAGCAGGTTTTGAAATTTCTGCGTCTATGAACTCCTTCAACCCATTGTCATCCAACACCGCCTCCATCCTATCCTTCCATGCAATATAATTCGAGCTACCCTCAAGGGCATACTCCAATCGCAATCTGTTGAAATACATCTCAACTTCGATGCCAAGAAAACACTGCTGCAAATTCGAATTACCCTGGCTAAAATCCATGTAAAAATCAATGTTTTAACGATTGCTCAATGATCAATATTGCTCTGATACCATGTAGAAATTTGAATAACTGATATGTTATCCACCGAGATTCTCCTGATCACACACTATTTCATCTTCATGCACAATACAAAATCTCTTCTACCATTGATCATCACATGCGGAAATAAAATCAATTGCATGCACACATTAAAACCATAAAAATTCACACATATGAACACAGTATGTAATGGGAAAGCTTAAAGCTGAAAACCCCCAACTATCTGTATATTATATATGTCATAGAGATCATGTAACAATCATCATAAAAATCTCCTCACAAGCTCTCAGTATAATCTCCACTTGCTACACACTAATCAAGCTAGATCTAGCAAAACACATGCTCCAATCTCTGCCACTTGATAGCCTGCCTCTACTGCGCAATCCCTGCTGAAGAATGCCTCTTGATGAGAATTAATTACCCCAGCCTTGCTCACGCAGTATTTATAGGCATCTCTACTGAGTGTTGGATGAAAACCATGCATCACTTATAGTCACAACTGATAGTCACACTTGCCCTTTCACCTATCTCTGCACTGGTCTCCACTGAAACTGTCCATGCACTGAAGTTAATTGATGTATTCTTTAGTTGATTAATGAGTTTATAATTAGTGAATTAATTAATAATTATTTCACACCACTCTCACTAATTGTATCAATCAGTTAAACTAGATACAAATAGCTCAACTATGTTTAGATTAGTTAAACTGAATACAACTCCACTAACTTCCTCAATCAACTCCACCAAACTCTGTCACATGAGTTCTAACTGAAGTATCTATGCAATAGCTCCACTTAACCCTCAGGAATAGCGTAATTCCTTCTGTCAGCTCCTGTGCCACATCTGTGCACTTAACTGAAGTGCTCCAAGAGAATAAGATAATATTTAGAGTCCAAATATTATTAAGAGCTAATAATATTCGACATATCTATTTTTAGACTGGCAATCTAAAAATAGATTCCGCCCAATATGTCTAAAAATAGAAGTCCATCTATTTTTTCCAACTTGACCAACCATCCACAAATAGCATCCTACAACTCATAGAATATGATCAGCATGTCTAAAAATAGACATAGTCTAAAAATAAAACTATGACAAAAATCACACAATGGTACATTAGTTTAGTGATCCTTTCAAGCAGGATCAGAATGATGTTTTAGGATGCCTCCTTCACTATTTCTTATTGAAATCTTCAACAAGGACCATCATAGTATCAAAATAAGTGATGAAGCTCAAAAGGTATGACCATTGTGAATGGTGGATATATGGTCCAATGACCTATTGGTTGAAGGTGTTTTGTCTGTAGAATATAATATTGAATGCTCCTGCAAACTACATGGTTAGATGATCGTCAAAAAGACCTTTACAATGGTATATGGTAGCTTGAAAAAATCTTAATGGTTGAGGAGTTATGTCCAGTTGAAGTTTGGCAGGGTTCTAGGGTTTCAAGGTTCCACAAGCTAAATAGGAGATAAGAGACAAACTCTTTTCTAATAGATGCTGGAGAATTTTATGTCCCAACACAAAGTGATTATGATCCCGGAAAGTAAAATTTGGAATACTACATGGTTAACAGAGTTGGGGGACGACAATTTCCCTGTCAACAGACGTGAATTTTCACATCCCACCCCAAATTCCTTCATTGGATGACAAAGTGGAAAGTGTCTGCGGTTGACAGTACCGAGGGACAGAGATTTTCCCATTAGCACACGTGAATATTTCATGTTCACCACTCGAGAAGGTCATCCCTGGAGGACACAAGTGGAAGGATCTGGGGCGACGAAGCCAGGGAATGAAGACATTTCCAACACATAACAATGAATTCATGCCTTGGGAGCATTGATGGAGGGAATTTTATGGTAATGTGTACACCATAAGACAAAGACCAGGAGACAAATATTTTTCCCAAAATGATGACATATCTAGTCTATTTCTCCTAAGTAGTAGCCTTAAGACCTCGATTATGGTACAAGTATCAAGATAGAGACCTTAACCCTTCCAACACTAATCAATTTCCATTTAAAACTGTGTTCTTATCAATTATGCCTAAACATGGAAAGGTTAATTTTCAGAGTTTTGCGCAATATTACAAACCTGAGCATGAATAAGTGAACACATGAGCATGTTAACTCTCTGATGCTCAAAACCCATGTTCTCGTTTACCTTCAGTCTTGATGGATGTATGAAAATGTTGGAGGCATGAACATGAACCCACTGTACGGACAGAAACTTCTGTAAACACAACAAATCGTTTTCATTCACATGGTCTGCAAAACCATTGTTCAAAGATCACTTCTAAACTCCTCAACCAGAGATTGTTTTGGAAAATTTCTCATGAGTTACCAAATAGACCTAGTTCTTCACAAAAATTAGATGGCGAAATTTCAAAATTTGTCTTCCTTTGATCAGAAATTCAACCTCAAGTTTGATGACGATTTTCCATTATGAATTCCCTTCATCTACTACTCATTTTCTCAGTGATAATATGAATTCCACACAACGCTCACTTCACCATACTTTGTTCCTCACAGGAACACTCCTGAGGTTGTATTCCAATCTGATTAACGTTGTCTCGTTCATGAAGAAGTACCTATGTGATTTAATTTGCTTTCTTCTATGCAAGTTCTTTATTCCGGTCTTCAACAAGTCTCAGCTTTTTTTTTACAGTGATTTAACATAATGCAGACTTCAACAATCACATGCCTAATTTTGCCTTTATCTCCTCGAATAGACACACACATTAAAAATTATTCAGAATTTTAATTTATTCACACAAACTACATATCAACTCTATTCGTGGATGATGTATCATGTTTTGACTCTGTCTCTTTTTCACGTAGTCTACAAACACAGTGTTTCAATCCTTTTGCATTGAAAATTTCAGAACTTCTACACCATACAAGCTTAAACAGAGTTTGATACACTTTATAATTAGTTCTCAATAGAACTTCAATTAATCACTAATTCAATTTGTGTCCTTACTAGTTTGGCTCAACAACGAATTGAAATTTGAATGTCAACTATCCGTTAAATGTAACAGGCTACCTTCAAGCATTAAACACAGAGCTCCTTGATATCAAATTCAAAATTCGATTTCTTTCCACGCATGCTACATCTAGGTCTAAATCCGTAACTTCTAAGTAAACCTCCAAAAAACGATTTCATCAAAGAACTCAACGCGAAGCAGTTTTCTCTCAAACAATTTTTTTTTTTCAATTCGCTGCATCCTTAAACTTTGTCTTTACATTCATCCTATGTGCGCAATATGTTCTTGAAAGAACTTTCCTTAACATAGATTTCACCAATTGAATTCCATGATGTTTGTGTACTTCAAACAATTCACCCAATATACAGAGATATATATACTATTTCATAATGGACAAAATTTCACACAATCTATTCATATGACATTCGAAACAGAATGTTCTTTTTCCTGTATCAATCAAATGCACACATAAATTACATAAATTTACATAATATATTCTATACCTTCTTGATTTTGATTGATTTCAGTAATCTTCCACTCTCCCTGGCCTAATTTCCTTCATTTGAATTGGCCTCCTACATATCTCATCACACTCTCACACACACTTACATACACTCTCACTCTCTCCTTATTTCCATATGTAGGCTTACATTTATAGGAACAATTACATAGTTATGGATCATTATGGATCCATGATCTTCTCCATAGATCACTCAACTAATTCCTAAAATCTCTTAATCCAATTTTGACTCAATTAATTCCCTATTCTAGGACTTCTTAATCCCTAATATTTTTATGAAATATTCATAAAAATAATATCTCTTGTATTCTCAATTATGTGAGAATATTTACATCTAAAAACCTCACATATATATTTCTCACCCAAATTATTAAAAATATACAATTTTCCTATTAATAAATTAAAAACATCACACCCCTAAGTCAACCATTTATACAATGATTTTCTGAGCAGAATGCTCCTGCATCAGACTCTCAAAGTTGAAAGAAATCATGATCTCAAGATCATGTGTCTCCAATTGCTGTCCTCCTGGATCCCAAAATTTGTTTTGCAGTGATCTCTTTGCTTCATTTAATTTTGTTTTTGTACTCTACTATCTTTTCCTACTACTCTTGGTTTCCATATCTTATGATGTAGTGTTCCATTATCCTTACTTTCATCATTCTTCACTCTCCATTCAAGTTTATAGTGGATTAATTGCTTTGTCCTGCTATAGCTTTTCTTAGGAAATTGCATTAATTTCCATAATTCATCTATGACCTCTTGCAACTCAATTTTCTGCTGTAAACAACCCTTATTTTCTTTGTTCTTCCACTACACTTTTCTGCACTCTATCCATTTATCTTCAAACTATTGAGTACCTTCTTCAGATTTTTTTTCTTCAACGTCTGCTATTATTCTTGAGATTGATCCAGATACTACTATAGATATTTCTGCCACCCAAAATACCTGAATATCCTTGAAGATATCTCCCTCTGAAATATCCAATTACTTCTCCTTGTCTGCAAATTTACTTTCAAAAGGTAAACTGCTCTCCAATTCCCTGACTGCGGTAAAATTTTTACTTTCACTTCTCTTTATATTAGTTAACATAACGTAGTTTAGCAAACTAATATCTGCTTTTTTCTTAGCCAAAACTTGAGACATTCTTCTATCAATGTCTAAAATACATTTCTCACGCTCAGATGCTTCCAGCAAATAGTTCAGCAATTCACTTTCTACCTGATTCCTTTCAAACACCTCATCACTATGCTGCTTATAAATTCCAGCATAATTCTCCTCCTTTTCCTTGACAACATCCCATAGCTATCCTTTAGCTCCTTGACTTATCTTGGTAGTTAGTTCAGTCTCCTTCAGTTCTAAGACTGATTCTTCTTTAGCATGAGACATATCTGTCCCATCTTCCCTTACATTTCTATTCTTCTCTTTGTCATTGTTATGTGACACTTCCATCTGTCCTTCTCGACCGACTGAATCTTCCTCATTCACATCTCTACCTATGCATTCTTCAAGAAACCTCATTTCTTCATCAAAATTACTAAAACTTAAATCATTTACCTGAGGTCTTAATCCATGGCTTGACTCAGACTCCCTTAACATATTTTCTAACAACAAAATATCTCTGTTAGCTTCCTCAAGCATTAAATTTGTATGCTTGATATCTTCCTTCTCTTCTGCTTGCTTTCGGCTACCCATATAAGCAAAAATCCCTCTACTTATAGCTCTAGTAGTATGCTAAAAACCAATATTTTCCTCCAACTGTGTATGAGCTTTCTCATGAGACCTAACTGTCTCATCCTTCTTCTTTAAAACATAATTCAGATTTTGTCTCTCCTCTTCCTCCTCTTTGAAAATACCCAAAGATTGTCCATCATCATGTATTACACCTACAAACATACACAAATTTTAATTTCAAAATCATAAGGCTCAGTAGCGTCAACTGATGGTTCAAACATCATTGCTCCATCTTCAAGTTCATAAGGAACTTGTTCTTCTCCAGTAACTTTGTTTTGTTGTAGCTCAACTCCTTTGAGCTTCTCCAACCTCAATTGAACATCCATTATCTGCTCAAGCTTCCTAAGATCCTCTATTAATTGAGTATTCACCTGATGCTCTCTTTTCTCTTGTAACCTATGCCATTTCACCTTCTTTCTCATTGCATAACCATACCTTTGGTCTTCTTTACTCCTCTCGAATGGCTCCATCAACAAACTAATATGGATTCTTATCTCAACCTTTTCTCTGTCATACTCTTCATAATTCATCTTCCTTCCCATGCCATTAGCTTTGGCATCTTTCTTCTCTCTTCTTCTGTTGTGGCTTATCTCTTAACCTCTCCTATGACTATCAATAGTCACTTTCTTCTCCATCTCTATGCATTTCCTCACACTTACTATGAGTTGCACTAAGCCTCTATAATAAAATTTCTCTTTCACCCCGCTACAACTACCTCACCAAGTTTCTCCTTGGTACTTGGTCTTTTGGCAATACTGGTTCTTTATCTGGAACCTTCTGATCTTTCTTCTTTGCTCCTTCTAGGCTTCTGTACTCAACTCATCTTCTCTTGAGAACACAAAATCATTCGCTTATATTCCAATCCTCAGCTAGAAAAATCAAGTTCTGCCACACAACTCTTTCTCAATAAGTATTTGTCGAATTCTTTCATCACTACTTCAAAGCTGTGATTTACTTGCTGAGATTCTCCTCAACTACTGCTACCGACACTTCAAACAATTTTAGAAATAAATTCCATTAACACATCAAATATTAACAGACCTGGTCCTCGATATCAAGATTTCGAAAGCTTGCTGTTGCCAAATTTTCATGACCACTTTAAAATGCTTTTGCTCAGCCTCCATCCTTGTCTGATCTAACCTCTTTCCCTTACATGTAACTACTTCTACCAAAGTTTCTTTCCTTCTTATCAAGAACTTATTTGTCCTCCTTAAGCTCTAATATTCTTCTTATTCTTCATATAAAATCTTTTAATTCACAAAACCTTCTCTACAAACCTTTTGTCTATCTCCAAAAGAGCATTCTTGCTCTGATACCAAATGATGACATATCTGGTCTATTTATCCTAAGTAGCAGCCTTAAGACCTCAGCTATGCTACAAGTCTCAAGATATATACCTTAACCCTTCTAACACTAATCAATTTCCATTTAAAATTGTGTTCTTATCAATTATGCCTAAACATGGAAAGGTTATTTTTCAAATTTTTTGCATAATCTTACAAACCTGAACATGAATAAGTGAACACATGAGCATTTCAACTCTCTGATGCTAAAAACCCATGTTCTCATTTACCGTCAATCTTGCTGGATGTATGAAAATGTTGGAGGTATGAACAGGAACCCACTGCTGGGACAAATTTTTTTGTAAACATAGCAAATTGTTTTCATTCACACAGTCTACAAAAAAATTGTTAAAATATCACTTCAAAACTCCTCAACTAGAGAAGTTTTTGGAAAATTTCTCTAGAGTTACTAAATAGACCCAATTCTCAACAAAAACCAGATGGCAGAATTTCAAAATTCGTCTTCCTTTGATCAGAAATTTAACCACAAGTTTGATGACGGTTTTCCATTATGAATTGCCTTCATCTGCTACTCATCTTCTCAGTGATAATATGAATTCCACACAATACTCACTTCACCACACTTTGTTCCTCAAATGAATACTCCTGAGGTTGTATTCCAATCTGATTAACATTGTCTCTTTCATGCATAAGTACCTCTGTGATTTAATTTGCTTCCTTTTATGCAAGTTAGCTTCTCAATTTTGATCTTCAACAAGTCTTGGTTTTTTTTACATTGCTTTAACATAATGTAGAATTCAAAAATCACATGTTTGATGGTGCTTTTATCTCCTCGAATAGACACACACATTCACAATTCTTCAATTCTTCAAAATTTTAATGCATTCACACAAACTACAGATCAACTCTATTCGTGGACTATGTATCACGATTTGACTCTGCCTCTTTTTCACGCAGTCTACAAACACAGTGTTTCAATCCTTCTGCATTGACAATTTCAGCACTTCTACACCATACAAGCTTAAACAGAGTTCAATACACTTTCTAATTATATCTTAACAGAACCTCAATTAATCACTAATTCAATTCGCGTCTTTACTAGTTTGGCTCAACAATGAATTGAAATTTGAATGTCAAAAATTTGTTAAATGTAACAGCCTACCTTCAAGTATTAAACATAGAGCTCCTTGACATTGAATTCAGCATTTGATTTCTTTCCACGCATCATGCTACATCCAGGTCTAAATCCTTAACCTCTAAGTAAACCTCCAAACAATGATTTCATCAATGAACTCAACAAAGAACATTTTTCTCTCAAACAATTTTTTTCAATTCGCTGCATACTTAAACTCTGTATTTCCACACATCGTATGTGCACAATATGTTCTTGACAACACTTTCCTTAACATAGATTTCACCATTTGAATTCCATGATGTTTATGTACTTCAAACAATTCACCCAATATGCAGAGATATATATATTATTGCATAATGGACAAAATTTCACACATTCTAGTCATATGACATTCGAAACATGATGTTCTTTTTCTTGTATTAATCAAATGCATGCATAAATTACATAAATTTACATAAGGTATTCTATACCTTCTTGATTTTGATTAATTTCAATAATCCTCCACTCTCTCTAGCCTGATTTCCTTCATTTTAATTGGCCTCCTACATATCTCATCACACTCACACACACACTTACATCCACTCTCACTCTCTCCTTCTTTCCATATGCAGGCTTAAATTTATAGGAACAATTACATAGTTATGGATCATTATGGATCCATGATCATCTCCATAGATCACTCAATTAATTCCTAAAATCTCTTAATCCTATTCCATGATTTCTTAATCCCTAAGATTTTTATGAAATCTTCATAAAGCTAATATCTCTCGTATTCTCAATTATGTGAGAATATTTACATTTAAAAACCTCAAATATATATTTCTCACCCAAATTATTAAAAATATACAAATTTCCTATTAATAAATTAAAAACATCACACCCCTAATTCAACCATATATACAATGATTTTCTGAGCAGAATGCTCCTGCATCAAAACACACCACTTAACATAGATTTGGATCTCGACATCCTTTTATTATAACATTATTAATTTCCAAAATCGCAAGCCCATGACCCATCTTCCACACATGAGATAGGTGGAAGAAGAGACACATGACATTCTCCTATTAGCTAGTGATGATGATCTGGCCAGTGACGTGGTAGAAATTTGACAATTTGGACCAATAATAGGACGACAAAAAGAAAAATTCTATTGGTTGACCAAGATGATGTGGCAGCTAAACTGGCAATGATGTTAGCATAATGATGACATGGAACCTTAGGAAAGTAACATGTGGCATGTTGATTTGGAATTTTTAGGTGGCCAAGTGTTCTAAATCAGTATGAAGCGTGGCATGTCCTCAAATTCTACGCCAAAGGGTCATGTTGGTGAATGATTTCATGTGTTAATGAAAATTGTTTATATCAAAGAAGGTTGAGTACAGTGTAAAGCTTAAGAGGGATGACATGTGTACATTTCATCACAACCTGGGCTAGAAGTAAAATGTGCAGCATAACGGAAGTCCTGTAGTTGATAGGAGTTGGAGGATAGTAATCCTCATTGTCACAATCATTCGATGGAAATTTCACTCCCTGGAGTAGGAGGTGAAGGACCAACAAGGCATGGTCCCACGAGATAAGTACCAGAAGATATGACATGCCTGAGGATTACACCGGATGAAATGGAGATTAATTGGCTGATAAGCCCATAGTTATGGCCATAGGACATATGACATCCAAGAAAAAGAACATAAGTGATTAGTAGAAAATCATAGAACACAAGATCTTGTATATGAAAGTAAGTTCTTAGCTATAAATTTTGGATTTTATGCAGTGCAATACCGAGAAAAAGGAACTAAGGCTTAAACAACATGTACAATTGAGGGTTTGGTGCCAAATTTTCATTGTGAAAATTAAAGGAGACAACTAAATGGCTAAACATGGAATGGATTGTGAGTTAAATAGATTTGATTATGTACAAGAAGTGATTGATAACTTCTCACGAGAGATGATGCATAATATTAAGAGTGAGCAATGGCACAATTGTAATATAGGATAGGGGAACTTTAAAGGAAAATGGAAGTTGAAGGAGATCCGTGTGAGCCACTTTACATTCAAAATATCGGAACAAAATGTTAGCGGAGAATAAAAATGGAATATAATTAGAGTGGAGAAAATTTCCTCCTCAAACTGAAGAAGAACTTATGAAGTACATTTAGTCAACTGTAATAATTAAGTGAAGTAACTATTCTCGAGCAGTGTGTATCTTTCAGTTAAAAGAAAAAAAACAACAAAGGAGTTACAAAATATATTTTCTAAGAGGGAAGTTGAAATGAGAATTGAGAGAAGTTGAACCCAATAGAAAGCAAATTACACCTATACATTGCATCGGTTAGAGAGAATGTATTTGAATATGGAAGCTATAAAAGGTGCAACCATTGTGAAGAACAAGTTGCCTTTTGTTGGGGTTCATATGTTTTGGCAGGATTGGCTCTACCAAAAGATAAGACAACATCAAAACCGATTTGGGACCTTAGGATCTAGCCCTCTTGGGTCCAAAGAGGGATCTCTCTATAAAGGCAAATATAGATGTATCTATGAAGTTCAAATGTTAAGATATTAGGCTAGTTATAGGCACAAGTTTTAATTTTTGTTTTGTTTGTGTGTTTGGTTGTTTGGTTGTTGGGAATCAAGAAGGAAGGGTTCAATATAAGACAAAAGAGCAAAGAGGATTTTAGGCAAAGGAGAGATAATTTAGAGAACACTCGAGACCATTGGGAAATGGAGTCAGGAAAGGGTTTACTTGCTATTCAATATTCAAGGATTTCAATTGGGCTAGTCATCTAAAGCATATGATCTTAAAGATGATAGTGTGGTATGAAATGATAAGGAAAGAAGGTGAATGAAAAGGAAACCTACAAGGTGACCACTTAGAAACAGATCTAGGGACAGGGAATGCCATTAAACACATATGATCCAAATCCTAAAAGGTTAACTCTTCAGACAACAAGAAACACTTAAGATTTAAACACAAAGGTGAAAACTTGAGATCAGAGAAAGGCTTTGAACTTTCAATGCTTCGGAATCCAACTTAAGAGAACTTAGAAAGGTTCAATTGATTGAAAAGGACCCTAGTGAGACAGTATTAGCATTCTAAACTCCCAGTATCCCAATTATTTCAATTAAAACCGAAAAAGAACATCTAAGAACAGATTCATAAATTCACACATCAGCTAGCAGTGAATAACAACTACTACACTGGTTAAATTGTCCTGAATCAGTACTCAAATAACACAATCAGTAGAAAACATCAAAGGTAAGAAGAGCAGGGGCATTAGGGTACCATGTGAGGGTATATCCTAAACCAGATTTTTGATTCTTACCAAAGAAATGAACTGAAATGAATTACAGAAAGGAAAACATAGACAAAGGTAGGAAACATCACCGCTACTTTAAATCAGGATCCAAAGAAATGTGCTTGTCATATTAAAGAGCAACACCAGTCATGTAAAACATTATCTAACAGCTTGATATTCAGTCTGAAAACATCTTCCTTAGCCTATCTTACAACTTTACACAGAGAACTATATCTCAAGAGAAACAGCTTACAATTCACATATATTCGATCAACAACCAACAACAACTTTCCTCATGAGTTTTATATCTGAAAGAGAGGCAGAGGAGGTAGATGAAACACTAAATGAAAAATTAAAACAGAAGTAAAAGAAGAGGGCTCGAGACCCATTATGTCTTAATATCTATGCATTAATCTTCAATACTCTTTGGATGAAAGAGTGGTCTTCGACAGGATGAAATTAACTCCAGGTATTTTCTCTGATGTACTTTCGGCTGTAGTACTCTGCAGTACTCTGGTGAATAGAAAAGGTAGATAAATGACTTTGAGGTCTTCCATACTTCATAACAAATGCTCTAGTAGCATTAGGACTTCTATCAGGGTGGAAATATTCTTAGGAACATGATGTAGAATAAAAACAGTATGGGTACTTTGTCCTTTCTCGGGAGGGAAACTTCTGCTGATGGGAAACACTGATAACATTTTTTTCTGTGTGTTAGGCCTCATTAGGCCTTCCGTGTTAATCACGAGGTCTTCAATATGGTACATTTTCCCTTTAAACATTGAATTAAAGCTTAAAATCTTCAATTACAGGCTTTAAAACTCTTTAATCCTTCACTGATACTCTTTGTCACTTCATGACTGTCTCTGTCTGTAAATTTGCAAGTTTTAATGGTGCTGGATGGTGTTACAAAATTTAAACACTGGTTCTTTAATGGAATGTTTCATTCTAACACCTTCCTAGGAATTCACTCTGCAATCTCAAGCTCTGAAAATTGCCTTCCCTGCGCTCTGTGTCACTATGACAGTGACTGTGAGCCATGGCGATTTCCATCGCTTGTAACCCTAAAAAAAACACGAAATGCTAAGAAAATCCATGTGAAGTGGAGGATGGATGCAGTGGAAGGCTTTGTGAATGGCAGCACAACATGGTGGAAACAGCGGATGAAATGGAAAATGGTGGAAAAATGCAGTGTAATGGTGAAAATCTGCTCGGATGGAGGTTTGGTGGAGAAATGAATATGGACCGTTAGATCAGATCTGGAGGCAATGGTCGACGGTGGAGATTAACTAATGGAATGATTTTGGAAGATTGGGCAAAAATGAAAGAAATTTTAATGTAAAACATTAAAGTTTTAATGTGAGCGGAGAAAAAGATTTTTTAATGCAAATTGTGAAAGTTTAAACTTTGGCGAAATACAAAGAAATGAATGGAAAACATATGAAATGGGCTTGAATGGTGGGACCCGGTCATGGGCGGAGGGCGATTTAATATGGACCTTCAAATCTCAAGAGGAGATCGATGGTTGAGATGACGCGATGAAGTTCTATGGTCATGCGATGAATAAATATGAATGGAATGCGAGATGAAATGAGGGTCGTTGATCTATACAGATCAACGGTCGGGATCTGTAGATGGATCTTCGGGCATAGAAGTGGGGAAGTGGTTTTAGGATAAAAACAGCTTTTTTCCCGCCACAAAAGGCAGGTGAGGCAGTTTTCACTTTTAGAATGCGATATAGGTCCCTGGCTGACACATGGCCTTTTAAAACCACCCATATCGCATGGCTTCAAATGGTTAAACTTCGGACGTATAACGAATGTGATATGGATGCTGGTCATTTGATCTGGGACTACGAGATCTGATGGTGAGAGATGGAGCATGATATGAGGAGATGCGTGCTCGATAAGGTGGGGGCCGATCAAAGGTGGTTTCAATGTGAATCGTCCGATCTGTGCGATGGATGGATGAGATCTGCAGAGGAGAAACAAAGGTGGAGGAATTGGTTAGTGGTCGGGAGTAATCTTGGCCGTTGGATCCAAGGGATTAGACGGCGGGGATTAAAAGAGGAGGAGGAGGCAAAAGGGCCGAATGATCGATCGGGAGAAAGGAGGGCCGTCGGATCAACAAGGATGGATGGCTGCAATCTAATTGGAGGGAGAGCGATGGAAGGGCTAAGAACTTTGATGGGCAATGGTGCAATTGCATCTGGACCGTTGGATTAGCTGTAGATCAACGGCTGTGATCGGATCAGGGGTGACCAATTGGGGAAAACAGGGCAGAGCGAGAGAGAATATTGGCCGTTGGTTCTTCTGGATTCAACGGCCAGGGTCACATCAGAGGATCGTAATCGGGGAATGCAGAGGGAGGAGTATTAAGAACTTCCGATGATGTGATGGCCATCGGATTCATATGTGAATCGACAGTGGAGATGGCCATCAGATGGTTTACAAAGGGATGTTATGGGGCGTGATAAGACTTGTGTGGACCGTCAGATCTTTACAGATCGACAGTGGATATTTCTCTCGAGTCCAACAGACTAAAACACCATCGCATCGGGGATTTTCACTTTAACAAAGAAGACGCGCTCTCGGACGTCTTCCGACTGCGATAAGTGCCATATGATTTAGCGCTTGGTCTTAGCGCTGGGGTGCATGGAGGGGAAGTGGTTAAGGGGCTGGCCAAAAAGGGGCTAAGCCTATTATATGTAAAAAAGTGGGTTTTTAGGCCTAAAAATTGTGTTTTTAAGGCTTAAAAGAGGTTTCCGGTAGATGGAAAAATTGATTTTTAAGCCAAAAAAAGGGTATTTGTGAGGTTTAAAGGGGAGATGGAATGACTTGGTAGGCTTGGGGAGGTATTTTGAGGGTTAGAGAGGAAAATTCGAGAAGGGGAAGAAGAGTTAAAATGAGGAATTTTGCAGGGATACAAAGGGGCAAATGGAGGCTTTTCTGAGCATGATTTTTTCACAGCCAGTGAGGCTTTTTGGATGGAAATAGTATTGAAGACTTTGTCAAAGGAAAAGGACACACAGAGGCTTCAAGGATGAGAGATTTTCATAGGAAATGTATCTCTTGAAGGCTCAGAAAAATATTTAGCCACCTGTTTTCTTGACAAAAAATTCATAGGTGGCTAACACCTTTCATGTTAAAAATCAAGAGGTTGAGAGCTACAAGAGTGATGTGTTTGTAGCAAGAACATATCTGCTCCCAAGGAGTGTTCAGACTAAGACTGAGTGTAAGTTGTTGTGCAATGAGGGAGTGCACCAAAGATTCGAGAGCTAGTTGCTACTATATGTGTTTAAATCAAAGAGTAGGTAGAGAGATGAGTGTGTAATGTAGAGAGAAGGATGTTAACAAGACGAACATGTTGAGAAATGATTGAGTCTATGTATTAGATTGAGTGAGAGCCATAACTAAGATCAAAAAAGGCAAACAAGACACATGCAGATACATTCTAAAAATCCTATAAAATATTTGTTTGTAGGATTAACAAGTTGGTTTCTACGCAATAAGGAAGCTTGTGTTTCCATCTATGTGGTTGTCTAAAGAATAAATTTGGGGTTGATGCCTCCCGAAATTTGGTGCTTCTAAAATCAAGGATTTAGTGCTTCTTATAAGTTGATATAATGTCTACCAAAGAGGGAGTTGGTTCTTCTTTCTAGTGGGTGCAAGAAAAATAATTAAGGGGATTTGTGTTTTTCTCCCTTTATGGGTTTTCACAGTAAAAATATCTATGTCATGTGTGTATTATGTTTATGGTGGTGTTGTGATGTCCATGTGTTGATTTATGTTGCTACTCACATGACTTTTTGTGAGTTATTTATGTGAATGGTTTCCAAGAGAAAGAAAAATATCAAAATGGCGATAATTGTGAATTAGCATTAATATTGATTCACCCCCACCTTCTCAGTATTAATATTGTTTCCAACATAATATATATCAAGACCATAGTGAAGAAATACTTCCTTGGTCTCTTTGATAATGTAATTTACCTATAGGCATCCATATGTATAAACATATAAATATATATCTCAAGGTTCTATTAAGAAGTAATTTATAACAAGGAATTTTTTTGCACATGTATATATATATAAAGTAAAGAAAAAAATGGCACATGTCATCAATATCAAGATAAGACTAGCTTATAACATAAAATATTTTGTATATTAATTTTTATATCTAAATTTAATTTGAAAGTAAAAAATATCACTTACTATAAAAAAAAATTATTGAAATTTTCAATTTCAATGTCTTAAGAATATAGTTAATTTTCAACTTACATGATTTAAAAATATAGTCAAGAATAAGTAATAACAAATGGTATTACTGAATCAACTCTTTTATTTTTAATTGAAAACTCATCTACACAATATGTTTAAAATTTTGTTAGATTTGAAAGGAAATAGATTTCATGCTCAATCACCTCATTTATATTTAATTAAAATCTTATCCACACACAAAATTGAAAGGAATTGACTTTCATGCTCAATCGTCTCATTTATCTTTAATTGAAACCACATCCACACTAGGTTGAATTGGCTTTCATGCTCCATCGCCTCCTTTATATTAATTGAAATCTCATCACAAAGTAAGTTTAAAGTCTTGCTAAATGTAGAAGGAGTTGGCTTTCATGTTCAATTGTGTCCTTTATCTTTAATAACCTCATCACACAATATGTTTAAAATTTCAGTAGACATATAAGGAATTGAATTTCATGCTTAATCATCTCATTCATCTTTAATTAAAAATTCATCTATACAATATATTTAAAAATGTTATTGGACACGAAGAAATTGTTTATCATGCTCAATCATTTCCTTTATCTTTAATTGAATCTTCATTCATACATTAAGTTTAAAGTCTCACTATACATAGAAAGAAAAATTAACTTTCATATTCAATCATCTCTCTTAAAGTATAAAGATTAAAGAATAGAAAACTCATCTACCCAATATGTTTAAAATTTTATCGAATTTGAAAAAAAAAAAATTTCATATTCAATCATCTTTTTTTATCTTTAAAGGATAACTCGACCACACAATATTTTTAAAATTTAATTAAATTTTACCAAACTTAAAAAAAAAAACTTTAATAATCAATCACCTTCCTTATTTTTAATAAAACCTCATCACACAATACATTTATAATCTAGCTAAACATGAAAAAAAAAAAAATGTCTTATACTCCATCATCCCCTTTATATTTAATAAAAATCTCATCCACACAATGCTTAAAAATCTAAGACGAGTTAACAAGAAAGGGACCCATAACAATAAGTTAAAAGGAAATCCATGAAAGGAAGTCCGTGACTAGTATTTAAGAACGTCCATATCAATATGAGAAAAGTTGTGTGTCTTGGATTGCTTTAATCAAATATCCTAATGTATAAGTTTAATTAGAGGGTTTATAACATTTTAAATATTTCAATTAAATAATTTTTAAATTAATTAATACATAAAAGTTATAAGATTTAAATGGATTATATTTTTTTTTCTAAGTAATACTATTTTTACTAAGTCGTCAAACAAAGTTTACAAGGCACATCCTCAGAAATGGATAAATCTATAGCTGAGGGATTGTACAAAAAACTGCTGGTAAAAACTAGACCGCCCCTGGTGGGGAAACCGGCCAAAATAGTCCAAATATACCAGGCTGCCCTTGGCAGGAAACCAACCTTTAACATAGTGCAA